>VWZO01005072.1:0-114143 GCA_013396975.1 Bucco capensis
CCCCTGACATACTGTGATACTGTGTAATTTTATTTACTTTCTATTTTATGAATTTGGGCAAAACTGTTCTCATATTTGCAAGATCTCTGCCTGAACTGAGCCTTAAATTTTCTAAATAAATGAGATTCTTATAAAAGTTCATGTTTCTAGAAATATAAATGCATAATAAAATTGACTTGCAGGTAGTGCCCTTTATACTTACTGTGTGATAACTCCCTTGCTTATTTAATGTGTTTGTAAATCTGATAGTTATTCGTAGCTAGCTACAGTTATGGTATAGTTTTGATACCTGTTGTACCTATAGTTGTCCATACACATATGGAAGAAATTATGGCTGCTTAGACAGCTGGTCAGACAAGCAACTTAAAAAGACATTTAAAAAAAAAATTCTGCACAAACTGGACCAGGAAACTAGTTATGTGGATTAAGGCTTGTATCCTTGTCTTTAACTTTGTTTTCAAATATCAAGCTCATTGTCCTAAGTAAGAGTGTCTTGCCATGTTACTCAGCAAAAATGTAAGAGAGTCAACTGTAGCTTGAAACAGCCTTATTCCAATTTTACAGGCTAAAATGATTAACACTGGGCAGATGGCAGACAGTTTGCCGCAAATCATGCAGGGTTTTCAGCTCACCAGTCATTGACTCTCAGCTCTAAAAAGTGACACTAGGTTAATGATCTAATTTTGTACAGGGAGAATTGCATTCACAAAGTAGTTTTTTACTCAAATAGGCTTGTAAAATGACTCCACTGTACACTTTCTAAGGCTATTGTTATTTCTCCATTTAACTTAATTTTTTGTCTATGTGCAGACTCATTAGTTGGTTTCATGATCAAATTGCAAGGTTGGCCATAATTATGCAGTCAAAAGTGGCTAATAGGTTCAATTCTAACTGTAAGTTCTAGCTGAAAGAGCTGGGAGAGGATAATTCTGGAGAGGTTTTTTTTGTTAAAGAAAATTAGCTTAAATTGAGTTTTTTTCACTTCAGAACTAAAAAGATAAGTGCTAATCAGAACTTATGTCACTGTGTTCCTTTTTAAAACTGTAAATGTTACTAGAGATATAATGCTAAAAATCTATATATAAGCTACTTACTGTGTCTTTATTTGAACAATAATTCCACATCTTAGTGCACCAAATCTTGGTGGTTTTCAAACTCATATGAACAAATAAATCTCTTGGATAAAGAAGCCTCACCTGATTTCACCGAACTTACATAAAGTTTATGACCTGGTGTCTTTTCTGTGTGGTGCAGACATATTGCTGATGGGGGGGGGGAAGGGGAGATTTTTTTCTTTGCTTGTTTTCAGTGAACCTGTAAACATACCTACCTGAAATACTTGTATTTCACAAGAATGCCATTCTGGCTTCCCCACAAACTCTTGTAGAAAATGCCAGTTGTGTAGGTTCCCTCTCCCAGTTATTCAAAGACTAATAAATACTTCCTATGGGGATAGGGAAACAAAATTATTTGGTTTGTTTAGAAAAAATAGGAGTTTTGATGAATTCATAGCTATTTTCTTTCCATTTCATTTACCAGGATAGCATTTAGGAAAAACACACTTACACATAAACTTGAAATATTTTGGCTTCTACATGGCATGCTCTAGTGTATGAAATAACATTTGTGGTTGATGTTTTGAATAACATATAAAATGCTTATTTTTATATATATATGTATGTATGTGGTCGTGTACACAGACAGCTATGAGAGTTTTGGAAATATCTGTTCCCATGCTTCATTTTTGTTCAAAAATGAAGGAATACTTTATTGGGAAAAGTTTCATTACTTCTAAAACAAATTTTCTTCCTCATATCTAGGCAATCACTGTCTTAAACTATAAGAAAGACCTGCAAAATCAAGCTTCATTTTCCCATATCCACAACTTAACTAGGGTATTTCCTTCAATTTACATGGAATTTCTTCTGTCCTCTGAATTATTTTTAAATCTGGAACATCTGAGATGATTCCTTGGCAAAACATTACTTGCACTGATTTCTAGCTACAATTAAAGTATTTGATTAAGCGACAAGTTCTTTCTTGCATGCAGTGACATTTTTAAGAGTAGACACCTGATGAAAAACACAAAATGTGCTCAGGATACAGTTCTCGCCATCTGCACTTAAATTCCAAAACAGGCACAGAGCATGCCTCTTCTCTTTTTGCAAGTTAACAGGCCCTGAAAAAGAGGAGACATGCTTGGCTTTTGTTAACACCTGCTACTCTCTGCATCTACATTAAGCAGCCCTGAGGAAAATGACTTGGGGGTGCTGGGGGGTGAGAAGCTCAACACGTGACGCCAGTGTGCACTTGATGCAGCCCAGGATACAGTTGGCTTTCTGGGCTGCATCAAGAGAAGCAGGGCCAGCAGGTTGAGGGAGATGATTCTCCCCCTCTATTCCACTCTCATGAGACCTTACCTGGAGTACTGCATCCAGTTCTGGAGCCCCCATTACAAGAAAGATATGGACGTGCTGGAATGCGTCCAGAGAAGGGCCATGGGGATGATCAGAGGGCTGGAGCACCTCTCCTATGAGAACAGGCTGAGAGAGTTGGGATTATTCAGTCTGGAGAAGAGAAGGCTCTGAGGAGACCTTATTGTGGCCTTCCAGTGCCTGAAGGGGGCCTACATGAGGGATAGGGAGGGACTTTTTAGGATATCAGGAAGGTATATTTAGGTTGGATGTTAGGAGGAAGTTCTTCACCATGAGGGTGGTGAGACACTGGAACAAGGTTGCCCAGAGAGGTGTTGGAAGCCCTGTCCCTGGAGTTTTTTAAAGCCATGCGGCATGAGGCTCTGAACAACTTGATCTAGTGGAAGGTGTNAAAAGAGGAGACATGCTTGGCTTTTGTTAACACCTGCTACTCTCTGCATCTACATTAAGCAGCCCTGAGGAAAATGACTTGGGGTGAGAAGCTCAACACGTGCCGCCAGTGTGCACTTGATGCAGCCCAGGATACAGTTGGCTTTCTGGGCTGCATCAAGAGAAGCAGGGCCAGCAGGTTGAGGGAGGTGATTCTCCCCCTCTGTTCCACTCTCATGAGACCTTACCTGGAGTACTGCATCCAGTTCTGGAGCCCCCATTACAAGAAAGATATGGACGTGCTGGAATGCGTCCAGAGAAGGGCCATGGGGATGATCAGAGGGCTGGAGCACCTCTCCTATGAGAACAGGCTGAGAGAGTTGGGATTATTCAGTCTGGAGAAGAGAAGGCTCTGAGGAGACCTTATTGTGGCCTTCCAGTGCCTGAAGGGGGCCTACATGAGGGATAGGGAGGGACTTTTTAGGATATCAGGAAGGTATATTTAGGTTGGATGTTAGGAGGAAGTTCTTCACCATGAGGGTGGTGAGACACTGGAACAAGGTTGCCCAGAGAGGTGTTGGAAGCCCTGTCCCTGGAGTTTTTTAAAGCCATGCGGCATGAGGCTCTGAACAACTTGATCTAGTGGAAGGTGTCCCTGCCCATGGCAGGGGGGTTGGAACTAGATGATCTTTAAGGTCCATTCCAACCCTGACAATTCTATGATTGTGATCATTCTTTTAAGATGTTTTTCTCTAAGTTTTAGTCTAAGTCTTCACCAAAAAAATTGCTTATGAAGGTCTGCCTTTTTTTCACCATTTAATTTTTCTTTAAATTAAAACAAATTTTGAAAATATCTATTTGATTTCTATTTGGGTAGCACACTGGAGAGCTAGAGCTTCTTACTGGCATCACTGTAACCTCAAAAACCCACCTCTATGCTCTCAAGTATTTTTATACTTATGATATGAGGCACTTGTATACATTGACATCCTTCTTTCAGATGTTAGATTTTACTTCAATTATTTTGAACTTATATGGTTTGTAATATGTAATGGTTTTTAAAGCCATCTCCAAACAGGATGCAAGTACACATTATGAAATGACAGCCTCTACTCTGTCTTCAAGAAGTGGCATAAAAGATCTATTTTCTACAGTAAAATTTTCTGTTGCAGAATATCGAGGAAAATTTGAGAACCCTCCATTTGTCTTCAAGTCCTTCTAAGAGTACTAGGAAACTTGTAATTTTTCATTAACGTTTACAACTTAATGAAATCTCAATGAGAAAAGGCTATAAAATACAATGGGCGAGAGAAACTTCTACAGTAAATCTATCCAGTTCAGAATAAAGACTGACTACTACTCGTGTTGAAGTTTTAAAGCTACATTTATAGTGCACTTCTTATGTGCCATTTATCCTGCATTGTCATATTCCTTTTTTTCTTTTTTTTTTTTTCCCCACCTCTGGTTTTACATGCTTTTTGGGGGGGGGGGGGGTGGGGGCTGAGAATGTGTTTTTCTGTTCCTCTCTGCCTCCATGGGCAAACAAGATGAAAGGCACTGCCAAGAGCATCAGACAATTCAGCTCGGGCTAAGGGTTAATCCTTGGGTGTGTATAGTTGAGCAGTGTTATGTTCATACTGTCTAGGGGCTGCTACATCATCACAGGAGTGCTGCAAAGAAAGTAAAACTGAATCTGGTGGATCCCTGTGTATTTCATCAAGAAAAAAAATGTAGCCTGCTGTTGTGAGGCCCATTTTAAAGCTTGGTGTTGCATATGCTATAATACCTCAGGGAATAGTTGTACATAGCTCATGAATAACCATACAAGGCAAATTTCACAGTCTGAACACCTGCGTTTTGTTAACAACTACAAGTTGTGATTTGCTTGTTCTGGGAGACAACAAGTTGATTCCTTAAAGTGCCTAAAGTTTCTCGGGTCTGCTTATCAGATTTCCTTATGCTGTTGTATGGATACACAGAAGGGAGGAATAGGGAAAAAGAGCTAATATTTTGACTACATAGTAATATCCCATCCTGTAGAGACAGTAAGGCCTCTCCTAGAATTTTTATTGCACTATTAGAATTGACTTTCAGCATAAATGGCTAAATTTTCAATCAGAGAAATCAGTAATGCTAAACAGTTTTGCGTGAACTGCCCACAAATCCGTATGGTTAATGCTTGTTAGCTCCTATAATCCACATGGTTGGTGAGTTGCTTCTGTCCTCACTAGGTAACTCCTCAGTGCCATGAGCACTGGGTTAACTGCTGACCAGTTGGATAGAGTTGACTGCAACTTCTCAGAAAGGGATTGTTGAAGAAATGATCCTATTCCCTGATTTATTGTTCGATAGTATAATGCTATTGAAATATTATTATTATACTTAAGAGAACTATGTACTTATTCAGCACAAACTGATCTCAAGCTGGTCAAGCTAAGGGTGCTCCATTAAGGTCATATTTTAAAAACTTTAGCTATGCCACCAGTTAATATAATTGTAGGCCTCAAACTAAATTTACTTGAGCTGTAACTTTACTAGATATAATTACAAGGTAAGTTACTTTCTTCCTGTATTAAACATTCTTGAAGGGTTTCTTTGTTTATAAATGTTTCCCTGTCCAATATTGTTTTTCCCTTTTGTAAAACCTAACTGCCTTGGAGACTTTGCTCATATTTCAAAATGTTTAGTTTGTATATCTAAGAAAAAAGAAATCCATAAATACCTAAACTACTGAATCCATTTAATCCACTTGCTGACTCTCACAGAATCACAGAATCACCAAGGCTGGAAAAGACCCCCAGAATCATCAAGTCCAGCCTATGACCCAACACACCACAACATCTAAACCATGCCACTCAGTGCCACATCCAATCTTTTCTTAAANAGGTAAGTTACTTTCTTCCTGTATTAAACATTCTTGAAGGGTTTCTTTGTTTATAAATGTTTCCCTGTCCAATATTGTTTTTCCCTTTTGTAAAACCTAACTGCCTTGGAGACTTTGCTCATATTTCAAAACGTTTAGTTTGTATATCTAAGAAAAAAAATCCACAAATACCTAAACTACTGAATCCATTTAAGTAACACTTGCTGACTCGACACAGGCTCTATTTAAATGTAAACCAAGCTACTTCATTTTGTTATTTTTTGTTACGATCCAAACTGGATTGTCATTTTGCAATATGTAGAAGCGGCAAGAAAAGAAAAAAAATTTTATTTCTCGATAATAAATATGCTCAGAAGGTAACAGATATAAAGATCTTTGAAATCAGCATTCTGCAACTGGGTTTACCCTCCTTCTTATAACTGAGCCTGGATAATCTTAATGTTGAATTTACATTACTTTCATACCTTGTTTTTTATCCATGTGTCAAAAAGTGACAGTAGTTTTTTGTTTTCAACTCTCTTCTTTCCATCTTCTGCTCTTAGTCTCACCTAATTTTGGCCTGATTGTGCCTGCCATAGTTGAAACAGGGACAGAAGACTCATAACAGAGGAAGCTCACTGCAGTTATGCCTAATAGGAAGGAAATTCCCTTCTGTGTAAGGGTCAAATTGAGATGGAAGAGTGTTAGTTAACTGGTGTCTTAAGTATCCACAGCTGTTTACTTTTATAGCATATTTTACAGTTGTTTAATTTTATAGTTAGCTCTGCACTATTGTTCCATTTTGAAAAGGCAGCTCTTTTTCCTCTTTAAATATTTGCATTGTGGGTCACAGCATTTGCTCCAGTAGGTTTGCTTCTGCAGGGACAAAAGAGTATTTTTCCGAGTAATAGCCTTTTCCATACTTCTGGTTCTGCCACTTGCTTGGTAGCATTGGTTTGGCTGTTTGTTTACCTGGAAGCTGGAGAGGAGGAGATATGGAGTTTAAGGCAAGAGGCTACAATTAAACTTGTAAGAAGCCCTCTGAATAGCAGGCTAGTAATAAAAACAGTACTTAGAAGTGTTAGCTAAATCTGTGTGCTCATCTGGGCCAGAAGTTTTCATGTTTGCGCTGAGCAGTCCCTTATTTTCTGGCTTTGTGGGGGTCTCTGCAGTCTCAGCAAATACTTTGGTTTGTAAAGGGTAACATATTTCTCTTAAATTTTCTGTATCAAAGGCAATGTAGCTAATCGTGAGGTAAAACATTACACAGGGTAAATTTACACAGATTTAATATGTCAAAAGTAAGCCCCTCAGATTACCCTCTGTATTTCCTTTGCTGAGCAGAAAAGTCACTAGCTATGGACTTACTGCTGTGTTACCACAAGTTACCCTGGAGCATGGACTGCAATCCATAGCTGCAACTCAGCTAGTAGCTGCACAGAGACATCTCACTCTGGTGGAGTTGCTCAAAATCTTCAGCTAATATCCTGCAATTTCTGTGATAGTAGTGTTAACCCACACAACACAATATATTTTATAATTCATTGAAGTGAAAACAACAAAAAAAAATGCAGTGTCATATGTTTAGTCAAAAGTGCAGTGTAAATCCAGTGAGTTTAAAATCACCTCCTGTGAGCTACAGAGCCAAGAACACAGCAGTAATCTTCCAGGATAATTATAATTCCTCTCACATTGATTTACTGTATACAAGCTGCTTGTGGTGTAATTTAAGAAGAGTAAAACATATAGTTCAGTGGAACTATACCAACATAAATTTTCTATCTCAAGCTGAGCATTCTACACAATTCTTCAGTTAATTTTCTTCGAAGTTCTGCATTTATCAATGGTGTTGGTAACTAAAAAAAATTCTTTTAACTTTCTCATTCCAAATGCTCAGATTTCTTATTGCACTTATTGTCCCTTCCATTTCTCTCCCCTAGCTCTAGGGTTATTTGTTTTTAAAAAAAGGGTATCGTATTCCTTCCAAGCTCTAGGTACTGAAGCATCTTGTGACAGGAACTGTGTCAACTATAACATCATAGAAGGCAGCATTTGTATGTCTGTTTTCTGTGCTCAAAGTGTGTTGCACTCTTACTTAGGAATTCTACCAGGGGACTGATGGACGAGAACAGGATGCTTTTATGAATACTAGTTCCAACAGCAAGACTCTTCTCTTTGAGACACAGCTGCTGATCTCCATGATCCTGTAGTACTAACAGTGGTGTCTTGGCACTGCTGCAATATATTTTTAATCTCATTCTATTTTTCTGTTTTTCCCTGTTTCCTAAGTTTTTGCAGGACCACGTAACATTACTAAGCACATAGTAATGATATTTTTCTATAGTGCATGCTTTATTATGTGTTGGTACAGCATCTTGTTCCTTGTGTGATTAAAAGTTTCTTCCAGCCTTTTATAGGGATATTGGTTCCCCCTACATTTTTCTTTTTAGTTTTTAGCTATGTATTTCCTATCTATTTGTTTAGTATAGTTAGAGACTAACATGTGAGTATCAGACCAAAAAGCTGTTGGTCAAATTGGGCCTGGAAGAGAACCATGCAATATATCTGACAGAAAGAGAAGTGGAATCAGGATTTCAGTGTTATTTCCTCTAAATGGCGGTGGCAGTTGTAAAATAAATGAATATACCCACTTATCTACCTCATAGGTGTTTTCACTTGTAAGAAAATCAGAAAGCACTTGATGCTTGGGAGACATCACATACTGTGATATCACAGAATTGCCTAAAGTGCTTTTTGCCTCAGTCAGACATGCAGCTTGATGCTTCTGTGCTAAAGGAGAAAGTAGGTTGCTAGTCCTCATAGAATGGGGGCTTATAAAAAAACCCTGTTTCTAATTTCTTTTGTATTTGTCCAAATAAGACTATCTCTGTGTCTTATTTGCACCTAGTATCTATGCTGAAACCATTAGAAATGGTTAGAACTTGCATGATGCAAATGGTAGTTTCAATAATACTTATACAACCTCACAAAACCCAAGTACTGAACCGACGCTTTCCAATCTGGAGCCAAAGCAAGAGCGAAGGGATCTGTCTGACACACTTGAGCTGGAGGTCCCCATGCCCTTACAGGCTGAAGACTAGATGGGTTTAAGTTTGCCAGAGTAGGAACTTTGTGGGATTTCTCTAACTTCACCTAAGCTGGCCATTTCTCATTCTGCTGTTACTCCCACTATCCACCACACCTCTGTACGGTTGCACTGTCTGTGCAGTCTCTGCAGCAGAACTGCATTGTTCTCACCTCTGGCTGCACAAGGAAATGAGTGGAAGCAATATGTCAGAATGCCCAGTGAAGGAACACTAAATTCTGTAAAAGTCCTTGTGATCTTCTAAATGTGCAAAAATTAATGATATATATATATATATATTTGCAACTGGTTTCTTGTATTCAGATTTCAGCTATGTGAATTGTAACACAATCTCATAATCTGCTCTCTTGAAACAATTGAAGCATCAGGGGATGGCTGATTTTGCTGTTAGCTGTGGATTTAGTAGACAGGTATCTAACTTGTGTCATCTGTGATATGACCGTTTTGAACTGTAGACTGAGTTGCAAGTGATTTGGGTGCACATTTGTAGCCTTGAAATGATCATCACTTCCATCTGGACATAGGATTACTGGCTCTTCTTTTCCTTCTCTCCCACTTCTTTATGTTTAAAACTAAAAGCTTAGGATGTTGCAAATAGTGTCAATAACCAGTGTGTTGCACTCTTTCAGTAATTCACCTGTCATATACTTTTATTCATATCAAAACAGGAGTTGAGCTGTTAATAATCCTGGTGGATTCTACCGCACTTGCAAACACCTAAACTGGTTGCAGCAACAGCAGCAGCTATGGCAGTAGAGAGTTATATGTTGGATAACTTCCATAAGAATTGTCCTTCGTGTGAATACTTTGCTCCTTACTTCTCAATAACAGCATTGATGTTAGTGTATGAAGGTAATACAGGAATCCTTTGAGAAAAATGTTCCATCCATTCTGTCATAAAAACAGAAGACTTATTAAAGTCTGTTCTTTTCTCAGAAAGTTTTGAGATATATGGTAACCACCTATTTATTGATTACTTCCCTTCTCTACTGAAAGTTTTTGTGGGGGAGATTAAGGCTTTCGACGTTCCTATTATGTTTTTGCATTTTCACGTTGTTGCCTCTCTTGTGTAGAGTGAATTATAACTGATGTCTTCTGAGCTCTCATGAGCTTTGGGCACTGTTGAAAATTTACACATTTGTCAATCTCCTGTTCTTATATTACTTCTATGCAGTCTAACCTGTTTTAAGTAAAAGCTGAAAAGGCAGATTTTTTTTTGTCCCAACTTCCAAACTGAGACTAGGAGAAATGTACAATGAATTGCAGAACAGACAATTCTCCATTTCCCTCAGTGTGTTCAGCATACAAACAGATAAGCAATGACTAAGGTTGAAGTTCAGAGTTTTTCTTCTCTTAAGGATTTGGTTTTATGTGATGTATGACAACAATGGCAAATATGTTCCAACAGATTCCTGAGGCTCTAAAGGATATCTCTAGGTTTGCTTATGACAAAAATTTTTCCTTTTTATTGAGGAGGGGGCTCAAAATAAGGGAAACACTGTACTTGACCATAGCCTACCTACAGTACCTTGCCTCTTAATGGATCACGTATTTCTGAGGTGGAGATTAGTGTTTATCAGTTGGGTTTCCACTTCTGAAATAATAATGTACTATGCTAATAATGTACTATGCTAATAAATAGACCTGTTCATAATTTTGGTAATGCAGGTCTAGTAATTGTATCCTATCATCTTGAGCTTGATAAGCTTAGCAAAACATGACATATTTCATGAAAGCTTAAGCTTTGCAGAAATACGAGTTACTTTTTACAGGATCAAACCAATTTGGTATCCACTCTAGATAAGCAGTGGAGCTAAGGAAGAGGTCGAATGTCATGCTCTGAGATTATTAATGATCTTATGAAAATTCATCTTCCACGTCTGAATGTGACTATAATATCAGAGGTAGGTGATTTCCTTCACTGATTGAGGAGTCCCTCCCACAGTGCTACGACTTCTTGTCCTTTCAGTTGTGCTGACACAGCTGTTTTGTGCTGTAGATTGCATCACCAAAGCCTTTTATTTTTAGGGTGGTGACTGTAAACAGCTCTGGGAGATAACTGACATTTAAATCCTTCTGTATCCCTGGATACAGAATTATTGCTGGATGTTTCAGTAACTGAGTGCAACAGAGTGCTGGAAGATGTTCATGCAAACATGTTACTTCTGTGCCCCAAGCACACGTGCTCTGTGAGCAGCAATGAGTGTGGTTGTCCAGGAGTCCCTTGTTGCTTCCTTTTAGATGACAGCAGCATTTCCAAATAATTGCAAACCTGTAATTCAACTGTGTCTGTTGTAGACCATAAGACTTAATAATCAGCCTGTAAACCATGTCCAGTTATGTAAATTCTCCTTTTACAGGAAGGGTAGTGATAGGATGAGGGGTGACGGCTTTAAACTGAAAGAGGCTAGGCTTAGAATAGATAGTAAGAAGAAATTCTTAATGATGAGGGTGGTGAGACACAGGAACAGGTTGCCCAGGAAAGTTGTGAATTCCCTGTCACTGGCAGAGTTCAAAACCAAGCTGGATGAGGCCTTGAGCAACCTGGTCTAGTGGAAGATATCCTTGCCCATGGCAAGGGAGCTGGAACTAGATGATCTTTAAGGTTGCTTCCAACCCAAACGATTCTATGTTTCTAAATCTCTTCCATATTAGATGAGAATATGCTTATACTCTAATGCATATTAGAAAGTTTGCTGCTTTGTTGGCTCATATAAACACTACCTATTTGCTTTGATTTCAGGATCTGCTTGTATAGCTGGGCATATGAAATCAAAACCTGTTTTTTGTGCTCAGGCTCTTCTTGAGACTGCAAAATGCTCTAACATACTCTCCTGCAATTGCAAAGAGATAGTTAGTGTAGAATTATTTCTTCTTTTCTAATACTCTAAAGCATTTTTCTTGAAAACACTAGAAGTTTGTCCTTGGCTTTCTTTACAGGTTGGGTTTTATTTTTTACTCTTTGTTCTGTGACTACTGACACTACTGTAGCACTGGGAGTGTGCCATGAAATTCTATCAATTTTTACTTCATTGGGCTTTTAAAATTCAAGTCTGTTACTATTTATATTAAGCTTCTGCCAGGTCTTTTACTGCCTACTATGTGCTTGAAGCAGTGAGTTTTAACCAAGATACCAAACAGAACTGCCAAGACAAACTGCTTATGAACTGTAAACCATTATCTTTTCTTTAACTCATCTGGAATCTGTTAGTGAGTACACTGGCTTATGCTGTGTGTGCAACATTTTAATTTTACAGATATTAGAAAAATATTGTAGGAATAATATTGTCCATTCAAAAGACACAAGTCAACCAGGCAACTGGTGGTGTTTTGGAAGCTGCTGTCATTTAAGGACTGCTCTTGCATTTTTGTATTCTGTTTTGGTTGCCAGTTTCACACTGGAGGTTCTGCCAGATTTTTGTTTCTGCTGTTCCCCTGCTGTACTGCTCCCTTCTGAGGAGCAAGCTGGAATACAAGAAAAAAGTATGAATTGCAAATGCATTCTGTGGTTGAAAATTGTCTAACGTGACAGAACTTCTCTGCAAGCTTTATCCTTTTGAAGCCCATTTACTTAATTCTTGTTTGATGTGGAACTGTCTTTTAAAATAGTATTTAAAAATTTAAATTTCTATTTGAAGAAATGGGCCCATCTCTATAGGTTGCTTAAGAGCTTTGCACTGGATAGCCTGCTGTAAGGCAATAAATTAAAATAGTTTATAAAGCCAATTCAAGTGTTTATTCTGCAATGTGCCTCTGACAGATCGAAACCTCTGTTAATCCTAAACAATTACTGCAACCCTTTGCACAATTAGCTTCAAACTTGCAGGTCAACAGAATAATTACATGAAAAGATGAGCCTGTTTCTCTTCCAACTCCCATTTAAATGGAGTTTAAGAATAAATTAGACTTAACAGATGCCATACATTTTATTTGGTTAAGAGGAAATTTACAGCCTAGTATTTTGTTTTAAAAGAAAGAGGTTGATTTGTAGTTTTTTGTATGAATGTTGCACTTCAGTAAATGATTACATTGGGAAAAAATTAAGCCACTGGAATCACAGAAAATACAAATACCAATCTGGATGGCGAGGTAGAATGGAACTGAAATGGAAGACAGAATGCTTCCTTCCCTTTCAGAGTGTGAGATATTTATTAAATCAGGATTGAGTTTATTCTGATTGACTTTTGTGCAAATTTCCAATGTATACTTAGTTTGGAAATTAACATATATTTTAAAATGTCATCTTGTTGCTGTAAGTAATGTGCTCAAACCAAAGCCTGATTTTTGTCTTGACATGGAAGACACTTTAAAACTGTATCCTGTCATAACAAATATTGTAGTTCTTTAGTTCTTTCTTGGGCTCTACAGTTGAGGTTTGTTTTTTTCTTTGAGTTCATAATAGACATTCCTTTATGCAGTGATGTTGCATTGGGTTAATTAAATATTAAGGTGTGCACATTATCTTTTAAATCTGAATTGTGTGTCACAATTCAACACTAACACTTGTGATGTTGAAAAAGATTTTTATCCTCCAGCAGCCTGTAGGCTTCATACTTTTGGAGTGCAGGAATCTTAGAATCATTTAGGGTAGAAAAGATCTTTAAGATCTTCAAGTCCAAGCATAAAAGGAAGGTCCAGTGTTGCCAATTCTTTGCTTTATTCTTATACAGAAGCTTTTCTTGACCCTTTTTCATGTATCTGCCCTCATTAACTTCAACCTCCTTTACCTTCCTCCAGGAAGCAATGCAGAATTAAATTCTAGTTTTTTGGTAATGCATTGAAAATTGTTTCCTTCTAATGGTTAGAATCTACTTCTTGTCATGCAGAGACAGCTAATGAATTTCTAATAGCCCTGAGCTACTGACACTGTGAGAGGAGAGGAGCCATTTATTGTTATTTTCTTGAATTGCATTCAGTACTAGAATTTAAAAAAAAAAAATCACATTCCTATGGAAAAACCCTTAAATCTTCCTAATGACTGCCACATATGAGCAGAACTAGACAAAGCTTAACCTTCATGCTGTTTGAAGTTTTGATGAAAATCTTTCAGGTTTGTTTCACAGACTTTTTTATTCAGTGGTTTGGTATATTTAAATGCCAGCTTTACTCATTTTAAAATTAGGAAAACATATAGTATGAAGTTGATTCAGCCTGGGCACACCTTTGTTTGGTCAGGCGCAGGTACACTAATTAAATCAAAGCCCTTATTCATCTTGCCAGCCTTGCCTGACATATTAGCTCTCACATCACCTCTGGTAATCTAAAGGAGTGCAACTACATATTTTTAAAAGCTGTTACTCAACACAAAAACTTTGTAGTTTATTGTAATGGGATGCTAGTGCATCCCTATGAAATCTCATCTTTGCAAATTGCCTTTTTTTTTGGCACTCAGTGCCAGGTGCAATAACACTAAATATTTTCCAAATACACCTAACAGAAAGACCTTTAAGTCTATTTTAGTACCAGCAAATCCAGTTCTTCACTTATTTTCATAAGTATTTATAGGTGTTGCAAGACTCTTTGATTAGCTATTTTCCCAGCCATAGAAAATCCTATGTTGAGAACAAGAATAGTGTTTATACTGCATTTAGAATCAAATTTACTTCTTAAATGGTTGCCTAGGATGTGCTAGGTAGCTGTTAATATACTGACAAAGTTTGCTAATTCTACTGCAGCACTTTCATCTTTTAAATTAATTTATCTAATCCTGATTTGATCTATCCAGAAAAATTTAAGTGTAAACAGACTTTTTGATTTATATATATTTTTCCCTTCCCTAACCACAAGTAGCTTTTCTAGTAGCCAGTTCAGTATTTTTCACTTGTAGCACATTTTCTATCTATTTTACATGATGTGTCTTCTTGCATTAGTGAAAACAACTGGAAGTTTGTGTTAGAGGTATGGTGGAGAAACACTGTCCTAAGTATGCTATTAGAATTCAGTTACAATTGATATGTATTCTCAAAGTACTTCACTGCCTGCAGATGTAAATTTAAGTAATCTGCACAATGAGTGCACATATGATTAAAAGCTTTCTTGTTTGGTTGACTTTTTTTAGTGTAAGCATTTCCATCCTAGGATTTTGTCTTAGCTCATAATACAAATACTGTACTATACAAACAGTGTATTAGTTTGTATGTATTTTCCAAATTGCTTCATCTGGGAGGTGGCATGCTTTTCTTGAGAGCATGTGATTTCCAGAATATGTTCAGTATCAGTGAGCCAAATCCCTGTAAGCACTGATATGTTTATCTTANTTGTATTGAGGGCTCAATCTTCTACCTGTCCTGCTCCAGGTGACTTACTTCAGCCCCTGCCACTCTCAGTTCAGCTATTTCTGTGGCTATGCCACAGAAGTGCTAAAGAAGTTTGAGTTAAAAAGAAAGTAAAAACAATGAGTCTTCCTGTGTTGACTCTGATGCCAGTTCAAACATTTTGGGAACCAAGGATGTCAGATAATAGACTTCTAGGAGCCTCCCTTTATGAGTCCTGTTGGAGTGGGACTCCTTGAACAGTAGTAATTAATGGGCTAGTTGCAAGTGGGTTAGTTTTTACCTTTCAGTCTGAAGCCACAAAGGTGGAAGCAGAGGAAGTGTATGCTTGCTCTTAAGAAATCAAACTCCTTTCTTGTGATTAAGCAGAATAGTTTACTGTATATTTTTTCCTCCTTTTGTCTATTTGAAGGACACCTCTTCTTGCTTTACTGTAGGTATCAATCCTGCCATTTTACTACTTGAACACAAGAAATCAACTTTTTCTAAGGGAGTATATGTCTAGGATGGTTACAGAAGGGATTATTTTATGCTAGTGAAGGCATACTGGTCAAGGAAACTGCATTTGACTCTGATATGCAAACCTGAAAATAAAATAAAGACATTCAAGTGTTTCATTTCAAGTTCCACTGGTGTTTCTCATTGAAAATCTCTGCTTCACTGTCTGCTTTTTTTCACTTTATGAAAGAGAACCAAGAAACCGTTTCTTCACCTTTCTCATGTCCATATCATTTGCAAGTTAACAGTTGTGCCCTGATCCCAGGCAGTTTGGTTAGTCTGCAATTTGTGATCATGCCTTACAGGAGATCCTGCCTATGTCAAGAATGAAACCACAGCCCTCTTGGAAAGGTAAGCTCCTCACCAAGCAGCAGCTTGTGTGACTGCAATGGTCACCTGGCGTCAGAGCAAGCCAGCCTACCAGGGCCTGGGAGCAGCACGTTATGAAGATTGATTTTGTAGAAACAACAGCACAGTTGCTGAGGAGCAGATAATTAAACAAATCTATTAATCTCAAAGCACCTACAGCTAGCTCTGTCCAAAGGTAGTAGCCTTTTGAAGTTGGTACTTCAAACAGCATTGCAAAGGTGGGCAGTTGGAAGATACATGTGACCAATGTTGCTTTTGTCCCTTTTCTTGCCCCTTGTTTTGGGGATATTATTCAGTGCAAAACGATTTTGTCTTGTTGTCTAGGGTAAATGTGAAGTCTCATCCTTAAACTGAGGTGTGTGATGACAGGAAGATAGCAGGAGCAGTGCTGTGCTAAATTTCAAGTGACGTGATTCTGACTACATGTAAAAAAAGAACATGAAATGCAATGGAAAACAACATTTTTTAAAAAATAGGAACTCTATATCCTGGTTGTACTATTTGTATTTCTTAGGCCCAATTAGTAGTGGACCACCTAGCAGTACATATTTGGTCTGACTGGCTTTGAGCATGCAATTAATCCTTATCAAACTCACCACAGCAGGCAAAATGAGGTTTGTTATTGCCTTTTTTTTGTCAGTTATGGGAAGAAACATACTATCTAATTCCACTAATTTTTTGAGATTGATAAGCTGTAGTCTTTCTCTTTACTGCAAAGTGTTCATGGTGAATATGGTGTATTTGGAATGTCTTGTTAGAATACCTTTTACTGGAATCCCTACAGTCCAACTTTATTGTAGCTTTCCTGTGTTTTCTGCTTCCTTGCCATAAGTTACATGAAGCAAGTCTTGCAGTGTTATCAATCTGGGTTTAAGAAGCTGTTTATCAACATGCTGACAATTACTTAAGTTTGTCTGTGTGTTACAGTAAGAGCCACAAGGGCTGATTTCATTAGCCTAGGGGTAGCTACATAGTAAGTCAGTGGGTGGAAGACTGATCACAATCTAACAAAGCTGACTGTGGGATTGTTTGATAATAGAGAATGATGGTTGTGTTTAAAACAAAACAAAACACTGGAAGCCATATATAAGTAGAGTCTGTACAGAAATCTAGACACAGTAAAGTGTTTTTCTGTGCAATATGGTACATTTACGATTGGTCAATCTGATATGCTGATTAAAAGTATGCTCTGCTGTTAAGGAGAGTAGAGCAAAAAGTTGTATACACTGGATTAAAAAAATAAATCTACTTCTTGAAAGTAGTTGCATTAAAAACTCATTTTAGCCACCATGTCTCTGGGGAGGTACTCTTTGGTTTTGATTTTCTACTGGAGTGCTTAGGGCAGTCTTAAGATAATTGTGAATCTTAAATCAGCTTGCTTTTTCCTTATTCAGCTAAGGAATAAAAATTCTTCTTCTCTGTATGCAGAAGCTTAAGAGCGTTGGGCCAATGCTGCAGGAATAGGGCATTCTGGCAGCCTTCAGGAGGAGCTTGGCTGAGGACTAGGTAAAGCAAAGTCTTAGAAGTCTGAGACCTAAATCCACAAACAGTAGAGATTTGTGCCATGTGCAGTCTGATTTTATTCTTCCAAGATAAGGAAATGTACAAAGTAAACTTAACAGGACCTATATACTGAAAACCTGTACTGATAAATAAATAATCATGTTACTCAGCTGGAAGTGAAGCCTATATCCAAGAATTTAGCAAAAAGAATTTGGACCAAGTCAGTCATTTGCCTCAACCAAGTGATTGAAAATTACATTTACCCTTCAAATTCACATTCAAAGCAGCAGATGATTTTTTATTTAAAAAAAAAAAAAGTGCATGTATTTGTACTATTCTTATTATTTATTCAGAATTACCATTACTGTCTGCCTTCCCTCTACCCCCTGAAGCAAACACTTATTCCAGTGCAGTGAATTACTGTTGTTTCCAAATACCCAATAGACTGTACTGGTAGATGTCTCATAGGTATGAACAAATGTGTCTGGAGGCCCTCTGTGTTTTTCAGATAAACACAAGGGAAGAAAGAACACTACCCTGTGGAATTTTAAGCTGTGGCTTACATTTGTATATATTAATAAATGGGGTACTATAGCAAGCATGAAGAGAGAACTGCAGCTGATTTCATGAAGGGTATGAAAATGGCAATTTTCTGTCTAGTTGCTTATAACTGCTAGTTGGAACTGTCACTCCAGTAACTTTTAGCTCTGCCTTGCTATAGTGAGTGAACCTAGAAAACATAGAGCAAACACTCTTTTGTGTCATGAAAAAAGTCAATAATTGCTTATGAGGGTTTTTTCTTGTTTTCAGTCCCAGCATCTGGGCAAGTAATGAAGATAGAGCTATTCCTGTCAAACAGCATGCTGAGATCAATCTTCTCTTTTGTCACTCTGTGTATCTACATTCGGTTTACTGTTTATTGCACGGCAGTTCTCTCTCAAGATATTCCTTACAACAGCAAATACTAAAATTCCTATACAAAGCATTCATTAGAGTGGTGGCACAACTGAAATGGAAATGGAAACAAAACCCCAGAATGACTACAAATCTAAACCTCTGCTCTTTTCTTGATTTGTGCTTGAAATCAAATGTTCATATAGCTTTTGTTTTGTAAGTGCAATCAGAAATACTTTCTGACATTTGTTCTCAGCTTGCTTATGGCTAAGTGAAGACTGACTTGTTAGCTAAGGAAAAACACTTCAGAAGGAGGAATTCAGCCTAGGCTTTGGAAAAACTCCGTAGCTTGTTGATCAAGACACTTGTCAAGTTCCATTTTATTTTTTATTAAAGAAGATCCTAAGGCTGATCTCATCCAACAAGTGTCCAAAACTTTTATGACTGACACAGTAAGAGACAGAAACAGAAGAAATGACTTTTTTTCAGTGGAAAAGCATGACTAATGTTGTGGCCTGTTACAGGAAAAAAAGTGGGTTTAATTCCCTGATGAAACTATTATCCTTATTCCTTGTTTTTTCTTGTGTTTTTGTTTTTCAAAATCATGAACACAAATGTTGCAGTTAAGTAACAATTAGGTAGATGAATTGCGAAGAAATGAGAACATAAACAAACCAAGCAAGCTCTTCTCGAATGAAAATTTAGGAGTTAACCCCGCTAGTAAATAATGCTCTGAGTAGAAATGTTAAAACATTTTAAAGTGTCCTTTCAGTTATGGAAACTGTAATATCATTAGCAAGCAGAAAAATAAGACTTAAATATGAATCCCCAGATGTCTTCTTTCTCTGCAGCAATGCTGCTACAATACCGTGGTTATACCGTAAAATAAAATCAGGGACCTGATTTGGCTGTGATAAGACTTGCTTGGTTTTTATTTTTCTTCCAGTAGATCAGTGTCCTGAGCTACCTTGTAGCATTGCCTCACAATTTTGCAGAAAAAAGCAAAGAAGGCAGAACAAGCAACTTCACCAGAGAGACAGAGGAGAGACAGAGATATCTTTATAACTGCTGTTGCTGGATGTTGAACCTTGCTTTAAGCTTCCTGTGGGTTTTACACCAGTACAGAGAATGGCACTTCATCTGAGAGCCGTGGGCTTATTCCAACATGTTTCTGCTGTGTGCTAATATTGAAATATCTAGTTTTGTATTTGAGTGACATTGGATTTGAGGTTTGGCCATCTATCTGAAACAAAAAAAAGATTTTGCCTTTTTTATTTGGAGATCTAAAATGTAGCATATTCACAATGCTTTAGGAATCAAGTGAAACATGAACGTGCTCCTGAGCTATAAGACTTAAACATATGTAAATTAAGAAACTTCTTATGTAAGACAAACTGAATGGAGAGAGACCAGTGTGTTACCAAGCTGACACTGACAGCTTTTAAAGAAAAGCAGTGAAGGAAAAAAAAAAATAAGGATAGGTTTTATGGAAGTACTAATACTGTAGTGTTAAAGGAAGCATAGATTTTTCTGTATGAGAAAACGTCTAAAGGCAGTTTATATAGCTGAAAATAAAGTTGTAAATGATTGTACTGGGACTAATATAAAGGTAGCCTCAGATGGTAATATATTGTGCCATAGTTCTACTTTCCACTGTTTGATTCATCTCTGAGTCTCCCTTAGGAAATTCATGGGAGGTAGAGAATAATTGTAATTCTTAGGAAAATGTTAAACGGAGCATCTCGTGTTGTGCTCATTAGCAGAAGAAAAAAAGCAAACCAGCTTTAACCTATTCTGGGAATAGCTCAGATGTCTAGGGCATTTCTTCACACTAATTTGAGTTTCTTCCTGCTAATTTGCTACTTAGTAATATCTGAATTACTTTTGTCTGTTAGCTGCATCTTGAACTGTCACAATGTTGATATAACTTGCTTTCTATATTGTTCAAGAGTCAAGTTGTGTTTGCGATAGCTGATCAGTGAGGATTTTTAAAAATGGAGTATCACTATTTTAAAATCTTAACTTTATAAAACTTTCTGTGCTGCGCTTATTTATTGTTTGCTGTTTGGCATCATTTGTGTTCACAAGGGACTGCACATGGCCCACAGTCATCCATAATGGCTTTCAAAGTTATGCTTTTTTGTTCTGTGAGTGTGTTCAACTTCAGTTTTGACCTAGAGAATCTAGTTTGGAGTTACCAAATCTGGATGTTGTTTTAACAGTAATTCAGAGATCACAACATGTTTTGTAAGCTGGACCAGAGCTGAGAGGATGAGGTCTCCAGATCCATAAACGTGGCAGAAGGTTGGCTAGGGAGTGCCAAGTTAAGCTGTAAACCTTTGGTAAATCATTCTGCAGATCCTGAAATTGTCTCATCTGGAAGAGGTACTTCTTGGAAATGAAGAATACTGTTTGGTGTGAGAAAGCCAACTCATGTTAGTGTTCTGTCTAGCTTAAAATAAACAAATATATTCAAAAGATAGGCCCAGTTCATCACCTATCTGGCTGTTATTGGCAAGTTCTGACCTTCCAAAACTTGCTCTAGAAAATGCCATTAACAGAAAAGTCATTCAGATATCAAGTGTGATTTCATAAAGCCATACTTTGCCCCCCCCCTTTTTTTTTTAATATTCTCTTTATCCCAAGCTGTTCTCGGGGTCGAGGTTTGACTTGGATGTAGTCAGTGTCTTGATAACCAATGACAAGTTAATTTACATCACTTCAAGCTTGCAGATGTTCCCAAGAACTTCAGTACCTGTCTATGGGTGACTGAAATCTTCAGTGTTGATGCTTGCAGGCTTTGTGTCAAGGCACTTGGGTACTGATGTGTGGCTGTGCCACAGCAGGCTGGTAGTTGCCGTGCTTCTTGTTGCTGTTTGGAGAAAAGTCCTCTTAAGTTGACCAAAATTATTCAGCTGTTTTCTAGTCACTTGAGTTAGATATCTGGTGCAGCAAACACTCAGAGTGATACTTTCCTACTAGAACAGACTTGATGTGTGTGCTATTTAATTTATCTTCCTCCAAAAGCCAGAAATTTGTTGTTGCAGTTTCTCTGTGCTCTATGATTTACTTGTGGTCAAATTCTCCCTTGTGCTTAGGACCCAGGTAAATGAGCCATTTGGAGAAAGTTGTAGAAGAGCTGAACTGTGAAGTGCCTTCCATCAGCAAGCGCAGCAGTTTGGAGCATGAAGCATTTGTCCTGTTAAAGATGATTATGAATCCCTAGTGTATGCTTTTTTAAGTGGGTTTAAATCTACACGAGTGCAACTGGCTTTATGAAATTCTTTACCATTGCAGGTCACCCACCAGCATTTTGGCAGCCTCCTGTCACCTTTGGAATATTCTTCAGAAGGAATCTAACATTTGCCCAGTGTCATACTCTGTGTAACACACATTAAAAAAGGGTACCCACTTTTCAGTGAAAGCAAGTATAAGTCTACTCCATGACATTCTTCAAATCATATAAATATGTATAGTTAGTAACAGCTTTGGATGTTTTCAGGCATTTTGCTTCAGCTAAGGAGTAAGACAGAAAAAGATACAGGATTGGGGAGAGAATGTTTTCCAAACCTAAACCTTTTGACAGTGCTTAATCAAAAGGACTTTAAAATGATTCTGTAAATATGCAGATTTTTTGTTCCAGTCTTAAAGCTGGAAGTTGCATGCATGAAAGTACAGGGCTAAAAGTGCTCAGCACCGTTGATATGTGCATTTACAGAAATTTATAACACACTTATGAGAATACCACACATACACATTTTCTTCCACCTCTCAGTATACCACTAGTCAGTCCAACTTTCAACTTGTGGAACTTTTTATGAAGTCAGATTTTCCTTGGTGCAGCACCACATCTCTCATTCTCACTGGTCTTAAAAAGACTGCTTTAAGCACAGGACAAGACTCAGACCATTTGGGATGATGATATCAGGTCTCCCTCATGCCTCCATCTCTTGAATCCAAATGACATAGTCATTTGGCAGCTAAACTTGAAGGCTCGAAATGAGCCAGATGTTGAGTGGACAGATCTTTTTTTTGCCAGCAATCAAGCCTCTGATTGCAGCTAAGATTTCCATGTCTGCTGCCATTTATTTCATTTTGGCTCATTAAATTGACAGCTTTTAAAATGACAAAAAAGTAAAAAAGGCAAGGAGGGGACAGGAAAGCGGAGTATAGAAATCTGCAGTGTTGTCAAACCACATTTATTTTTTAAATGCCCCAAACATTGATTGCATTTAAGGCCTGTTTCTTTCTGAAACTTTTGCTACTCTGTTATAAAATAGGTTACTTGTTACATTCTGTGAACATGCATGTCTGGTTTAGGGTTGTTCAAGGTAGATTTACAGGCACATCTAGGGAGTAGTTCCTTTAACGTCTCAGATTATTGAGCATAAAACCCAGACCCCTAGCACAAGGAGTAAAAACCTACTGCTCTGGTGCTTTTGATAGTGCTGCTGTTTTGAAGTAATTGTTTTGTTTTGTTACACTGTGAACCCCAATAACTCTTCACGACTGGAATTTCTAGTTATTTGTGTTTGCTAAGCTCAATAGCTAAAAGAGAAACAGTCCACAAATCATAATAGTTTCTACATCTAGTGTGAACCAAGAATTAAATTATGCTGTCCAAGTTGATGCTGGTCAGTTAAAAAATGATCTCTGATGTAAACTTAAGCATGCTGTGACACATAGTACTGTTCCTGTCACCTCACTTGATGTTACGAGGCACAGTCTGAAAATCACTTGGGGTCTCCNGTTACACTGTCTTCAGCTGATAATAAAATGTAACATAATGTTTCTTCCTGACACAGTCTGGCACTAGTATAGCAGTACTGACTGTAGCTGGGTTATGAAGAGCCACTGCTCCTGAGAGGTACAACCTGAGAAAATGAGAGGATTCACAGTAGCCAGCTTGTGGTACTTTCTGCAGTACAGCTTTCAGAAGGCCTCTGAGTTTGAGACATGGACAAGCTCTGTTAAAATTCAAGGCCTTCTGCAAATGATGTTACTGAAGCAAGGGGCATGGGGGCCTAAGTAATTCCTTTCAGCTGTAGGTGAAGTCTTGATAACGCAGATCCTGTGTGTTTCTGTTGGAAACAATTACTTGGGGAAAGCAAGGTCTGGGGCAGCTGCTTATAGGTGCCTGTGCACCGTGCCTATATCAACAAAGCTGACGCACACACAAAAATACCATAAAATATGTGATGTAATACACAAGTATTTGATGAACAATGCTTGTGTCATCCTCCTGTCTTTGCTAGAATTCATGTTTTCACCTTGTCTATTCATAATCAATATGGAGAAGTGTTTCAATATGCTTTTCTGCCCTAAAAGTGTATAGATTGGGATAATTTTCTGAAAAAGAAGAAACAATGCAAAGGAAAAATGGAAGCCTTTGTCCTTTTGGTTTTAGATGGCTGTATGTTGAAGGAAGCATCACTAATGGAAGGTATTTGATTTGATGGCATGTGGGGACAGTGAGGTATTAAAATACTCTGCTACCACATTATTTGTAGTGGTTTATAACTGTCAAAACTTTAGTGAACACTTTCTGTCTTCTACTGGACACTTTTTGTGATATCTGAAAAATGGAGGGTGAAGGAGAAAAAGGAAAGAGGGAAATGAATTTTGAAAATTGTGTGAGAGTTGCTTATTGCAAGGTCAATATTCCTGGGTGTACATATAATCTGATACAGAAAATGATACATGTGGAGTAGTCCTAGTTGCATGTAGTAACAGTATGCAAATGAAGCTTGATACAAGCAATTCCTCTATTTTTGAACTGTTTTTCTGTCTGAAGTCCTTTCCCTTAAAATCTACATTTTCTTAATTTTCTACATCTGGGAACATAAAGATTCTAAGCTTCTGACATTTTGTAACATGGCAGTGTTATGTTTTTATAACACAGAGAAGGAACACAACTCTGAATCACTTTTTACAGTCTCCCTATTAAGTTTATGTTGTTTCTCAGAGCAGTTTTAAACTACTCATATTCAAATGCAAGCTATGTTAAAAAATTAGAGATATTCTGACACTACAGTCCTCTCAACCATCACATCTTCATAACATGTCACCCAGATGCCTCATCTCAGTTTTGACAAAATTGCAGCGTGGATGAAAAGAAAACAGTATTTTTAAAGTTACTTTAGCGCAGCTTCAAAACATGTAATGGTTAGTCATTCAAGCAGGAATAGGATTGCATTGTCTGACAGCTTTTAAAACAATTATTCTCAGACTTTTGAGCTTGTTTAATGCTGTTTATATTTTTGTCTCTATGTTTGTATTCAGGATTGCAGCATATCATGAGATATGGGAAGGGCTCGGATGTTTGCATTTAACAGTACTATCAACAGGTCTTCACATGAAAGTAAAATGAAACCTTTCAAATTCAGACATTGTGGCTTCCCAGTCAAGAAAAATTATTATTATTGCACTGTGTTTATAATGCCTTGGATAGCTTTGTGCCAAAACCTTCATTGTAACCTACCTCACTCACTCTGTATTTTACAACTCCACTTTTAAATTCGTCTTCTAGTTGAAACTTTGTCCTAAAGATATCAACTCAAGAACAGATTTTCTTTGTCATATTTTCTCATTAAAGGCTTTCTTATAATTTTTTACAGGAAAGTTTTTTCAGGAACAATAAATGGCCTATGGGTAGGTACAATATCTGTGACATATATGTGCATTCAGCAAATACAGAACCCAGATGAAATAAAAAATAAATGCCTAACAACCACAAGGACCAACAAAAATCTCGCAACTGTAAACTCTGGTTGAACTGATCTGAAGCAACCCTGAAATCTCTGATTTTGCCACATACAATTTAGCAGTGTTTGGTTTAGAAGATGGAGAATGCTTCAGAGAGTATATTAAATGATTTATTATACTTTTGGGAAGTTTTCTGTGAAATTAGAACCAAGCCTCAGAGAATACAATGCAGAAAGGAAGCAGAAATTCGAGTCAGGGAATAAGGAGACAGAGGCAAAAAGCATGAAGAAAAAGGAGGAAAACAATGGTGAAAATGGATACTTGTATTTCAGTTTTTCATGCTGAATTTGCCCTAGATTTATGTTACAGTGGGCCTTGGATTTCTTTTAATCATAATCTTAGGCTTTGGTACCCTTAGGAGAGGGAATTTCCACTTTTCACTACCTTTATACGTGTATGTGGTAATTATACTGTCAGCACTACCTGACAGATAGATGTTCTTCTCTTGAACTAATTTGTACAGTGCAGAAACACCTTGTTAAAGCATGATTGGCTCATGGGCATTTTGATGACCTCCTACACACTTGGCATCCCTAGGTAGTTAAAGATCTTACTTCAGGTTCCTAAGAGGAATGTTTTCTTCCAAATCCCAGTGACACAAATCTGTAAATGTAGATTTGGCTGTGGATTCAGGATGCAAAATTTGAAATGTCTATCCAGATGCAGTTTTGATTCTGCTATAGAAATACAGAATCTAAATGAGTTTGATCCTGTGCGTTTGGTTTCAGCTGTAAACATATATTCTGCTACCTCATTGCAGTTTTCTTGTTTTCATCTGTGCCTTGTAAAGGAACTGTACTGACTCAGTGTCTGAGCTTTAACCTAATCAGATAATTTGCTCACCAGCTCTGCCTACGTATACAGTACCTGGGTGAAACTTTTAAAGCTTTTTACAGATTGTTTCTCACTTGCCTCATGTTTTGATTCTAAACTTTATGCATAGTTTCAATCTGTGAAAGGAGCTATTTAATAGCTCCTGCACTTCTTATTGTTGCACGGAGTCTTGACGTAATTTACTACTTGCAAATGCTGTATAAGCCAGAAGGTCCTCCATATGCTTATCTTTCAGAGAAATATAAGAGTGAGAGTATTATTGTAGAAAATCAGATTTTCTTATTGTGTAGCTTACTGGAGATTTAAAATTGCATACAGCATATGAAGAGGACACATGGAAGCACCTAGGCAGCTATGGGCTTGTATATGATGTTTTACAGATCTGAACAGCTCTGTGAACAGATCCACCAATGGAGCATGGAGTAGCCAAACCTACTTTAAAGGAAAAAAGCACAAATTGTACTAGTGTGTTTGAAAGAGTTTCTCTACAATGTACTTTGTGAATGGTGAAACAGAGGACCAAAACACATTGTGTCAGATGAGCTTTTCCTTGATGTCTGTGCATTTTTTTTTTATCTATTCCACCCTCCTATCCCCATCCCTAAGATTAAAATGCTGTAAACTCTTCTGAGTGTCACACAAAACACATCTGAAGAGAGAGAGAGTTATGAAAATGCCTAGTACTGTCTGGAGAGGGTAAGAATATGTGCTGTTATACTTGTGAGGTCCCATTCTCACATGTTCCTTGTGTCGTCTTCACTAAGGTTACTTTGTGTAGTGAACTAGTAGAAGTACACACCATGTCTGTTCACCTGCTAAAATAACAGGTATTCAATCTTACCAAAAATCATGAACTAGCTTAGATATCATAAGAGAGGTATCTGATACTTGTTAGACTATAATTAGTCATCCTCTGGTGTCTTTGTTCAATATTTATCAACTCACGATACTTGAAGGTGTGGTTCTTAAGTTTTTCCTGTATATTGGAAGAGAAGTAAATTCTCAATACTTTTTTTTATCCTTTTCATTACACTCGTGATTTCTATAACAATTACCCTGTTACATTTCTTCCTAGTTATTTGCTTCTCATCTGTGGAGGCAGTATATGAATAGATTCATATTTTTTTTCAAATGAGAAAAAAAGAACAATAATGGTTTGATGAAGTCTTGATAGTTTGCCAGAGTTCAAAATGTAAAATTCTTTGTCATTCTGATGTAGAAAGTATTTGTATATGCTGAAACACAAACTTCTCAATATTTTACTGTCTTTGGTATCAGAATATTTTAAGCTAACCTAATAGTTCATTACTAAATACAAATATTGATGACAGTTGTGTAAAGTACTGATAATTTAAACTTTCAGTATCCTGTGAGGATTAATATATAAACAACTTTAAGAGAAGCACTCAAAGATTACTTGTATTAATAAAAATATGAAAGCAGTTCTGAATGTTCTCTACTATAGAAACTACATATTACAGAATTCTCAGGAGTTTTCCTCCTCAAACTGTTCTCCTTCACTGTGTTTATTTTCCTGTTTTCAGAGTCTGTTCTGTAGCAAGGCAAAGTAGCACTTGTACCAACATGTCAGCTTTGGGAAGGCCGTAAATATTACTCTACTGTTACTTCAGCTGATGAGATAAAGGGATCTGCTTTAGAAATAGCTAGATTGTAGTTGCATCTAGTGATTGAACTACTCCTTGTGCAAGTGCACAGATCATACTTCTTTAGAAATTAGATTACTGATTCTGTTCCATCCACAGAAGCAAGGAGATGAATATTTTTGCACTTAATTAAAGTAGTAAGTCACAGTAGGGAAACAAGAATAAACTTGTAATTCTGGATACCTTCAGTACTGAAAGTCTGCTAGAACTGTTTGAATATTTGGTTTATTGCACCAACTGATGTGGAAGTCAGAAATATATGTTAAAACAATTCATGTAAAAATCTCTTTTTAAGATATAGAATCATTGTAAAAGCAGTGATAAAAAAATTGGACAATATTGGCCTATGACTGTAGTAGTCCAAATTTGTAGTGACTGTGTAGTTTCATGTTGTGAAGCTTCTCTTGAGGAAAAGCAAGAAAATGTAAGCATGTAAAGAGAAGACTGAAATCAGTTTGGTTTTGTTTTCATTATGGCCTTAACAAAACGGGGTAAAAGAGAGATGACACTTTGGTCACTTAATTTCAGTTGGAACAAGAGAAAGAGTTGCTTACTGCTAGCAGAATTCTCTGTATATGAAGCAATGTTTGAATGGTGGTGGATAGTACTGGGGGCACATGGAACATGGATGTTCCAAAGAACCAGAAGTCAAAAGACAATTTTGTTCTTCTTGTCAAAGCAGCAGGAGCAGCATGGAATGTAGAGGGGAAAAAAGAAAGGCAGGCAGATCAGTGTAATTCAAATTTAGAATCATGGAATCATCAGGGTTGGAAGGGACCTTAAAGATCATCCAATTCCAACCCCCCTGGCATGGGCAGGGACACCTTCCACTAGATCAGGTTGTTCAGAGCCCCATCCAGCCTAGCCTTAAAAAATTCCAGGGATGGGGCTTCCACTACCTCTCTGGGCAACCTGTTTCAGTGTCTCACCACCCTCATGGTGAAAAACTTCCTCCTAACATTCAACTTAAATATACCTTCCTCAAGCTTATGTCTGTTCCCTTAAAGCTACCTGACATCCTAAAAAGTCCCTCCCCAGCCCTCGTGTAGGCACCCTTCAGGCACTGGAAGGCCACAATAAGGTCTCCTCAGAGCCTTCTCTTCGCCAGACTGAATAATCCCAATTCTCTCAGCCTGTCTTCACAGGAGAAGTGCTCCAGCCCTCTGATCATCCTCATGGCCCTTCTCTGGACATGTTCAAGCACATCCATATCCTTCTTGTAATGGGGGGTCCAGAACTGGATGCAATACTCCAGGTGGGGTCTCATGAGAGCGGAGTAGATGGGGAGAACCACCTCCCTCAACCTGCTGGCCCTGCTTCACTTGATGCAGCCCAGGACACGGTTGGCTTTCTGGGCTGCAAGTGTGCACTGGGAACTCATGTTGAGCTTCTCATCCACCAGTATCCCCAAGTCCTTTTCCTCAGGGCTGCTCTCAAGCCAGTCACTGCCCAGCCTATATTGGTGCTTGGGAGTGCCCCAACCCAGATGCAGGACCTTGTACTTAGTCTTGTTAAACTTCATGAGATTGGCATGGGCCCACCTCTCCAGCCTGTCAAGGTCCCTCTGGATGGCATCCCTTCCATCCAGCATATCAGCTGCACCACACAGCTTGATGTCATTGGCAAACTTGCTGAGGGTGCACTCAGTGCCACTGTCCATGTCACCGACAAAGATGTTAAACAAGACCAGTTCCAGGACTGATCTTTGATGGACTTCACTTGTCACTGGCCTCCACTTGGACATGGACCCATTGGCAGCCACTCTTTGGGTGTGGCCTTCAAGCCAGTTCTTTATCCACCAAGTGGCCCATCCATCAAGCCCTTATTTCACGAGCTTGGAGACCAGGATGTCGTGTGGGACACTGTCAAAGGCTTTGCTCAAGTCCAGGTAAATGATGTCAGTTGCTGCTGCTTTGTCCACTGATATTGTAACCTTTTCACAGAAGGCCACCAGGTTAATCAGGCATGATTTGCCCTTAGTGAAGTCATGTTGATTATATCCAATCACCTCTTCTTCATTCTTCTGTCTCAGCAGTGCTTCCAGGAGGCAATCTGTTCCCATGACCTTGCCAGGCACAGAAATGAGATTTACTGGCCTATAGTTCTCTGGTTCTTCTTTCTTCCCCTTTTTGAACTTTGGCCAGATGATCAAAGTCAGCACATATCAAGTCCAGGGTCATAAGCCTGGAGAATATCCTCCTAGATGCCCTGAGGATCTTAAATTCTAGTGCTTTGTGGTCACTGCAGTCAAATGCATATGGGAAAAATATTTGTATTTGGAAAATAATAAAGATTAAAATAGCTGATACTACTAAGTTTTGAAGTTTTTGACAAATCTGATAGTTGTTTGGGTTTGGGTTGGTTCCCCCCCCGCCCCAATACCATGTCTAATGGACAAAGTAAGGCCATTGTGAAACACCATTGTGAATTTGATGTGGCTTTCAATACTCTCCTTACAAGAGTGTTCTCCTAAATCAAATTAAGAAAATGTGGATAATGGTATACCTTTGATTGAAAAAATTGGTCCCTAACATAGCTTAACGGTGATTAAGCTATCAACCTAAGAAAGGATGTCAGATGAGATTATGCCTGTCTGCTTTCTGAAATCTTTGGTGATTTCATTGATAATTTAGGTTGATGGAACAGAGATGATGTTGTCAGACTTGACAGCTTTAATTTGGGTCTTCTTGGGAATACAGAATGAGAATAGTGTAGACAAATCAGAGTGGTGATCTGAAATACAGGCACAAGGATTTCTGTCTTGAATGAGGGAGAAGAAGAAATAGGACATGCAGAATACATGGTTCTCCCAGTAATAATAGTAATATGAAACAATAATATTGCAAAGAGGATCTGGGGCTTATGTTAAATGTTAAGACATAACAAATACCCATGACAGAAGAATGAAAATGCTAACATGTGTGAGATGAGGAAAAGATGATTCCTCCTCTTTTGGTGATGACTATGAAGTCTCAGCTGAAAATTGCATTTTAAGAAATGTAGACCAATTGACAACAATCCAGAGAGGAACTTAGGTAATGAACACGTTGGAACACAAGAACTTTGAGGTAAGACTGAAACTTAGAAAAGATTAAGATTTAACAAATTGTCATGGATGGAATAGCATTCTGCTTAAGTGAAAGAGCAGACACAGATGGTTTTCTGAGGTCCTTCTTAGTCCATCATTCTAACAGTGGTAGTCTTGGATTCAGTAATAGCCATTGTCTTGTGGGAGTAGCTACTTGAATTGAATGGGTGGGAGAAGTAGGCAAAGAAGTAATCACCACTGATTTTTCTGCATGACCTTGAAAAAGAAGTGGATACAAAACTCATTTTTCTTAATTTCTCAAGTACTGAGAGAACCTCTAAAACTCTCTGAATAAAGAACAGTAATGGAGTGTGTTTTAGAACTTGTTTCAAAAATGGTAACTTGAAAACAGCCACACAGTGCAGAAAGACCCTCAAAAAGTGTTAGTTTCCTTTACCCCTATCACCTACTTGCTTTTAACTTTCATTTTTAAGGAACTTACTGCTTTTATTGATACATTGAGAACATGTACAAATAGTGTAGAAATTGTGTAAAATGCAGAAATATTATAAAACTTCTAAACAGAAGTGGAAGTATTAGTAACCCTCATGCTACAAGACAAGGATGGACTATTTATGCGGACTGGGATAGGGATTTCCTGGAATGTAATTTTGCTGGGGTTTAGCTCTCAGAATAAGTAACACATCAGTAAGCTGCAGCAGAAGTGTAGCTCTAGTTCCCAGGGTGGGTGTGGATGAGAGTTGCATGAGAATTCATATTTGCCAAACATTGCGGAAAGCAGTTGTAACAGAAAAGAATGTGAGAAATGTCTGTTAGATGAATGACTGAAGACATGGTAAATGGACAACATGAAGAACCTTAAATCTAGGGTACAGACCATTGCTGATCTCACCCACGTTCAGACATTCTCTGCTACATCTGCATCAACCTCCCTAAAGCAAGTGGCATTTGTGCACTTGGAAAAGCTACACTGCGTGTTTCACTGAGCAAATGCATGTTGTATGGAAGGGAATTCAGACAAGTAACTGATTTAAAGGAACTCAGAAAATCACTTTTAATTTGTCATAGTGTCCTACTGGTAGTCTCACTATATTTTTCTAGTGAAGGGTTGGAGCAAAACGTTTAGAACTGTTTCACTTAATGGAACTTGTCAAGGAGAAGTAAACAGAAGAGAAAAGCAGAAAAAGCCTTATTTCAAAATTAATTTGGCTTTATGTTATTGTGAACTCAGTGTCATTCTTTTGCAGCAAAAATTTAGTAGAGGTGATGAAATTTGATTACAATTTGAAATTTAATGGTGATCATGGTGATAATTAAATTACAGAGAAAGGAAAAAAAAATTGTACCACATATTAAGTAATCATAATCTTGAAGGTGGTTTCCCTCCCCCCCCCCCCCCCCGAAATTTTGTCAGGAAACAGAAGCTAAGTGGCTTGAGTATATTTAACTTTTTTCCTTACTAAAGTCACAGTAATTTGAATGTGCAAAGCAGATTCACATAAGTACCCCAGAATTTTTTTAATTTAGTTTACTTTTGATTAAAATCTAATTCAGTACCGTAGCACCTCTGTATTTAGAGAATTATGTTTCTTGATTCTCATACCCTGTGCTGAAGTTCCCAGACAAGTGACTAAGTTTTGTACACATTCATTATACGTTCAAATGCCAGTGCATTAAGTTCTTCAAGGGAGTGTATAAGGCAATGGAAGATCTCAGAGTAAATCTCTAGTAGACAAAAAAAAATAAATCCAAAAATCTCAACAGCTCCCTTTCTAAAATACACTCTTCAGAATTCAAATGCAAGTCTTGTATACCTTTCCTGCTACTCCTTGTATAACTACAAATTCTGGGCTTTTAAAACTACCTCTGAGGCATCTCTATGTAAATTGTGTGATTAGTAGCTAAGATGATTTTCTGTCCTTTTGTAGAGTAAGTATATCTCTGAAAGTGCTCTCTTTTTTTTTTTAATTAGGATTGTTAGAAGATGAAGTATTTAAAGCATAAATGACTCCCAATCTATGCAAACCTTGATCAAACGTTGAAGTAAGATATTTTCACATTTTTAAAGTCTGTACTGTCCAGTTTCTATGCCTGGGTTTACAAAGCTTGTTGTTTAACTATCTAAAGACTCCCCTCCCCCCAGTTATAGTTAATGATATGGGAAGAACTTCTAAGGAATCTAAAGTTTCAACTGTGAAGGAGGCCTTGCTTATTTCTGCCTTATCTGTTTAATTTTGAGATCACAGATTTTGGATGTGATTAACTAGCCTTCAGAATTAACTACTAAGTTGCTTGGAAATGTCTATTTTTTGAGGAATATTTTGGTAGTGCAAGCTATGATGAGACCAAATGTAATACTTTTTGCCATCAGATCCTACTAACATCAGTGATGATATCTAGAGATGGCATCTTTGCCAGAATGTGTGGTAACACGATGACTTCTTGAAATGGATATCATATTGCATTAGTGACTATAAAAACATCTCATCAAACATGTTGTGGCTTGCCAGAGTCACACAAAAGAAATTCAGGAGGAGAAGAGGAAAACTTCTGCATTTCTGATGGGTAACTTGAAAATGAGTGTGTGGATGTGACTGCATTTCAAGTGTTGGAAAAAGTAGATAAAAGTTGTCAGAAGCTTTTGGAACACTCAAACTCAGCTCACTGGAAGGAGGGTAATGTGGGGGGATGCCTGCTGCTGGCTTATGGAGGCTGTGAATACTTATCTTTAGTTAGGTAACAGTGTTCCCCATGCTTTGCATGGGGACAGTTGGGCATCCAAGGAGCTAACTTTCTGAATGGATTGCTTCTTAGGACAACTTCGTTAGACAGACCTAGACTGTTTTACTCCACTTGTAGTAGGCTTCCATCATCTCAGCTCTTCTTGGTTGTCCTCTGACTGAGAGTCTAAAAACCTCTCGGGTAGTAGAAAGATTAGTTTGTTTCCTTCATTGGAAGCAAAATTTGATACCTTAATTACTGTTTTGCAGCTTTGTTTTCAATATTTTTCCTAATCCTGAGATCCGAAATCACCTTAATGGTGATGTCCACACTTATGTCATATGAATCCTGATGTCTTCATGTGGTCCCTCTCAATATAGATGGTCTGCCTCTGGCCCTTGCTTGCAAGACCTGACACCACATATCCAGCACATGTCTTAGAATGAGTCTCAGCTCATCTGTTCTTGAGAAAAGTACTGCACTTCTGGGTTTTTGACTCTGTATTTCTAGTCAGAACAATTCAAGTCTGTGATAACGTTAGCCTTGAACAACACCTAGCAGAACATTTAAATGCCTAAAGTTATAGTGTTTGAGCCATAGCCCTAAGCAGCTGTAGTTACAGCAGTCTGTTTACCCTGCGAGAAAGAATATTAATTTGTGAAAGCTGCTAGCTTGGTGCTTCTTAAAATCTGGCTATTTTGTTCCAACATTAATTCTCTAGTCTAACGTAATCTTTCGATCTTTAACAACAGAGTTCCCTGATCATTTTTGACCTCTGGCTAATAATTTCAATTAAGGCTACTTTTTAGTGCATAAAATGAATATCTAGATGTATTTAAGTGTATAATATCCATGTGATTAGTTAATAAACTATTATTCATGTAGCCTAAATGGCTGATATTTGTGCCTGTGATGTTTCTTTTTTTTTTTTCTTCCATTGTAGCCTTAACATGTGACACACAATCAGATTAGTTTTTCATTCTAACTTTCTGAACATAGTGAAAGAGTTGGGTGTGTTTCTATATACATTTTTTACTTGTTCATTAAACAGGCTCAGTAAGTGGAATTTTAAGAAAGCTTTTTATTTCTTGTGGAAGTTTGATATCCTACAGTCAGATGAATCATAGATTAGAATCATAGAATCATAGAATGGCCAGGATGGAAGGGACCCTAAAGATCATCTAGTTCCAACCTCCCCGCACTGAGCAGGGGTGCCAATCACTAGACCAGGTCACCCAGGGCCACATCCAGCCTGGCCTTGAACACTGCCAGGGATGAGGCATCCACAACCTCTCTGGGCAACCTGTTCCAGTGCCTAACCACTCTCCGGGTAAAGAACATCCTTCTAATCTCCAAACTAAATTTCCCCTCCTTCAGTTTATAGCCATTCCCCCTTGTCCTATCACAGTCTGACCTCCTAAAAAGTCTCTCACCTTCTGTCCTATAATCTCCCTTTAGGTACTGGAAAACTGCTATAAGATCCCCACGAAGCCTTCTCTTCTCCAGGCTGAACAATCCCAACTGTCTCAGCCTATCCAAAAAAACACATGTGTGGAACCCTGGGAATTGACCTCTTGCACTTGTGCACCAAAGCTCTAGATATGATCATTGGATGTTCTTGCAAGATACCAGTAATCAATCTGTGCCATGTATGCTGGCAGAGAACTGTTTCATAAATCAAAATCATTGCTGTTCTATACTGATTTCTGAAGTGTACAGGCTTGCACAGAAATTATTGCTTTGCATAAGACTGTGAATATATTCTCCTGAAGTCTTTTTTTTCTTTGTAATTTTAACTTTTGTTTAGAGAATGTTTGGAGTTTTGTCATTGAAATAATTTCCTGTCTTACCCACTACTGTTTTCATGTACTTGTGTGAGTGGTAAAGAGATTAAGAATGAAACATATGGGAGGGGTTTTTTTGTTTGTTTTTAATATTCTATAGGAACACGAGGAAAATTCTTAATCATTTCAAGCCCCTCTCTAAATTGAAGTGTGTAGGCATTCTTCTATTGGAATTACTTTAATAGAACTGGAACCAATCAAGGTGCTGCAGTAATGTAACAGAAACAATAAGTGGTTTAACAATAAGTGGTTTTAATAATAAGTGTTATTCAGAGGAGCTAGAGAAGTATCTTTAGGTGTTTCAAAGCCCTCTAAGTGTAATAATATTATGTTTGGTTATAAACTAAATACTTTCAGTGTACATGCTACTTTAGGAGTCACATTATAAAAGTGGCCTGTGAAAAATTTTAGAAGATGATTAGCAACTTAAGAAAATATCATAAGATTTAACTCTGGTACTATTCACTATCACCTTTCCTCATCTACAAAATTCATTTTGGCAGTTTTTCCCTGACAAATTTTGCCTTTGAATTTTCTTTGCAATCACCTTTTGATTCTCTGGAAATCAGCCAGTTTACTTCCATTTACATAATGGATCTATACACAGTGTTTTTAATTTTTGTCATGATGCTAGGCATCCTTTATTTTTGGCCTAGTTTCTCCAATAGATAATAAAGCTCTTTTTGCAAGCCCATTCCTGTACAAATAGACAAATGAAAACGTTTTTCTGCTTAGGTGGTATATTTACTCTCTTTTGGTAAATAGCTGCTATATTAGTGGCTGCCAAAACAAATGTGTCTGTTGTTTCTAATGGCAGGAGATAGTTCTCCCCTTTCCTTCTGCACCTTTTCCTTACAACCTGAACTCTTGTCTAAAACCATGTTAAGTGCAGTAATTTCTGTATTAAAACAGAAAGCCCTTATTTTAGAGGGTGTCATTCACTATGTGCCCTAGTGTCTAAAGAGAAATTTGTCATGATATCAGTGCTATTTGCGTACTGGAGTTTATCTGGTATATGACCAAATTTTATGTGTTCATAAGGCTTTTGCTTAGGCTTGAAAAATCCTCATCCTAAATGTATTGTTTACTCTGTTTAAGCATTTCAAACATATTAAGTGAGACCAAGCATGTTAGGTAAGTTTGTAAATCTGTTCTCATTTGGTACACTATAGTTCTCATAACGTTTCTAAAGAGAGAAGCTGTAGGCACATTTGCTGACTTAATTGCTGTCTGATATATTAAGTGCCATATAACTTTTAGCAAAAACTGGCAGCAGATCTTAAGTAGTGGAATTGATAAAGCTACAATGTATTTTTTATAACTGTAGGTTACAAGTTGCTTTGGGGTTATTATTTTTTTTCCTCCTTTTTCTTTCCCCTACATCTCATCTTTGTGACTTCTAGTTCTATAAAATTCTGACTCTTTTTACTTGTACTTTTGAATATAAACATGCATATAAATGATCACTTCATTAAAAGCCCATGAAACTTGCACTGTGTTCAAAACCAGGAAACTGAAAAAAGAATGAAAGAATAAAATTCATGTTTGGCTGTAATTGTATTTAAATGATAATATTTATGATTGCTCTTAGACTATTTTGAATTGCATGTTGTGATTTATGACTGAACTGCTCAAACTTGGTGTCCTAGAGCAAGACACAAATGTACATAAACCTAGACATACTAGAGATTGGAAACTGCACCAAAAGTAGTTGGAGTACTGGATCTCTTTAGATATAGACTACATAGACTGTAAGATATACTCTGAATAGCAAAATTTGTTTAGGGGGAAAAATGGTGCTTACCTTTTGGTGGTAGTGTATCTCTGCTATCAAGGATCTCTGCAGCATGATATGCATCAATGATCTTTTTATAAATACTTGGTAAAGAAAATAACAAAGACAGAGCCCTTTTGATCAAGAAATGGTGGAGAAGCAGCCTAGAGATGAATGACACTGAACAGAGTTCAAGTGTAAATCAGACCTCTATGAGGGACCAATGCAACTGGGCAGTGAAGATACTCTTGTTACTCTTGAAGATACATTTTGAAGTCCTTGAAGAAAAGCAGGACTTCTGTTAACAAGTAAAAGAGGAACTTGAAATGCAAGATGCTCTAGACGCTGGAATCAGAAATGTTTCACAAGTAGCCACGATATTTGTCTTGACCACTGACTTTTTGAAGCTTATGTTCATTCTTTCTCTTATGTTAATAGCCTCCTAGGTTATCTTCGTAAAACAGACTCAGTGCTTGTATGTAGGGTCTAGTACTGGAGTTGAATTTTCAGAAAGATTGTCTACAGAAACGCAAACACAGCTTATTTGCTACCAAACCCTCACAGGTGTTTACACCTGGATAACACTTGCATGATGGTGTGCTTAAGAGCTTGGTGTTGATCATTGTTTGCCACCTAGATCTGTGGGAACATCTAATGTTATGATTTAATCTATGCATAAGTGAAGTAACTGTCTTACAGAACATATTTTATTAGGTAGATTGAACGTTGTAGAAGATAAGAGCATGATCCAAATAAAAAAAAAACAAAAGCTGTAATGAAATTACTCACTACTTCTACCTCATGGACCTGGCACATGGTTGTAATTTCAATTTTGTACAACTCCAGTTGACTAAATAAGCCAAATTTCACCTTCCTACCATTTTTAAAAACAGTATTTAAATAGCTAAAAATCTCTTTCCTTACCAAAAGAAGCTTATATATATAAATTTTTCTTTCCCCCCACTAAATGTTATGAAAGTCACATCTGACTTGAAAGCACTGGTATGAAAAATCATTAGAATAACACTATGACAAATACTGAAAACTGTGACATACTATCTGTGTCACATTATAGCAGAAGGGAGAGATTTTCTTGTATTGGAGACAATGCAGCACAAACTGTTAACCTGTCTACATAGAAAAAAACTCCTTAAACTTTATGCCTTAGTGAAAAAAAAAAAGTATAATGAAGGTTTGAGTTTACTTTGTCTAGAAGTATTTTAGAAGTAAGGGCAGACCTGCGTGCAGGTATTACATAGTTCTGGAGCAGTAAGCAAGGCAGTAAAGGTAAAATAGTGTCTGCTGAGTATGTAAAGTATCTAGAGACAACAGATATCTGTTTGGGCCAATCTATAAGCAACCTTCATCAAGACTGAGCATTTAGCAGCTCTTACTTGGAGCAGACTAAACTTTGTTTTGGTTTATGCCAGCTGCTTCAGCCTTAGAGACCTGGAATAAGCAGGCTGAAATTAGAAAATCCTACAGGCACATTAATTAGGTCCTTTTCCCCATACCTTTCCCTGAAGCTTTTGTGTGAAGTTTCTAGGAGTTTCTGTAATATTTTATTATGACTATAGTTGTTACAGTGTTCTCAGGACAATGCAAGCTCCTTTTCATGGTCCAGCTACACTAGTGGTGCAATGGAAAACCTGTTAAGATGGAGCTGAAGAAGGCAACTAGTTTTCCTAAAGAAGTTAGGAAATCTTTTTGCGACATGAAAAATTTGTCATCTGTGTAATAAACCAAAACTTATCAAAACCCCAAGTTTTATACTTGCCTACTCCTCTCTGAAAATCTGAGTTTTTATTAGAAAATTCGACAATGTGACTGTTAAGCATTGTAATTTGAATTGTTTTGCATCCTCATTATTTTATATGTGGGCATGATGAATAGCTGGAATAAGTCTCTTAAAATGAAACACAGTCATCCTTTTCATAGAATCATCATCATTTGGCTTGGAAGGGACCTTTGGAGGTCATCTAGTCCAACCCCCCTGCAATGGGCAGGGACGTCTCCAACTAGATCAGGTTGCCCAGAGCCCTGGCAAGCCTCACCTTGAATGCCTCCAGGGATGGGGCCTCAACCACCTCCCTGGGCAACTTGTTCTAGTGTTTCACTACCCTTGTGGTAAGGAACTTTTTCCTAGTATCCAGTCTAAATCGACTCATCTCCAATTTAAAACCATTGTCCCTTGTCCTTTCACTATAGGTGTTTGTAAACAGGCCCTCTCCAGCCTTCTTGTAAGTTCCCTTTAGGTACTGGAAAGTCACTAGTAGGTCCCCCTGAAGTCGTCTCTTTTCCGGGCTGAATAATCACAGCTCCCTCAGCCTGTCCTTGATTTCTGCAGAACTGTTCACAGTAAACGCATTCTCTTTGAGGAAGCTGATGGCCTGGTACCTTCAGGAAGGAACTTCCATGAAGCATTACAATGACATTTTCAAGATCTAGAAGTTGGAATTGAACATATTCCCCCCCCCCCCAATTAATAGGATTAGATGATTTTTTAAATTTTTTATTTTTATTTTGTGGAGAGGGGATGTGGTATGAAAATGCTGATAAAGTATATTTTTTTTTAATGAGTGTTGATCTGCTTGAGGGTAGAGAGGCTCTGCAGAAGGATCTAGATCAGTGGACCAAGGCTAGTGGGATGAGGCTCTACAAGGCCAAGTGTCAGGTCCTGCACTTAGGTCACAACAACCCCATGCAATAGTATGGACTTGGGAAGAGTGACTGGAAAGCTGCATGATGGAAAATGACATGGGGTGCTTGTCAACAGCTGACAGAATGTGAGCCAGCGGTGTGTCCAGGTGGCCAAGAAGGCCAACAGTCACCTGGCTTGTATGAGAAATAGTGTAGATAGCAAGACTAAGGAAGAGATCTTTGCCCTGTAGTTGACACGACAGGGTGAGGTAGATGTGAGGCTACACCTTGAACACTGTGTTCAGTTTTGGGCCTTTGTCTACCAGAAAGACGTTGAGCTGCTGGAACATGTTCAAAAAAGGGTAATGAGGCTGGTGAAATGTTTAGAGCACATGTGTTCTGAGGAGCGGCTGAAGGAACTGGGGCTGTTTAGCCTGGAGAAGAGGAGGCTCAGGGGGGACCTTCTTGTTCTTTATAACTGCCTGAAAGGAGGTTGTAGTGAGGTGAATATTGGTCTCTTCTTCCAGGTAACTAGTGATAGGAAAAGAGGAAATGGACTCAAGTTTTATTAGGGGAGGTTCAGGTTCAATATTAGGAAAAATTAGTGGTTAGGCTTTGGAACAGGCTGCCCAGAGGAGTGGTGGAATCACCATTGCTGGTGTTCAAAAAAAGGTGTAGATGTAGCACTTTGCAACATGGTTTAGTGGGTATTGTGGTGTTGATCTTAGTTCAACTTGATGATCTTGATGGTCTTTTCCAACCTTAACGATTCTATGAGCCATAGAAGAGTGGTGTCTATGGGGATTGCTTATTTTAGGGTTATCTTGAATATGCATTTGGTAGAATAACATGCAGAAGAAATGAAAAAGTAAGTTGAAAGGTAAAGATGGTAAAATGGAGCAGAAATGGAGCTACAGGAGAAAAGCACTGCAGCATCTTGAAAGCTAGGAATAGCAGAAGAGGCTTGCTTCTTTAGCTTTCATACAAAAGTAAAAAGTAAAGTAGAGAAGTGGGAAAGATTGCATACAGGAAGCTGAGAAAGCACTAAGATACGCAAAAAAAGAATCAGTAAGATACGTTACTGAAGAAGCAACTGAAGAGTTCGGGAATGAATCAATGTTTTTTCCTTAATTCTACTGATCTTAATTTTGACTAAAAAGGAGCAATTACTTTTTGCAAGGGAGGAGGTAAGAGATGTACCCAAAGGGGGTCTTGACTTTCATGTCCGTACAGGATTTTTTTTATTATTTTTGTTCGTTGAAGGCATTAGAAATACCTCTGACAGGTGTTTTTTTTCCATTTCCTTTGGCTTTTATGTCTAAAGAAATACTGAAACTGAGAGAGTGGATGGGAGACTGAGCCAGGTGCCAAGTCTCTTGCCATCACCTAGTCAGTGGTGGAAAATACTGAATGATCAAATGAAAGTCTCTTAAAATAACATGAATACAGAGACAGAAAAAACTGCCAAGGGAAGGAATTAATGTTAAAAGAAAACTTGCAGTTTCCCTCTCCACTCGTAATGAAAGACTTCAACGTTAAGTGGAAGGCAGTGTATATATAATCTGCAGCTCTAATTTTTTATTATTGTCACTTTTAAGGGTAGTTAGTTACAAAGAACTATTTTTATCTGAAAGATATTCAATATGAATATTTCAATGGGAAATACTGCTTCTATGTGTATGTATGTGAGTATGCCTGTATGCTACAGGTCAAAGTCTTTAAATTTGTTTCTAAAGAAGAAAAAATATAATTGCCCATTTTTGTAAATACAAATAATTTAAGTTGCTGAATAAGCTATGAGGTGGTTTGGTATCTCTGTCAATTTTAGGATATAAGAAAAAAAAATAGGAGAAAAAGTTCTCTATGGAAAGAAAACTAACTTCACATCTTGAACTGAAACTGTAGGTGACATATCAGCTACAGATCTTCATCAATCTGCACAATTAAAGGGCATGATTGGTCTTATTATAACCCCCTGCCTATCCCTTATTTTTCACAATCTGAAAAAGGTCAGATGGTAAGAAATACTACCTTTAACTTGCTTTTTTTGTCTGCTTTGTATTCATGAACTGAAGAACTATGTCTGCTAATGAAGATTCCAGTGTTTTAAAACCACTCTAGGGTTTTAGAGAATGTTCCAAATGTACGTACTGGGAGCCTCTAATATTTTTCTGGCTGTCGATATGTTTAATTACTTTTTCTGTATTTGACTAAATATAAATGGTTAGGCAATTGTGAATTTTTGGTTATTTTCTAGTGCAGAATGCCTTTCCTAATGCCCAACCACCTTAATTCCAACCATGCAGGAAATAGAAGCAAAGTACCAGCACTACTTAAAAATCAATTAATTGCTTACAGAAGTATTCCTGCAAAAATAAAACTTCTAATGAATTTAATTAATATTTATATATAGATAGACTCCCAGCAAATGCTAGCAGACTCCAGGTAGTTGTCTTTAAGACTGGAGCTATACTAGACACATTCTACTGTAGATGAGAGAGGGGTTTAATGTATAAGCTCTTCAATTCAGGGAATACACAGCCCAGAATACACTAGTGTAACATGTTCATGCTACTTAAATCCTGTATTAATTTGGCCCAGGCTTAGTGAAAGCTTAATACTTTAATCTGTTGTTCAGATATTACAATATTTTGTCTTGATACAAAATATTGTAATCAGAAGAAGCAAAGAAAAATGTGTGAGAAGAAATGAAGAACCTCAAAGTCTTGGAAGAAATGGAAAGGAATTATTTTAGAATCATAGACTTGGCTTGATACATTTATCTAAGGCAAAAACCTCAATAACTTCTCCCTTTTCTTTTTTTCAAGTATTGCCAAAACACTTGGAAGATTTCTCCCTCCATTCACCCCCCTTTCCAACTTGTGAATGGAAATGGAGATTAAGCTGTAAAAGCTTTAAAGACAACTTAAAAGAACTTCAGTTCATTGGCTAGTTCTCAAATTATGTCCAATTTTTAGCTTCATTCTCTAATAGTTTGTCAAACACATGCAGAAATCGTATTCTATAGGCATTTATCATTTGTGCACGTCATTCACCAGCCAACACTACTTGCAAACAAGTAAGTATAATGGATTTTTATACATTACTGCTCCAAAATCCAAACTGCTTGAATTAAGAACATATTTCTTTTACGTAGCAGATGCTACATTTGGAGATTAGTTTTCTGTGTACATGAGCTCTTGGGAATGTGAACTGTCCTAGTCAGGGTGTTCAAAGTTGCCGCGCTTGATGACAGGGTTCTTAAGTGCTGCGTAGTGCCAAGAACAATGATGTACTATAAATATTTTGACAAACACTTAAAGGAATAGAGGTGTAAACTGTCTTTTAAAGATACCAGTTCCAATGTAAAAATGTCTGTGTGGCCACTGGGAGGCAAAGAGATTAGGCACTGACTTTATTCAAATGTCCTTGACTGGTTTTAAGTTCCAGTGCTACATATGCATTCTGTATCTGGAGTTTAACAAGTTATAACTGGGCTTGAACTCAAACGATTGAATCGATTTAATTGTTTGATGCCAAATAGCTCTTAGAAATATCTCTGCTTCAGTGCAAGTTTAGCCGTATTACTTTTCAGCCACCTGAGGGCCTTTTCAGAAAATTCTCAGACTTGTATCCCTAATGTATCTTTAAATTATATGTCACACTTCACAAAAAGCAGAGAGTTGATTGGAACAAGCAATATAGGAAATTATTTTTCTGCATATGTGAGGAAAACATTTATAGTTCCTGTACTATATTTTGTGTCTTTGTAGCCTGGAAGGCAGCACCTTGAAGCATTATAAAGTAGGCATGAAAGAACCTTTTAGGTGATGAAGGGAAGAAGCAAAGAACATTTTTGTCCCAAACTTTGTGGGTTTGGATCCTAGCACAGCTGTACTGCATGGAATTAGTGGGAAAAGGTTTAAGACAGACAGGCATTTTCATCATGACTCATTACGCACAGCAATATATTATATATACACACATTATTTGGAACCAGTACAGTGAGTTTTATTTTGTGGTTCAATTAATACTGTACTGAATGCGATCATTTGGAAATAGAATTCTATGATTCTGATTCTGCCAGTTACATGCTAATGAACTGTCTCTGTACCTCCTTTATTTACAGCTGACATCTTGCATTTATTTAGACAGAAACTCCACAGATTGAGGTTCCTTCTAGCTACATACAAGTCACATATAACACAACAGCAAAAAGCTGCCATGCAGAATACAAATACCTCATTATCATTATGGTAGATTAATCTATTCATATTCCAGCAAGGCAACTTTGCTTTCCATATTTATCTGAATTTTGGCCCCTAAAAAGTTATTACAATTATGAATTTAATAGTGTCAGCTTAAAAGCTTTTCTTTCTGGAAACCTACAGGACCACTAGGATGACCCTGACAGTTTCAGCTGCAACCTTTACCACTTCCTGTAATGTGGGAGTGACACAAAAGTAGGGAAGATGACAAGTAGGCACAGCACTTTGCAGGTGTGAAAAATCTGGAAGACTTATTTTGTACCTATTTTTGACTGGATTTCTCAGCAGAAAATAATCAGTAATGGAATCAATGAGCTGGAGTCTAAAATGCAACAGTCTTGATTGAATTGCATCTATGTACTCTTAATAACTACCTAAACAAAGGTTGGAGCCTGGGGGCAAATCCAATAAATGCAAGTTAAATGCTACTGTCTGACCCTTATTTGAACTGTAGGGTCAGATCCTCCACAACATAATTGGTTTATCCTCTTGTGTCTAAGATGCTCTGTAGTAAACAGAGTATTTTTATGTCCTGGAGAGCTTACATTACAAATGAAAACTTTTATGAGTCTGGTAGATTTGATTAATACAGGCTAAACAAAGAGTGTGGCTAAAGATGCTCTGTCAGCATTTTGGAAAGCTACACTAGTTCTATATCTAAATCAAACCCTTGTTTGATCTACAAGGTCAGAGTGATCACAGTATAATTGATTTATCCTCTTACGTCTAAGATGCTCTGTAGTAAAAAGACTATTCTTATGTCCTGGAAAGCTTAAGCCCGGCCACTGCTATTTTTGGTTGCTGTTCAGTAATTCTTGTAACAGGAAACACAGTGAATACTCACTCCCTGTTAACATTGAATGTGCTCGTAATATTATACACTTTTATGAAAATTTTCTCAGGCTGTGTCCTTGTATGAGTTAGAACAAAACTAATTCTGTTCAGCAGTTTTACTTTTCAGCTAAAACTCCTTTAAATAACTGTACTTTCCGAAGCTAACAGCTTGTTTGCACAGACAGTGTCTGTTTCTAGTAGTGATAAGCCTTGATGTTCAGAGTTAGTTCCAAGTAAACTCACTGCTAAGTCTTGTTGGGGAATGCAACATGGAATGCCTAGTTAATCAGTTTAAGGTCACCTAAACTGTCTGCTTCTCCCTGTGGGTGTGACCTTTTACTCTGCACCCCAACATGGTCCTTTCCATATATATCATATTCAGTATTGAGCCCTCCCCGGATCTTCATTCATGAAGCCTAGCCATGAATATTCAGTATAAAGCTGAGGGATCATGAGGGTCAAGGGCTCTTGCACTCTTTCTCTTCATGAGTGACTCTGTACAGTCTACCTTCTATCTCAATCCATGTATTCCTTAATCCAATTCCTGAATCTTGTTCCCATCTGCCACTGAGCCCAGGCTGGAACTTCACGGTGCCTGCATACCATTGGTGGGGATGGTTATATAATTATCATCGGGGAGTTGGGTCTGACACTGGCTTTGTTTATAAAAAAAGAAAACAAAAATAAACCAAAACCACATCAGTTGTTCAGACTACTGAACTCAAGTTTCAGTGAAACCCCTGGCTTGCTGTTTTAGCATGGATCCTGCATTTGAAAACCTTTTGTGTGGCAGGTGCTGACAAAACGGTAAACCGTAAAGTAATCTGTGCCTCAAATTAACTCTTCTGTCTCTGCTTCTCCAGCTCCCAAATATATTTCAAGCACAACAGAACAATTTCTTCTAGGATATCTGCACACCTGTGGCTAGGCTTGGGAACAGGTCTAAATAAATATTTCTTGGAATCACAGAATGTTAGGGGTTGGAAGGGCCCTTTAGAGATCTAGTCCAACATGCCCACAAAAGCAGGTTCACCTACAGCAAATTGCACAGAATAGCATCCAGATTGGTTTTGAATATCTTCAGAGACAGAGAGACCACTATGTCTCTTGGCAGCCTGTTCCAGTGCTCTATCACCTTCAAAGTAAAGAAGTTCCTCCTTATGTTTGGAAGGAACTTCCTATTTATACAGTATGTTCTGGGAATCCAATCTCATTGATATATTTAATACCTAAGAAATACTAAATAAACTTGGTGTGCGGAAAAAAATGCCACCTGCAATGAAATCTTTCTCAGTGTGATTTTTTTTTTTTAATAGCAAGGTTTTTATGTAATCTGCAAGTGAACTTGAAATATCTCACTAGGCCTTCTATCACTAAACACTTCTCAATACAAAGGAAGATGAGAAAGTCATGTATTTCCTATCTAGGTGTAGGAAACACTTGGCACAGCATGAAAGAATCACTATTTTATCCATATCTAAGCAGATTTTTATGTATGTGCTGGTGATATCAGTTTTGTTATCCCCTCTCAAATTAACTTTAATTGTTCATTGCTCTTCTTGCTCATGCACTAAACTGGGAAGAACAGCCTACTAATTTTCAATAGGGATAGCATAGGTGTGTTGTTCTTTCCACAGATGCTCTAGAAATAGGGGAAGTGACATAGCAACTCACAAATCAACAGCAGAGTCCATCAGTGCAGAGTTTCACTCAACTTCATAGTATAGCAAAGCTAAAAAGTGTTCTTTAGACTATAGTCATCTTTAAATTGTGCTGTTTGCAACATCTTCAAAGGCTACTGAGTACTGGAAAAGTGAACAGTGATGATTTTATTCAAACAGTCTGTATAAACAACAGGATGTAATTATATGATGCTTTCACGGTCCTTTATGTTGTTGCCATTGATTCTACAAACTCTTCTCCAGAACTGAGTTTTGTATCCCAAATTTGGAGGAGAACTGTTCTCTGAAATCAGTCTGAGCTGTAGCTAGAGGGTGACATTGGGAAGAACTTTATGCTAGGTGGTGTGTTCAGGGAGAATTGTGTTTCCATTGAAGATGATAGATATTTTAAAATATGATTATTCCTAACAGAGCTGCCAAAGTTTTTGTCCTGCAAATCAACTTATATGCCCCTTTCTCCTTGCTCCATTTTAGACAACAAATAACTTATATTGTCAGGATTGAATTCTCAGAAGGACACATAATCTCCCTCATATTCCTCTTAACACAGCGCACACAGGTCATGTGGTAGAGATGGTGGTGAGCTAATCAGCATTTTTGTTGTTGTTGTTGTTCTGCAATTCTTTGTAACCATAACGATAACCATGGTCTGGTTTTGAATGGATGAGACTTTGCCAAAGGGTTCATGGACTTTGTTTAGCTTTGCACAAACTTAATGGCTGTATCTGAAGTCAGTTAAATAGGCTCTCACTTTAATTGATCTAAGTGTAGGCAACTCCAGAGGACAGTTCATCCCATAGAAAGATGGTTGTTTAAGACAGGAAAAGTTCTCAACTTTGAAAGGTTCTTATAAGCCAGATTTAATAATTCATATCCAGATTTCTTGGCAGAAGTAAGCTATTAAGAAATTATCTAGTGCAGAGTGTACTTAAACCACAATACTACCTTAGATTCATGTGCTATTTTATACTAGGAACCATGACAGTACTGGCTTCTGGGAAATATGTATGTAAGATTTCTATAATTTATCTAAAATCTTTATCTTCAGAGAGAAACGATAGCTTCACTGTAATAGCTACAGAAAATTCCCTCAGTGTTATCACATATGCTGTATGACTACAATGTAAATATATAATACATTTTAAGAAACTTACCTTCTGAAAACTCATTAAGGTGATCTCAGACTCCTTATAAGACAAGCTCACAGAAATTAAAATCAATTTTCATATATAGCCGGTAATCTTTACTTTTCACCAAGAGACTTCATTGGTTTCTGTTACCTAAATTTGGAGACTAGCTACGCATGCTGGATTGTGTCCATAAAAAATGACAAATGTACTGTGAACTCACAAGACTATGCTGTGATTTTATTTTTTTATGTATTTGCAGATATCCTGTTTTCCTCTTGGTTTACAGGGAAAACTTAGTGTCAAGGGAGCTGAAGACTGGGATGTGCTGGGCTAATACAAATTTAACTGAAGCCAAGAATGCCCCTGGTTTGGCTCTGAAAAGTGTATTAAGCAGCCAAGGACATTTGGAAGGCCAAATCCAAACCAATACGGTGAGCTTCCTATATTGTGCTGCATACCACAATAATTATATACAGGATATTTATTCTGTCTGTCCTGTCTTTAGATCTTGATTTTAAAAAAACAACAAAACCAAACAAAACCAACATTGCAACAATTGTTCATCTGATTTTTTAATAACACAGCAGACCTGTATTTCTTCAGAGGATTATTATTTACTCCTGATACTTTGCATCAGTAATATCTCTCAACAGACTGTTCCTCTAAAACTGTTTTCACAGAAAATGTCTACCTAAATATCTGTGTAAAGACAGCCTCTGATTTATTAAGGTTATATTCTTAATATATAACCTAGGGTTATATAGTAAGTGCTAGGGTTATACTCATATTGCTTTAGTCTGAATGAAATATAAGATCCCCTAAATGGTTTAATTCTTTAATTTAGTTGATGTTCCTTGTTTTCATGGATGTACAAACATTCATGTGGGAAAAATGAGCTCTGAGAATTTAGCTTATTTGTAGATATCCTTATTTTATGCTTTCACCAAACTACTTATCCAATCTGATTTAAATTATTTTCCTCTTGTTTTCCAGAAAATCCATGTGTTCTAATTTAAATCTTTCTGTTCCTCTCTCCCCCATGTTCCTCTCTTCTTGCTTTTTGTTATGTCTGAATTAAAAACATCTGGATTAAAAATGTTGAGGTTTTGATAACAGGTCTGTCTCTCATTTATTTTTCTTGTAAAAAGCCACAGCATCCTTTCTATACTGAGCATCCAAGAAAAGTTGAGATGTGTTGAAAGTTTTCACTAGAAACTATCATTTTTATAAAAAATTACTCTTTCGATCAAAATTTATATCTATCTATGTCTATGAAGTTTTTACTTCCATGGGAGACTTAGCTTTTCATCACACCTTTGAAAGGGAAAAAGCCCCTAGATTTTATGGAGTTTCAATAACTGAGACTGGAGAAAAAAGAAAATTTGCATGCATTTTAAAATATCACAATTGTAATTACCGTCCTGCTCTGCTTGCGTGTATTTTACCAGCAAATACAAATGCACATGAAAAAAAGATGAAGGGTGTGTACAAAAGAAAAAAAACAACCCTATGAAATGATAACATGTATTAGCAAATCATTCTTCACTCAGCTGCAGCAAAAATCTATACAGAACTTTGCATGTTATTATGTTCTAGGAAGAAAATGCCATGCTATCAAAGCAAGATATGACTGAAGGAAAATGAATGCTAGTACAGCGGTCTAGCCAAAGATATCCTCATTTGGTTTTTTATTTCTTGCCAGTTGAACAGTGTTACGACCTGCCCAGAAACAAGGACAAAGAGTGAAGTCTAGGGAATGGGCTTGTTATCATAGCTCCAGTGTTACCACTTGAAAATGGATTATGCAGATGAGTAACCTCAAGCTCTTGACACAATTTGCAACAGTAAGGTTGGAAATTCAAGTTAGTGCAAATGCTCTTCAAGTTGGAACAGTTACTATTGCAAAAACGAAATGGGTAAAACTAGGTATGAATGGTAGACTGGGGAGTTTGAAATTTGGTAACTGAATATCACCTGTTCAAATCAAAGGAAAATTGTTTTTCAAAGATTGCTTGATTACTGATTCAGTTGGATGCACTGGAGGGTAATGCTTAGTGATTCTGAAAATCTGATTATCAACACAGGATTCTGTGTCTTCACAGAACTGATTTTTCTGCTCACTTTGGGACAGTTTGGCTGCAGCCTCAACTTCACAAATCAGATGTGATATGTAATTAGAATATTTATTGTAGAGTGAAGGAAATCTCAACTCTGATGTTGATTTGTGAATTACTATGACCAGGAGTATCCATTCATATCATGTTCATTCCTTTGAGTTCATACTGAACTCTTGTGGAACTTCAGAACCAAATGTCTGTGGCTCTGCCAGGGAGTGGCTGCCTGAATTTCCACTGGAAATTCCAGTAAGCATTAGCCCTTAATTACCATACCCTACCTTAAAGGCAGGAATTAAGTGATGTGCAGTGTAGCTATGGCCCCATACTACTTTCTACATGCCTTAATGCATCACAGTACAAGTCAGAAGTAACTGGTAATCTGTGCTTGGCAGAGTCTGTAAGTACATAATAAGTAACTGACTCCCAAATATACAACATAAATTGTTCCTGATTTCTCAAAGGATAATTACATAGTAATACACACTGATTATAAATGTTGTAGATACCAAAACACAACCTATTTTCTTTCTCTTTTTTATAAATCTAGACACCTATTTGTTCATAAATTACATTGTAATTCTCATAGACCAAAAGACATAAAAGTGTCTGTGTTGCTCAAAACTTCAACCTAGTTCTTGAGCTCTGACCTCATAGGAGTACAGGGTCATCTCCACATGGTGCCATATAGTGAGCATTTGGGTCCTCTGTAAGATCATCTCTGGATTAGGTTTTGCTTGCATTAAAGTCATCTAGGCAAATAGTTTCGGCCAGTTGACTTCTCACAGGTGAAGCTGCACTGCTTTCAGTTAGTGCTCTCCCATTTCTTGCCTGCCCACCCCAAGCCTCCTGGAGACTGTGAATAGTGCAGTGTTAGTAACAGGATTTTTCAAATAGCACTGTACTGAATTGATTCCAGGCTTTGCTGCCATTTTGCAAGCTAACTTTTGCCATGAAGTTTTATTTAAAAATACCTTGTATATGTATTTTCTGTATCTTTGTTACATCCACCTTTTAAAAGAAAAGTTTGCTGGCAAGTTTTGCTGGCAATTTACTGGCCATGCAGGAGGATGAGGAAAGATTTTTAACACTGAAAAGCTGCTTGATTTTTTAACATGCAATAGAAAGTAAACATGAGATGATGAATTTTGAAGTGCTTGTTTCCAGAGCTCAAGATATGTTCTTTAAAGGGGTGTCTGTATAGACAGCTTATGTAATTACTTTGAACAGAAACTGTACAGATCTTGTAAGATAAGAAATTCAGGTTACCTATTTTGCAGTGTGCTTCTGTTTATGTGTCTTAAACATGCATGTGAAGTATGCACTGGAGAACTGAAGTAATAGGTCTGTGAGATCTTAAGCAATGTACACTTTACACATGTAAATACCTTATCTGGCAATTATGACAGTAGACATGGAATAACATGGGATGAGTAGAAAAGAGTTTGTGGTAACTGCAGCCCACAGTAACTTGATAAAAAGTCCCAGCAAGAAATTACTTTCATGTCAGAAAATTCTGTATCGTCAGAAATTCCCAAATGTCTGCAATGTCTGCCCTTATAAAAATCCCTGAGTGCTCCAGAGTTATTTTTCCTTGTTTTCCTCTGCATCTTCTTATATCATCTTCATCAGGTATATGAATAACCAAGTGTATAAATACTCTGCAGACTAGTATACTTGTGGGGAATGAGTCTTACTCATATTTAAGTTTTTCATTTTCAGAGCAGTTAACTTCTTTCAGAGGTCAAGTTTTCAATGCAGAGCTGGCACTGTGAGAATCCTGTCAAAAGGCTACCTTGCTCAGAACCTTGTCAGTCCTTTGTGCATAAGCCAAATACAGATTGTGTGCTCAATTTTCTGTTTGGCATTTTCTGATTTCACAGAAATGTCCCAGAGAACTTGGGGGGGGGGGGAATATAATCAGAAAACAGAGAGGAGATGCTTGGTTTGTATATTTTTTTTCCTGCCTTTTTTTCTGACTGAAAGCAGTAAGAACATACACAAACATCTATTACTCATCTCATATATTTAGAGAGAGCTTTTGCCTTTCAGGGAAATCTATTACTCTTACTACTACAGAGTAAGAGCAGGCTTTGAACCTGAGCTTTGTCATTGGCCAAATTGCCCTGCAGAGGCCACAGAGCAGGGAGTATGCTGGAGGACAGTGTGGTGTGAAGCAGTTTGGGCTCCTCTCTTTGCAGCATGTCCTGCCCAGTGGATATTTCTGTTCTGAGCTGGCTTAGTTCTTGGCTTGGAAGGGATGGGACTTAAAGGGGAAAAGGAAGGAAGAAGAGCTTTCTCCTTGCTTTTATTTTTCCATGTGGTTCTGCACTCTGGTGAAGATTTCTTCTGCTGAACAGTTAGCGATTTCTGTGGATTTAGTCAAGCACATACTATTTCAAAATCTGAAAGCCAAAACATGTGTAAACTGTCTTCTATAATGGCATCTTAGTTTTCATGTAACCAAGTATAAGTCAAGATCTACCATCGTTTTCACTACTGATTTATCAAGCTAATATGCTTCCTTTGTTACTGTTTCTTACGATGGATTTAATGAAATGTATGGTTTTGAAGAGAGAGGGAGACGCTTCTAACCTTTNAATATAATCAGAAAACAGAGAGGAGATGCTTGGTTTGTATATTTTTTTTCCTGCCTTTTTTTCTGACTGAAAGCAGTAAGAACATACACAAACATCTATTACTTATCTCATATATTTAGAGAGAGCTTTTGCCTTTCAGGGAAATCTATTACTCTTACTACTACAGAGTAAGAGCAGGCTTTGAACCTGAGCTTTGGCATTGGCCAAATTGCCCTGCAGAGGCCACAGAGCAGGGAGTATGCTGGAGGACAGTGTGGTGTGAAGCAGTTTGGGCTCCTCTCTTTGCAGCATGTCCTGCCCAGTGGATATTTCTGTTCTGAGCTGGCTTAGTTCTTGGCTTGGAAGGGATGGGACTTAAAGGGGAAAAGGAAGGAAGAAGAGCTTTCTCCTTGCTTTTATTTTTCCATGTGGTTCTGCACTCTGGTGAAGATTTCTTCTGCTGAACAGTTAGCGATTTCTGTGGATTTAGTCAAGCACATACTATTTCAAAATCTGAAAGCCAAAACATGTGTAAACTGTCTTCTATAATGGCATCTTAGTTTTCATGTAACCAAGTATAAGTCAAGATCTACCATCGTTTTCACTACTGATTTATCAAGCTAATATGCTTCCTTTGTTACTGTTTCTTACGATGGATTTAATGAAATGTATGGTTTTGAAGAGAGAGGGAGACGCTTCTAACCTTTCTGTCTCTATTTGAACTGCATACTGATAAATAGTAATATCAGAACAATTAAGCTGTTTTGATGGTGTAAGTCAACGTCTGTTATTATAGAAACAAAAGGTTTTGTGAAAAACTCATGCTTTTCAGATATTAAGAAGGTGACACATAACACTCTTCTCTCCCCCCTGTGCTTTAAAATTAATATATTTTGGGTTTGTTTGTTCAAAGTGGAAATTAAAAACTGACACACCCTTGTTCTGACTATGCTTTTACTGTCAATCGTAACCACTTAAGGCAGTAGTCTAGTAAATAACGTTGTTTGCCAAGGAGTTGGCTTAGGTGGAGTTTTCTGAACCACTCCCGAGCACTCGGAAGAACTCCTCAAACTTATGGCATCTGCTGCTGACAGTTGAAAAAAGAATTTACTTCCCTCACATTCTTACTGTGTATTTCTTCTTGAAGTTGCAATACTAAACTTTTGAAAGGTCTAATTTGGCAAACTTGAGCTTGGATGCATCATTTTGGATACAGGTTGTTTTAATGAGGTACAGAGGAAGAAAGTTAGCATTATGCATATATGCAAATATATATATATATGTGTTTAAACACATATATATTACATATAAACATCTAGAGGTATTGACTTTTCTAACCAAGGACTAGTGTCTATACAACTTTTGTTTCCGTGTATATGCCTCAAAAATGCTATTCCATACATAGAACTAAAAAACTACCTGAAAGGAAGTTGTAGTAAGATGGGGCTCCATCTATTCTCCCAGGTAACGAGTGATAGGACAAGACAAAATGGCATCACGTCACACCAGGGGAGGTTCAGATTGGATAGCAGGAAAAACTTAGCCACTGAGAGGGTTATCAGGCATTGAACAGGCTGCCCAGGGAGGTGGTGGTATCACCATCCCTGGAAGTGTGCTTGGTAATATGCTTAGTGATGGACATGGTAGTGTGAGTGGATGGTTGGACTTGAGGATCTCAGAGGTCTTTTTCCAATGATAAAGATTCTATGATTCTATTCTATGAATTTGTTATTTTGATTCTCTGAAAATTCCTGTGCTGTGTTGGATGTAGTTATGATGGATAGAGATTGGAGTGCAGCAAAGTATTGAAAAATGTTTGATAGGTGAAATTTGTTGTAGTGCTTAAGGAATCATATATTTTCGTAGTGGCATAGGTAGTGTATGTACATAGAGAATAAACCTCAGATAGAGGACAGCTGTGTAACTACCATGAAGTACAGTGGAAGTTTTATTTCCATGCAAATCTCAAATTGAAACAAACCATTGAAACTGCAAATGAGTTTTATTCACCTATACTGCTTCTGACCAGCTACTTTTGGTAAAATTGAGCAGCATCAGCCAAATTTGATAGAACAGTCACAGAATTTTACTATCAGAGGCAAATACAAAAATGTTCCTCTGTCTGAAGTTCCTGAATAATAAGATGGCCTCTGAAATACTCTGCAAATTTGAACCAATTGTTACAAGATTATAAAAGCCCTAAGGCAGAGACTAAATTTTAAGTGAGCACTTTATTACTCTTGTGTGAATCCAGCTTGATTCACTCAAACCCTGTATTTAACTGCTAACTGCCTCAGCTGGCAAAGGATATTAAGTTCTGTGTATCCTATGATAGCTCATCCATCATCAGCAGGAAGATTTAACAAGACAGAAGAAACCCCTTTTATTTGACTAATATGTACATGTGCAAGGAAGGGGAGGAGGAAGTTTTGAATGAGGTTTTCTTTCCATTAGTCAAACACACTGCTGCCTATTACAAAAAATGGCAATGTTACTGATATTTTGGAAATTTTTGCATAGCATAATATTTCTTAGTAACTAATAGAACCCACTTTTTTCCTATAGTGTTTGCTGTGTTCAAAACATCAGTTCCTCTTCTTGGGAGAGCACAGTTATATGAATTGCTCTGACAATTGTAAGTAACTTTAAAGTTGCTAGTTTAGGCCATTTGTTCATGAAGAGTGATTGGTGTGTGAATGATAGGGAAAGGTGCAGATAGGCAATTAAATATTCTGTTGTAATCTTTTGTCAACCAATTACTAATCCTAAATCATGAAAGACAGAGAATGCAACACCTGATATCTAGAGCACATAAACTGCTGCAAGTAAGAGCTATATGGCAAAAAGAAGACAAAGGCATAGTTACCTCAGTTGTAGAAAAATATTATAATGGGGGAAGACATGTTTGCCTAACTGAGAATCCCATTTCAGCTGGTAGGTTTATATCAGCTAAAATGTCACATAGCCATTCCAAAGTTAGCAAGGTCCAATAACTTCCTTCTGCCTAAAATTACTGTGACTGATATGTATTATTTCTCCAAAGTCTTAAGTCATGTCTCATGATTGAATCACATGATAAAGAATATTCCCATTGATTTATAATTGTTCTGATTGTCTAACATGTACTCGCCTTGGCTGTCTCTCAGAAGAATTTATCTTAGAAGAATGACTCAAATATGACATAAGTGTTCCAAAGTCAGACATTGTTTTACTAAATGTAATCTCTGTTGCAGCCTATGGGAATTTAAAACACTGAATAAACCTGAAACTCCATAAGGTTTTGTAGAGAGTTTATATTCTGGAAGGGGAAAAAAAAGATTCTTTGGGTTTCACTAAATAATCCAGTTTTACATGCTGATTGAAAAATCAAGCTGCGGTATGAAGATAACTTCTACTAGATAGAAAACTAGTCTGTACTGAATTAACTTCCTTAACTAATTTGAAACTCTCACAACAAATAAAAAAAATTCTGATATTCAAATCAAGTATTTTAGGCAGATATGCAAAGTTCTTTAAGGTATCTGATTTCCTTTAGCTGGTCCTTACATTGTTTATGCATGTTGATGTTTGATTTGCAAAGCCATAGATACTGAGACACTGGGGTTTGTTTGCCTTTTGAGGGTTTTTCAGTTAGTTACATTGCAGAGGAGATGACTTGCTGCTTGCATGAAGAATAATATGCTGTTTGGGTCTGCCCCTTAAAGAAAATGTATGACAGTTTAGGGTGAGGGGTAATAAGACAGAAATTTATCAACACAGAGATAAGGAAAAGCAGATGTAGAGAAGAATAGCTCTCAAGGCTGCATTTACAAGCTGTTCATTACTGGTGTACAGACAACTACAGGGGGGTTTGGACCAGATGTCCTCCAGAGGTCCCTTCCAACCCAAATCAGTCTATGATTCTGTGATTCTAACTGTCATTGCTATGGAAGTGCCCTTTGGAAGTGGGATGAGCAGCATGGGCAGAGTGCTTTGAGTTGGTCTGGGAGCACGTGGAGTAAGTCATGCTATTTCCACGGCTCCTTGGCCCTCAACCAATGGAGCTCTTGCAGTTGGAAGATTGCTATTATTGCAGGTATGTTCATAAATGGAGCAGGTTTGCTCATCACTGAGAAGCAGCATATACTGATAAGGAATTACCTGCCTGCTGTTTCTGTGTAGTGTGTGCTCAGAAGTGTCTATCATGTGACACAGTAGGGTAACACTTGCTTTGTCTTCTCTGGCTACAGACTCCTATTGTTTTGACTTGCTATGCTGCCCTGTGATGTTACTAAAGTAATGAAACACAATGTACAGAGAAGTTATGGAAAGTCAAAGCTGGAAGTGTTCTCAAGTCCAAATGTTTACTCTCATAAACACACTTTATGGTATACAAACTGATAGTTCAAACTTCAAAAGCAGTTAATTTATCTAGACAGTTCTTGGAAAGGTATCTTAAGAAAGACAAATTATTTTTTTTATTAGAAACTTATTTCTAATTTCTAGTCTGAGCATATGGATAGCTAGTCTTTATCCATTTGTTCTTGTGCCATTTTTTTCCTTTACCTTAGACAATTTTTTCCTTCCTGGATTGTCCCTACAGTGAATTTACAGGTATTAATCCTATCGCTTCCAAGCCTCATGTATGAAATTTTGTTGCTTCCTGGAGGTTCATCAAATATTTCTCTACAATAATCCCTTTCTGAAGCAATCTCCCAAATATAACTGGCCATGAGTCTCATGAATGTCTTGTAAACGGACAGTTTTTTCTGACTTTATTCTGAAACATTAAGATCCTTGTGTTTCCTGGGGCTGTGATATTGATGTTCATATATACCCTGTCATAAGCAATTTCTAATCCTGTCAGCTAATGAGACATCATCAGATGTTTTTAGATCCACCTTGAATTCTGAGGTCTTGCAATCAATCGGTCTGTTCCTATTATGAGACAACCAATTCTCTATCTAGCTTCCACTTTCTGTATGTCTTCTAATTTTGCATCAGCAGCATATTTGGTTGGCAGTTTCCCAGACTTTGGGATGGGGACCTTAGAAAATTTAAAAGATTAAGGACCTCCACCACTGATACTGTTCTCTGTTTTCCTTCTTGCATCCACCCATTTTCCTATTATCTTAGCCTTGTTCTAAAGCTGGTCTATTATCAAAGTGTTCAGCCATTCAAATCACTTCTACCATTCTCTAAGTATTACATTTTTATTCTTTCACTCTAAAAATAGAGATGGCAATGAAAAAAAAACCTTTTCTTCACTATCCTTAAGCTTAAAACTTAAACTAGGTGGAAAAAAAGACACATCTGTTTGAGAGGGCTTTAGGGGCTGTTTATGTAAACAGAAGAAAAATGTGAAGAAGCACAGGACAACAGTAGATGTATAGTCCCTCCTACTGCTATGTTTGAGCTTTTTTTTACCCAACTTTTAGCCTTTGTTCCTATCCTTTACATATGTACACATCTAAATTACTGAATGAAGTAACATCAAAATTATATGTAAATGCCTTTTAAGTTCCTGCTGTGCCGCTGTGGTAAGTCAGTTGTGTATATGATCCTGTTGATAGATCCTCAATGTCAGGTGGGTGAAGTGATGTAGTGATGTTCATCATCATCATCCATCTTCAATGCTTTCAAATTTGATGATGAAGCCTTGATTTTTTGCATCACAACCTTTTTGTTTGTTTGCTTTTATAAAATGTCCTCCACTTTTACAAAGATTCACTACCATAGCATTTATGGGAGCTTAACCACAGTCTTCATTTTTTGTCTAAGTTTCCTTTGGAGATGCAAACTCTTCCTCTGTGAAAGGAGGTTTCAACTTTTGTATGTCTCTCTGCTTTTACAAGTAGTGCAGTGTGTTTTATTTTTGCTTTAAGGGGGAGAGGGGTGCGGGTTGAAAGATAAGAAAGCTGTTTTGTAGCATACTGGTTTCAAAAATGATAAAAAGTGAAAAATTGCAGACTTGTTCCAGGGCCATGCAATCAAAATAGATTTTGCAGTGGAGATATAAAAAGAGACTATGCAAAACATTCCTGAAATAATTTATGCTGAGTTCAAGTTTAAAACCAGAGATATAGTAGTATATTATGTGTTCTTTTGGCATTCTGATTTTAAATCAACAAAAATTATCTTCACTGTTGCACTCTGCTCAGTGTGCTGATTCCTTTAATATCGTACAGTCAGAGCTATGGGTCTGTGTATGGCTAGGCTTTGCGAACGAAGATCCAGGGAGGGCTCCACCCACGCTCCTCATCAGCGCCTTTTCCAAGCGCGCCGATAAAAAGAGGCTAGCAGATAGCACCCTCGAGCCTGCACTATGGATTTTTTTTTTTAGGTGAGACACAGCATGTGCAGAGCTGGACCCACCCTTTAGTCCTAAGGTTCATCTGCCAGGGCCTAGCAAGCTTGGACGCTGGCAGCGAGGTCCTTAGGACATAGGTTTTATTAGAGTGTCCTTCTCTTAGATGGAAGGCCTTACAGGGCTAAACCAGCTCCATCTGCCTGGGTTTGGAATCANTGGTAACATTTGCCAGTGCTGGGCAAGGGATGAGTCCTGATGTGGCAAGGTAGCTTGCCTTTTACAATCCTAAATTAGAGTTTAAAAGGCTTTTATAGTATGTGTGTGGCCTGGCTATGCCAGTTGGTCTTAGGGAAGGAAAATTGGCACTGGCTCTGCCTAGCTTGCTAACACAGACATATATATATAGCCCAAGGGTAAAGGCCTACCAGAACATCTCCCAAGACTAAATATTTTTGTGTTTTGAAGGTGTTTATTTTCCTTCCTCTCTCTCTCCCACATCATTTTTCTCATTGCTTCAAGATATTTTGCTATCTTATTTCAAGGAATTTTTTTGTTTTGATTTGGTTTGTTGTTTGTTTTTTTTATTATTTTGGGGTTTGTTCTTGTGTGGGTTTTGTTTTTTGTTTGTTTGTTTTTCTTTTCTGAGCTAATTATTTAGTTTTAACTCTGCTTGATCAGGACAATACATGGGAGGGAACTCTGACTTAAACACGAGCTAACTTGAACATGTACATGTATGAAACCATCTGCTATAATACCATCTCCCTTAATAATAAAATGTATTAACTTGCTAAATGAAGGAAATCTCTGAATAGCATACAATAAATTATTTTGAAGTGTAGTCTTTCAATTAGAGAAAATTGTCATTTGAATTTAGTCTGGTGCAAAGCTTGCTGAAAGAGTTGGGTTTTTTTCCTAGCACTCTCAATCAGGGCTAGACTTGGCCTTCAAAAGCAAGCACTCCTAGGGCAAAAGAATTATAGTCAAGTGGAAGTTACATTTCCACTCAAAATAATTTCTCTGTTCTGAGAAGTCAGGCCCTAAAATTACCCCAGAACTGAGACTTTACCAGAGAGTTATAAAGGTTGCATGTGAAATTGGATATACTTTGATAACAAGGTAAAATGAAAAATGTGAGAGAAACGTACAAAGCCAACAGCAAAATATTTTTTCATTAATTGTATCAATGGCATAATTCTACATAGTTTGAACTTAGAATAAGCACTGTCCATTTATATTCCAGAAAAGTCTTCAATATCTACATATGTACCTTCATGTTTATACTGTGAATTCTCTGCATTTTGAAACTAATTGACTGTGATAGTGCTAAAGCAGGTGTCCCCTGGAGCCTGTGTCAAAGAGTGCAAATTGACAAGCCATTGCTAACACTGATCCTCTCCATTCGGCTGCTGTTTCACTGCCTGGTACTTAGTCTGGGTTTCCATTAAGACCTGTACTGCCCAAAGACACAATTACAATTATTTTTAGTTCTAAGTGCCTGTGTAATGGAAAGAATATCTTAACATCTTGAAAAAATTGTGGGTTTATAGCATGCCTAGGAGGATTTGTGTTACATGCTGTAAGTGACTCATGAGGTATTTGAAAGGACAAGACCACAGGGGAACTTTTAAAAGACTCACCCAAGTATGGGACTGAAACCCAGCATAGTCAAGTTCCAAACCTTGCTTTGGGTAAAGTGAACTGTCTCATGGGGGTCCAGAAACCAGGAATCTTGAGTTAGTCATGTTAGGAGGTTCCAGGTTTTCTTTATGCTTGCTGTCAAAGGGAGCTTATAGACAACTAGTGTTATACATGATGAGAACAAAAGGGGCTCAAGCTAACGAGGGAGTTAACTTGTTTGACACTATGTATATAGCCTGCAGAGGTCAAAAGGAACCTGAATCAACCCTTGGATATTAGACTAACATATGACACCACTTGGGACTTCTTTTAATTCAAATTTGATCTCCTTTAAAGAAGTCATAATGAAAAATGTATGTGTGTTCAAGTTTATGTACAAGAAGAGACTGAAAACTGATCTTTGAAAAACTTGTGTGCCACAGTCTCACTCATAGGCTTAGGCTGGTTGAACTCTAAACAGCGAGAATCAAGTAACTGGTTATTAGAGTGTTAATATTGAATTGAGGCTGTCTGTGCTTATTTAAGATTGAGATGTGTTAGTAACATGAGAATGCGCAAATTAAAGTTATCGTGTTGACTTCCTTCTATGTTTACTTTTAATGAGTTATGCTGCAGTAGGGGATATTTAGCTTGTCCAAAAAAGAAAAAGTCAACTTACTGCCAAATTCATGTATTTATAATACACTAGGTTAGACTGAGCTTTTTCTACTTTGAATAGGAAAAAGTAAATTGATATTTTGCACTGTAAGTATGAAAGTTTTAGGATATGAAGGTAGGTAAAAGGAAAGTCAGGTAACTTCAGTTATAATGAATGATGCAATTATGTTTTCAATGATTTATAAGCTACTTATTGATATTTGCATAGTACACTGAATTTGTTGTGCAGTATCCCTTTGAAATTATTCTATAAATACTATATAATACATTATTACAGCATTTGTATGTCTTTTTCAAGGAAAACTTCTTTCCTATACCCTTTGTTCTGGTACCTCCCCTTTAAATTTATGGAGCCAAAATGTCCGTGACAGGAGGATATTGCTTCAAGAAAAAAAAAACCACAACAAAACCCCCCCACCAAAAAACCCAAGAAAAAACACCTCATATTCTATGAATTTTCAGGTAAAGACCTAATGTTTGTTAGGAATGGATGAATGATTTTTATTTTTTCTTTTTAAAACTGATGTTATCAAACTTTGGAAAATATGCAGCATCCTGTTTGTGTTATATACTTCTCAGATGTTCCTCATTAGTAGAATCATCCTTCATATCCAAGCATTCCTCCATCCAGCATTAATTGTCAGTTGTTTTACTACCCTAAAACATTTAAATATGTTTGGTATCATAACTTAGAAACGTCAAGAACATATTTTAATGAAAACAATGCATAAACCACAGTTCATCCATGGGAAAAGTAAAATATTATTGAAGTCATAGTTTTGTTCCTTTTTTGGGAAAAGTAAGGTTTAATCTTTTGTAGAGGACAAATATTATTTCTCTCTTTACCTGGTCTGAAAAGGCTTTCCCCATGACTAGTCATGAAGACTTCCTGAACTGTAAACTTCTGCAGAGTGGTGGATATTTGTGTGAGTGGGCAGTTCTCTAAACAGAGATGACATGAGTTCTTCTATGACATATTACTAGAAAATGACGAACTCATAAAATATTGCAAAAATACAGGAATAAGGCAGTGATTTTGTATTTATACCATGTTTTAATCTAGATAACACAGAATAAGATTGTTAAATTATTTTTGTTCCTAGACCTCTAACTCCTATTTCCCTTATTCTTTCCTCTCCAGTAGTTTTCTCTAGTCAGTTATTCAACAATAAGCAAAACAGACTTGCATTCATACAGTAATTAAAAAACAATCTTGTTAAGATTGTTTAGCTGAAGTTGAGAGACTTGAAATCGATGAAAAGGTCTTCAGAAAGTCTTTCAGTTAACTCAATAAAAACGTATGACAGATCTGATTCTAAATATGTATGAAAATGTGCTTGCTTCCAGATCACCTATCATGTCTTTAAAATGTAACTCAGTTGTTTTCGGCTTACGTGACTGTTTTTTACTTGACAGAACTGCCAATACTTTTGTCTTTTAGTAGTAAAGCACTTGGCAAGCTTCAGGCATAGTCTGAAAATCACTTGGGGTCTTCTGTGGCCCCTGGTGTGACAACTGTGCCAACAGCAGAGGGAGCATTAAACTCATTGCCCATGGGAAAGTGTGGGGAGTGATACCCATGTTCCTAGAATCCTTGTATGGGTAGGATGTGCTCATTAGCCTTCTGGCAGTCATCCTAGGAGAAGGAAAACTCTGATTCCAAACCCAGGCAGATGGAGCTGGTTTAGCCCTGTAAGGCCTTCCATTTAAGAGGACATTCTAATAAAATCTCCATCCTAAGGACTTCACTCCCAGTGTCCAAGCTTGCTAGGCCCTGGCAGATGAACCTTAGGACTAAAGGGTGGGTCCAGCTCTGCGCGTGCTGTGTCTCACCTAGAAAAAATCCCTTGCGCAGGCTCGAGGGTGCTATCTGCTATCCTCTTTTTATCAGCGTGCTTGGAAAAGGCGCTGATGAGGAGTGTGGGTGGAGCCCTCCCTGGATCTTCGTTCGCAAAGCCTAGCCATACATACTTGGCAAGCTGAGATCTTCATCAATGGCTGATACTTTTAGGCTTTGTCTACTCATAGACTTTGTCATGGTAAAATTACATAGCTAGTGACAGGGAAGGTGCTAAAACTGGCTCTCAGCAATTAAACTCCCAGTTACTCTCAAAGGCATTACTATCTTCAGTTTAGTACCATGGGATTTACAGTATTTTATTTTCCCAATTATTACTATAAATGAATCAATGGTTGGACAATGGCCAGCATCGCTGCTAAAAATTAGGCAATATTCATAATGATAATACATTGCAAAACTCACAAAATGTTAGTTTTAAGACACTTTCAAATACTTCATTCATATCTGTTATGCAATAATACCAAGTACAGACCACAAATCTGCAAATAGCCTGTAAACATTGTTAAGGAAAAGAACAAACATATTTAACAGGGTGCCTGTAGTTTGTCACTGCAGTGTAGCATTCAAATATACTCTGGGGTTAATATGATTATGAATGTTAGGATAGCTTGTTAAAAATGTGGATGCACATGTGTAATTTCAACCAAATATATCTTCATAGTGTTTATAATGAAAAATGTATACCTATTGCTTAAACCTAGCTAAACTGCTTTGTTTTCCCTTTTTATCCTTAAAAAGAGGTAGACTCATCTGTATCTTCAAGATCTGTTTGATTGTTAACATACTGTTTCATTAAAATTAAATTTGTTAAAACAGCTTCACATCAAAGTATGTTCATGGGCTTAGGAAATACCAATCTTGTTTGAAAAGTATGCTTTGTCTTGAAAGTAGAGGTAAGATAAAGTTTGTAATGGAAATTGTAGACATAATGTTGGTTTGAGTGCAGAAAGCAGATAATGCTGTAACATGTCAGCTTTTTTTTTTTTTTTTAATGTACCAATTTTTTAAAATATGATGATGCAGTTAAATCTGTCTTCACCATGGAACACTTCTCTGTGGTCTTTAGTGATGAGGATGGAGTCTAAGTCTGAGGTACATATCACATCAGCTTTCTGTCCTAAGATTCTGCTCTCTTTCTTGTTTTATAACTCAACTCAGCGGTGGTACTTGAAATTGTGAGACCAGAGGAATTTGACCCTGTTATTTCTCTGTAAGAAATACTGGCAGTGGAGATTAGTGGTGTGTTGCAATCTGCTTTATGATAAATTGGGTTTGGGGGAGGAGGAAGCCCTACCTATCATGTCTGCCTTGGGAATCTCCCCAAGGTAAACAGGAGGAGAATGGCATGTATGAAGGAGGACAACCCCAGTGTTGATGAGTAACAAAAACAGCCAATAAATTCACATTAAGGATGCCATCCACAGCATAAAGATATACTTAAATTTGCTGTCTGAATGCACTGCCATACATTTAAAAAAGAAAAATCACCCCTGAGTAGATGAAAATATCTAATTGAAATGCCAAGCAAGGGGTCAAATCATTAGAGAGAGAGGGAGGAATAATTAATAAAAATGAAGCAATGGTAGAAAAAAAAGAGATAGGAAAAATAAATATTTTCATGTAAAATTGTCAGAAAACATTTATCAACATACATTATGAAACATATCCTTGAGAATAATTTGCTTCTTTATATATCTTTTAATAGTTACTTCTTGTTAATTGTAGTTTGAGATGGCTGCTAGATGGCAAATACTAGTTTAATGAAAGTTCATTATGGATATTTGAACTGAATTTAATTGGCCTTGGATTTAACAGGGAAGAAGTACTGGATACTATTTTTATTAATATAATTTAGTCTGAAAAAATGAACATAACTTTCATGAGATATTAAATCCTCCTGTATTTTTTAGTTCATTTGATATAAAAGGTCCCGCAGTTACAACACTGTTATTATTCTAATATGCTGAGGAATCTTCTTTTTCTGTTTCCCTTCCACCTTTCCCCTCCAGAAAAGAAAAAGAGCAGTTTTTAAGTCAAAGTAGAAATGACAGAATGTGATTTATCTTTTCATATGCACAATGTAAAAGAGAAACAACAAAACCCCGAAACTAATAACTCATAAACATCTTATTGATTAACAAGTCATTATTTATTTTTTCTTTTAGTGATTACTTTAAAATTACCAAAAGGGGAATCAGTCTCAGGAGGAAGTCTAATTTAATTTTATTTTATTCTATGGTCAGTAATTGTGAAGAAAAGGTAGAAAGGAATTTCCTACCATTTTGATGTTTCTTTCTTGTGAAAATATTGCCTCATGAAGAAAAAAAAAGCTTGTGGTTTGAATTGACAGCTCTGTTGTTTCATCAGGCATATCATGGTTACCAACAAACAGCTGACAAGTCTGAACCATTCTTGAACACTTACAATGAACCAGAGACTTGGTGTTTCGTGTTGATCTGTTATTTGGAGGTACTTCTTCAACCCTTCTCAAGCACATGGCTAATCCATGTCGTTGCATGCCCTCTGTGACTCAGGATAAGCATTATCATTTCAAATATGTAATACTGAACAATATAAACTGGCTTAGGTCTTCGTGTACGTAGTGGACATGACATAATGTTCTACCCCACAATATGAGTACAGTTGATAAAGTCATACAGTGATGAAAAATGAGTGGGGAAATACTAGGTATTTGCTTTAAATGTATTTGGAACATGAGAAGATGGATAATTAGAACAACTAGTCAGGTATGTCACAGGACTTAATGGAGCTGAGTGATTCAGTTGCAGATTCAGCTCATAGTAGTGTTACAGCCACAGCTCCTAGTATTCCAAAGTGTCTTATTTAAGAGACCTCTGAATATGATCATGAGATTTACCAGATGTTGCTAGAAGCATCATATTTGGAGGGAGAGTTTTAAAGGAAACACTGTATTAATTTGATTGTCGTATCTGATTTATTCATTGTTAAACCAATCCAGTACAATTGGTGATGGAGTTTCACGGTAAAACAGAACAAGGAAGAGATCATAGTTAAAAAATAATCCTAAAATTAAAAACATGTAAAAAAAAGATGCCTTGTGGAACTGCAGCCAAATACAGAGTGAAAACCAGATACCTACATTCAAAGATACTGAGGGTTTTCCTATCTTTTTCTGAAACTTTCCTTTTCTCTTAAGTGGTTGTATATACATTTGCCAAGGAAAATTTATCTTAGATTTGAAAAGTGATTAGACTTGTAAAAGTCTGAAATTTGGAATCCCCAGTATTAGGCAGGGATTCAGTTTTTATTATATAGATGCTCAGCACGTTGTAAAAATAAACATTTTTTTTTCTACAATATCCCTGACAGGGCAAATAAACTGATGCACTTGCAGTTACTGACTGCTTTCTGATAATTTAAACCTAGAAACCTACAGAGATGGAATTTATTGGCCTGGAGTGGAGAAGTGATATGTATGAACTGAAAATGGTTGTTGCTACGCAAAGCAATTTAGATAAATAGGTAAAATGTTGACTAAAGTTGCTGAACTTCAAAGAGCTGAAAATGACTAAATTGGGACGTTAGAACAGTATGATCTTCCTCTTATTCCTAGATGTAGATAATTTTGTCACATATATTGGTTTCTCTCTCCCACCCATAAAAGCACAACAGCCCAAAATGTTATCTAACTTTAAAAATGATTTCAAAGGAACCAAATTGGTTTAGACACTGAATTTCATTGAATGCCTTTAGAAATGTCATCTTCATCATCATGTACACTGAGAAATACAGAAATCTGATATTTTCTCTTTTTGAAATTAAAGGTAGATCCATTGTCCATTGTTTATGTTTAAGCAAGGACAAAACAGGTACAAATAGTCCTAAAAAAAGTATCAATTAACTATATGAATTTGTCATGAGTCAGTTAAGAAATGAAAATATATATAAAATGAAAAGGGAACAAATTATTCTTCTGATATTTAATGTTTTGTTTTCTCTTCATACTCTCTTATTTCAGTTAGTTAAACATGCTTGAAGGATGTATTATTCAAGAATAATTTCATTCTAAATTGCCTTTACTGTACTTCATAGCTCATGTAATTAAAGTTGTTCTGAGTATGCAGATGACTTGATCTTGATCTTTATGTGAGATCATGTCTTCAGGAGGTAATGCTTGAAGTGGATTACTAGGTGTCTTTGAAGCATTACATTATTTTAATTTGGGATAGAAGCAACCACATGCTTTTGACACAATTCCATTTCATTGATGTCCTTGTTTGCCATCAGAACTGCTTGTAGCTATCTCAGTGTCCTAATTGGGATCTAATAATGCAGTTTTATTTTGTAACTTCACAATTGTATACCAAGTTTCTTATGCTTATCAAAAAGGAAACAAACCCACAACCAAAATCTGACTTTTGGAGAGGTGATTAGCAAGATAACTATATAGGTAAAAAAATTTGAACAGTTAAAAAAAGAAAGATGATTCTTGGTCAAGTACATACTTAAAGCCTAATGAACAGTGGTATGTGCTGGTGCTGGGAAACTCAGATTTGTAAAGATCTGAGCTGCAGCAAACTCAGAATTGCAATATGGAATGATCAGGTAGTGGCCTATACCAAATGATACATATTTTATGATAGTTTATCCTATCTGGAGCTTTCAGGGTTTTGGGGTTACTAGTTGGTTGTTGTTGCTGTGTTTAGTCCTTCTTAGTGTAAATGTAAAAGCCTGTTTCTGATTTTTAAAAGACTCACAGCTTATCAATGCAGAAACAAACATACTTCGAGCATGCAAACCTAAAAAACACCTGAAACATTTCAGATGGATGTGAATACTTCCTTTTTAGACAGGAGAACACTGCAAATGTAAAATTTAAAGTATTTTTTGGTGGTGGGTGGTGTTTTTTCTTTTGTTTTGTTTTCCCCCTAAATGTACATGCTTCTGGCCCATAATTTTTAATCTGTTTTTGAAAACCGGAAAGAATTTTTCTTTTAAAACCAAAATATTTACTTAGTAGTTAAATAAAACAAATGTCTCTGTGTTTTTTTTTCTCCTTTCATGCTTCTAAGATTTTTAGAAAAAATACTGTACTTAACCATAATATTATTTACTTACAAATTTTTTATTATTCATTCTATTCAATACTATGAACAATTAAAAAAATGTTCCAAATATGAACTAATAATATATGTAGCTTACAATTTTAACCTGAAGGAGCTGAACACTGTAAGTAGTGCCCATTGCATTTTAGGGATGACATTCAGAAACTGACAAAGTCAGTCAAAATACTGATTCAAACTCTGGCACTGTCCTTTCATAAATAACTTGGAATTTCATGTTATTTATGTAGTCAAGTAAATAATCCTCGATTTTTGATCTGTCATTTGACTTTGTAGCTCTCTGAATTTTCAGACTAGTGTTTTTGGTGGAGTTAGGCTGTTTAGGGAAGGTCCAGAAACTGTCAGTTAAATATGATATAGTTTGGGTTACCATTTCTGACATATAGAATGCATTGTCTTTTAAAATAAGATGATATAAGATAAGATAATAAGATAAAATAAGATAATATGGTGAGCATCTCAGGTTAGGTTGTCTTTGAAAAGGTTGATCTGTCCAGTCCAATGCTCCATGTCTGCCAAATCTGAACAATCCTGATTGACTCTACAGGACTGTTTGTATCTGTCAGTGTGTCCAGGATGCACAACTCTTGCACAACACACGTAGCATTGGTATTAGGCTTGGATATTTTACTGCTGCCATGGTCGCAGCTACTGTGGATATTCTCCCATTTGCATGCCTTTAGTTTAGCAAGGCCTTCCTTCATGAAAATAACTTTATGACCCCTGTTGTGCAACAGTGCATGAAACTGCAAACACCTGGAAAGATTTTCCATGGTGCAAGCATTAGTGCATCAGTGGCCAAACATCTGGAACTCATCAGGAGATTCCCATTGGTCCCTTCTCTGCTAACTGAGATTTCTTTTTTTATAAGACGCACATCTCTTTTGACGTTGATTGCGAAAACAGAGTAAGCAGGGGAAGGGAAAGTCTCTGATTGGCAAATGAAATTATCTACCACTGGGAACATTTTCTGTTAAAAATGTAAAATATCAACATGCATGCACATAGCTTTTTGAAATATTCACTTAAAATAAAATTAACTTTGTTGTTGTTACCAAGTAACAGGATTTTGGATATCAGAATGTCTGTCAGTACTTTGATTTTGAAATATGGAGTTTGACCTAAAGTGAAATGGTTTTGAAAGAAGCAGTAAAACTGACCCAGGTCTTGACATATTAATAAGTGAAATTCCCTGGCTTAGGCTGGTTCTCATAATTTATATTCCTTCCCTATATCATATGACTTTTCTGTGTAATGATACAGATAAAGTAGAGGTGAATAAAAATGAAGTAGTTCCAGTGAGGTTTGCTCTTTCAAATTTGTCAGATTTCCTCCTTCCTGACCTTTCACAAATGTGCTTATTGTGACCTGTTGCTAATGGCTGCTGATATTGTTGCTTGGTGTTATAGTCTTCTGGGGACATCTGGAGCATTGCAGCTTCACTACATCTGGAAGATGGTAGAAATTAATCTCTGCTTAGAGTAAAGTCTTTTTTGAATGGCCACAGTGGCATAATTTTCAAGAAGGTATGATGACATGTGGAAAATGCGGAAATGCTTATTTTTTAAACTACCTTCTTTTTATTTTGACTTTTCGGTAACAAAATAGGACTCCATCCTGGGATATTTTGGTGCTGCTCAGCATAGCATTGAACATTTACTGATTTCTTGCCATGTCAGGCTCTGTGCAGTGTTAGAGGGTGGAAAACCCAAACCTCCATATCATACACCTTTTTTCCTCAACTGCATGCTCTGTGTAGAGACTGAGAGGCGAAATTGTACAAGGAATATTTTGGTAACTGTACCCTACTCCAAAATGCCTCTTAAATGAGATAATTCATAGTCTAGCAACTGCCTCTATATCCTACTGGACTTTCAGAAACTATCTGAAGTTGGTCACAGGATTTAGCCTTCATTGTAAACTTCAGCTTAAAGGCTTCCATCTGCATGTTTTGGTTGCTTCTAATATTACTTTTAAGTTGCAGGAAGACACTGTTGAGTTTTGTTTTATAAGAACACACATTTTTGAACAGATGAAGTTATCTACAGTTTAAACCTCTCTAATCTGATGCATTTATTCTGAGTTCTCATGCTCGATTCAAAAAATAAAATCTGAATAGCTGTTTTTGTAACTCATATCTGTTACATGACTTTTTAAAGATGATCAACCTTTTCAGGCTTTACTGAGAACAAATTGGAAGCATGCAAAAAATACACATCTGCATTTTCTTTTCACCTTTTTACAAATTATTATCATCTTGGATGTATTGTTAGTGGTGATTCACTGGTAGCATAAAAGTAAAAGTTTAGTCCTAAGGACTTCACTCCCAGCGTCCAAGCTTGCTAGGCCCTGGCAGATGAACCTTAGGACTAAAGGGTGGGTCCAGCTCTGCGCATGCTGTGTCTCGCCTAAAAAAAATCCATAGCGCAGGCTCGAGGGTGCTATCTGCTATCCTCTTTTTATCAGTGTGCTCGGAAAAGGCGCTGATGAGGAGCATGGATGGAGCCCTTCCTGGATCTTCATTCGCGAAGACTCGCCATACATACAAAAGTGAAAGGTTTGAAGACAGTTTTATGAATTGTAAAAAAAAAGTTCATTTAAAAGGTAAAAGAAGTGGAAAATGCTTCCCCTCTGAACATTTCTGATTTAAATGTATATACAACTGTTCAAAACAGAGGAAAAAATAACCAGGTCAAAAACTTAGCTCTGTTTTGACTTTGTTAGGAGCAAAGCCCCAAAGTCTCATTGCTAATATCTTTATTGAGAAATATTGAAGGCTAGTAGAAATTGAAGTGTAGAACAAAACAGAGGATTCAGTGTGGGCCTTTTGATATCTTCTACTTCAGACTAGCTCTTATGTGGCACCATAGGCCGCATACCCATGTGGCTGGAGTGCATTTTTGGAAACATACAGTTGAAACAGATCCAGTTCCCATGCTCCAAATCAACAGTTACTGAGAAGGAACAATTGGGAGATTTGCTTCAGAAGTGTCCTGGTGATTTAAACTAAGCCAGCAATTAGACTCCACCATTGCTGACTTCAGTGAGAACTGGCTTAGATCATTGATGACTGGTTTTGAAGATTTTATTAGTAGTAAATGAGCATGATCTAAAAATGAGATTTTTGGAAAAGATTTGGGATAGGTATACGTATTACTTACACTTTACCTATGGAATTTGGGATTCCATTTTCAAAAGCATGAAAGATAACTTCTAGCCTATCCTCATTTCCAGGTGTCTTTTGTTTTTCTTTCATGCAAAAGTTTTGTGATTATCTTAATTTCAAGCAAATTAAAGTGTGAGAAGCATTTTAGACTGCTGACCTCCAGAAGTTTGACACATACAAAAATGTAACTAGAATGTTTGACAAAAGGGCACATAAGAATGAACCACTGACTTTGGGGAATTGGATCACAGAACTGTTAAGTTTTATTGGATGGAGACTCACAACAGAGGAAGTGTCTAATATAATTCTGGGTAGAAAACAAAGTTTAATCCTTTGTAAGAATACATATATATATGTACATAAAAGAAAGAACACTTCTGTTGTCTTTTCTGAGGTAAAAGAAAACTTTATTCTATGGCCTAGAGTAACAGGAAAAAAATTCAGTAGATTTAGGGTGTCACATATGATTCAAGTCTTGCCAGAGACTGAAGTAAGTGGGATGTGCTGGATGTGTTACTGGCCAGGGATCTAAGAAACTTTTCCAAACTCACACAAGAACCCTGTGGCAAATATGAAAGCTCAGTCCAGATTTTGTGACTCCTAGCCCGGTCTTCAGATTGCAGGAATATCAAACCCTGCCTCTGTTCTTCACCTTTCTGTACTATAGTTTTCTTATGTGTTAAGCAAGAATGACAACAGGTTTATAGGTCAAAGAGATGATCCACTAGTAGTTTTAGGTATTACATTTCATACTCCATAAACTCTGCTTCTATTATCAGTAGAAATAGTTTGTAGAGATAGCTGTTATACATAAAAGTGATACACTGGGTTCTTTTCCTCTAACGTGCAGTCTTTCTGGTCATCTTCCAGTTTTGCTAATCCTATCAATATGTATGTTGAGTTAGGCCTTGTGGAGAAATGTAAACTTTAGTGCACAGACCCTCACCAACTGTAGCACAATTTAATGATAAAAGAGCTATTGAAATATTTTGCTGGAAAGCCAGACTACATTTTTCAAGCATGTGTTTATAAACTCCTGACTGGAAGCACAATGGCTGCATTATAAATGAGAGCTGGGTAATAGGCAGTGCTCCAGGAAGAATCAGGAGTGGAAAAGGAGTAACAGCTGACTTCTGTTTATCTGAGCAGCTTGAGCAGGATGTGCTTTCACATATCTAAATATTTATGTAAACAGTTGCACATTAAACCACATAGAAATAAATAAAGTTTTCTGAAAATAGAACTCCACAATGACATCAGGAGCTGTTTGTCTTCAAGAACTGTGGGAATAACCTTGAATATGCAAATATTTCATTGACGAAAAAGGCAATAAAACTAACTAGAGATGTAATTTCTTAAGTTTATATGACATAGTTCTTCTAACTCTGCTGATTGTACAGAATTATTACTAGGCTTTCTCTAAAACTAGCCAACTTTACCTCTTTCCCAGCCTCACATAATGGTTTATCATCTGTACTTGTTGCTAGTATAGCCTTTAAGTTAGAGCACTCTTGTCTGCCCTTCTGCATACTAAGGCAAAGAAAGCCTTGTTGGAGTGTGACACTCTACTAGACAAAAGGCAAAGTCTCACTACTGTCTGTCTCATCCACACAGTGCAAACATGCCAGATCTGCACAGTTTTTCTCCCGTTATATTATGTGTCCATACAGAATTGTGTCTCAGCAGATAAGGGTTGGTTTTAGTATGACTGTGTATGAATGCTGAATTAAGACTCTATCATCTGCAAGTGATTTTTCTGCAGTGTGCTACTTCCTGTGCTTCAATTGCACAGTTTGAAAGATGGCATACTGCAGGCACATTATAATTATAGCTGTTTTCTCTCTATGCATTTGTACATTTTTTTTTTTGCTGGGGTCAACATCCGTAGTGGTGTGTTGTTTTTTTCTTACATTCTTTTTTTGGCAGCTTTGTGTTTTCTAAAAGCTTACTGCATGCCCTAAATGCCCATCAATTTTCTTTGTCTGGTGCACAACTTCAGATTAGTTGCTACCTTTTAAAAGAAGTTTACCAAATTCCTAAATTTCAAACATTACTACCGACTTCTCTGTGACCTCTTGTCTTCTCATGTCCTCTGAAAATGCAACACAACTTGTCTTTATATTTCTTTTCCTGAAAAATTATTAGAAAGTATTATAAATACATTGTCCTAGAGTATATGAGTGAGACAGCCACAGCTTAGCTCAGATTTGTACAGGAATAAGAAGATCTGCTTTCCATGGATTTTAATTATATTTTCTGTATGTGATTTCTCCTACTTGACAACATTAAAGATTTGTGATGGATTTCTATTATATAACCTTTATTACACTCAGCCTTCTATGGCTTCTTGACCAATTTTATCTCTAAAACTTCATGTAATGGATGCTAGTAAAAGGAACAAACAAACTCTTTGGGACACATTAACTTCAGGGGATATAATAACCATCAAGATGTATTAACAGATTTTTTTACGATCATTTTATGTCAATAAATACCACTCCTTATTCCATGTGTTCTTACTGTGAGAACACTGCAGCTAGTAAATGGTTAGAGAGTTTGTGGTGAGAAAGGAGATTAGTTCTGTTCAATCTTGAGATAATGTAGACAAAAAAAATTACTTCTTGTGTGTTTGTTTTTTTTTGGTTGGGGTTTTTGTTTTGCATGAAACTTAGTTGTTCAATATCTTCAGTTTGTCCTTATTTCCATTAAATGTGGAGGTGCTGGTGCTGCATCTAAGTTAAGCCTGTGTGTTCTGTGATTATAAAATCCTTGTAGTTACTTACTCCCACAGAGCTTCCTTTGGTGAATGTGACAAACCTGACAACAGCTCTGTTGACCAGAACACTCATGGCCATAAAGATTGACTAACCACCTCCAACTTACACTGTGTTAAGATATTGGGGATAGATATTCTATATGTGTTTTCCAGTGTAGTTTACTCTTGTTGCCAAGTCAGGGTATAATGTGATTGGAACAGACATATTTTGCCTTTCCTGGCAGCTATATAATTTCAAGGGAGTTAAAACTCCTCGGAGAATAGAGATGTATTCCTGGCATTGTTTCAGTTTTCTCTGCTCCTTAATCAGTATCATCAGTTGAATAAGTTTTATGTGAATACTCTTTCTACAGACAAAAAAATATTTCATATACTCTCATGTGAGAATGTGTTAAATAATGATGTATGAAACAGAGTGAAGTAAAACTTCTTTTGGAGATTTCCCCCAAACTGTCTTAGGAAGCACTTTCTGTCCTTCACTATTATGAGAGTGTCCTCTGTCCACATAAGTGTACATTAATAATCAGTTGAATTATTTAAATTCTTTAAAGACATTTTTGTTGATAACAAAGGCATTCTGAAGACAAATTTCCGTATGGATATAGTCATTTTCCAGGAGATAGCGATTAAACTTGATGCACACAACAGGGGGGACCTTGAAAATGAAGTGTGCATTCTGTCTTAATGAGGTTTGCTTCTGTTTCAAGCAGCTTACAGGTATTTTGTAAAGTTATGCTCCTAGCTTGTGTTCATTAACATTCATGAATGGTCATGTCATAATACTTTTCAATGAGACTAAAATCCTTAACTGTTACCTGTATTGTTTGGAAAACTTCCTATTAGAATGGTCAAATATTTCTGACATCCTTCATGGTAGTCTTACAAGGACCTTGTGTGGCAGGAGTCTGAACTACCAAATATCCAAAAGCTTTGCATGCCTTGTGAATGGCAAATATGTATACCACCAGAATTTCTTAGTCATAGAAGCATAGAACAGTTACAGCTGGAAAAGACCTTGAAGATCATGGAGTCCAGCCTTTGTCCCAGCCCTATCAACCTGGTAGATGATTCCCCCCCAACACAACAGCCATCTGTCTCTTACACACCTCCAGGGACAGTGACACAACCACCTCCCTGGGCAGCCTGTTCTAATGGCTGACAACTCTTTCAGTAAAGAAATTCTTCCTAATATCTAACCTGAACATCCCTTGGCACAATTTGCATCACTTTTAAATTCTTAAGAATGCCAGTGCAATAATGTGCACAACAGATGACAAATTTTGTTGTTGGAAGAGTCAGTAGATAGCATTTATTATGCAGTGTTAGGAATGTAGAAGTCAAGATGGTCATTAGACTTTTCATGGTAGTTCGGGAAACCAAAGCCTAAAATGTGTTCTGTAATTGCATCACCTTCCTGAAATCCTCCTCTCCCACTGTGTCGACATCTTTGTTTATCTTCTGCCCAATGTCCTTCAGAACTCTTTGTATCTGCCAATAAATTTGGCAGATACACGACTTTGTCATGTGGGGTTCCTACCTGCCAAAAGGCATGCAAGCACAGGGGAAAAACCCTGTGAGTTTTTGCGTGATGTCTTCAACTGTGGATAAAGAAACATCTGAGGAATGCTTGTTAGTCATTTTCTGAGGTGATATTGCTTCTGCTGATTTGGTGTGCTATTTTAACAGTGACCATTTTCATTGGTCTGTCTGATTTAGTTCTAAGATGTACATAACAACAGGACTGTTGATCTGTTGTTTTAATTCCTTCACGGGAATTTCACCAGAGATCTGATTTCCATCTGGTGCTACAGGAAAAGATCTAAAGGCATTGAGTAACATTCCCGTAATGACAACATTGTTGTCCTTTCGTGTTTGCTTTCTTTATGGAAAGTTATAAAGTGATATGTTCCATAAAATGTATTCCTTCTGTGCTGCCCTTGATGAAATTAATTCTGGTCCTAGAGAGACAGGAGATGTGCTTGTCTCCTGTTTTCCTCTTGCTCCTTCCCTTCTTCATGTAAGGAACTGTTCTATCCTCAGGGATCACTGAAGAATCCAGAGCAAGATGTGGACAATATAGGGAGGGGGTAGTCCTGTCTTGTGGCACGGGAAAGCATCTTCATATAGATTACTAGTATGTTATATCTGATACATCTGGTTATTTTTGGCTGTAAAAATATTTCTGAAGGGAGGAAAAGCAGAATCAAATGTTATGTTGGACTGTAGTATTTATTGAAATACCTGCTGATGTTCCATTCTGTCAGCCAGATCATTTAGGTAGTGTATATTTGCAATCTTGGAACACTTAAGAAAGGAAATGATAATAACAGAGTGAATTTATGGAATCTAGAGATTTTTTTTGAAGTAGATTTTGAAGTTACTGTTGAATGTCTAACCTGATTTACCTTAAATGAATTTCTGAACCTGCTACTGCTGACTTCAGTGATGTACGTCTTTGTGGGGAAACCTTTGCATTTGAAAGTAATGCATTAAAAGAAATTGAAAGCCATTTCAAAATTCTGAATTGGTTTCTAAGAAACAATTGTCAGAAAATAATTTCTTAGCAATTTTTCACTGTTTTCATTCACACTGCCAGGTTCTACTTATATGCTTTGGTTAAGTCCTGTTGACTTGTGGATTTTTTTTTTCCTATCCACTTTCTACCCTGATTTCTAAGCTTATATAACCCTTGGCTGTGGAACTTTAGCCTGTTCATGTAAACCTGAAGGTGTCAGCATCATTCTTGGATACCAATATTTCATCGGAAGAGAAATGACTGGTAAATAATTTTTTTTAAATGGGTGGACATTTATTGCTCTGTTCATTTTTATAGTCTCTTAATCTGGCCTTAGTCACTGGGAAGGAAGCCACAGATTCTTTGATGTAGAACCTTTGAGCAGCCTGTGGGTTACTCTGCTGAATCACAGCACCTGCACCAGCCTAAATAAACCATTTTTCTTGAGCCCTTGGAGATTCTAGATTTATGAATAGCAATTTTCTAGTCCAACCAATATAATTATGATGAAAGCATCAAGTATTTTGTAATGGATAAATATTCATCTGCTTATGCTTGTTCTGAGTATAATTAAATTACACCTGATATTTAAGATTCATTCCATGACAAGTTACAAATTATGTTTTTGTGGTATGAGAAATATTTTAGATGCTGGGGTTTTTTTGTTTGTGATACACTTTTGTTATTATTTCATATTCACAAACCTTTGGTTTTGTGTTATCCTTTTAACTTCCATAAATCATCACACATTATTGAAAAATTGTTGCCTAGGCCAGATTACATTTTCCATAGTTTCATTAAAACATGTTTTGTGGAGGTTTTTCTCTTTTTTTCCCCCTCTTGGTGCCCTATGCATTTTTTTATGTATGACTTTCATCGATATTACTTGAAAATTAATAAAAGTAAACAGAGAAAGAGAAGAGAGGAGGAGGCACAAGTTTTCTCTCAAACTGACTCACATTTCTTATGTGAGTTTGAACACATCACTTAACTTCTCCGTGTCTGTTTCCATATCTGTGCAGCAGGAGTAAATTTCCCATGGGCTTTATAAAAATTAATCTTTGGGTAGTACCTAGAAATTCTGAAATAGCAGAGCCTGTTGATCCCAGCATCTTATGTATGGCTAGGCTTCACGAATGAAGATNATGTTTGTGTCAATAGATATAAGTGATGTTAATTTATGTTTCACAGAACTATATGACTATCACAAGCCCCCCTCTGCATTGTTCTCTATGCTTATATACCATCAGCAGTAAATCTGACAAATGTCAGATCAAGCAGACTTACACTACTTCCAGAAAGTTTAGCTACCAATAAAGCAATTAGAATAGGAAAAAAAACTGTTTAAAAATAAAATAAAATAAAAAAGATAATATTTATTACCAAGGTAAATACTCAAGTTTTTACAACTTTTTGCTTGTGTTGTGGTCAGTGTGGCTCTATTTTTTTGTTCATAAATTCTCTTGCCTGTTATAGCTCAATGTTTAAACTTTCTCTTTTGGGCTGTAAGAATAAAAAAGATTATTTGCAAAGCAATTGTACAGCCATCTGGAGAGCTGTGCCTTTGGCCTTTTTCTGTATATTTTCATGGTAATTGTGCTGGTTTTCCTAGCTGACTTTGTGATCGGTAGAAGTCGTCCACGTGTATAAATGCTGATTATTATTTTAGATCTTTCTAGGAATACCAATTAGACCAACAAAATGCATTTCAAATTTCTTTTGGATGGACCTGAGAGGGATAGCTAACTCCACATTGAGCAGGAAGCTTCAGAAAGAACCAAGCAGTTTTCATCATCTAGGGTTTGTCAAGGCAATTATCTGATGGTGTTTTTGGTGTCCTTCTATGTCCAGTCAACTGAATTTGTCAGTCTGAATGAGCCTTTGCTGAAGAGACAAGATTTTCAAGTTCTGGAGTCTTCTTTGAGTTATAATGTAGAGCTGCAGCATAATCCATTATCATTCTGGGCATTATTGTATGAGAATTACTAAATCGCAAGAACTGTCACCTGAAGCCCTGTGAACATAAGGAAAAATACAATTCTTTATGGACAGTAGTAGTAATGAAAAGAGAGCCCACTAATAATTAGCTGCATAATAACTTTAGGGTAGACTTCTGGAAAAACATTTTCCCCACATCCTTTTCTTCCTCTCCCCTTTTGCAAATCGGCCCTTGCCAAATCTTAACTTAAAGCATATGGCAGGCATAGCTAGTAATCTCTTATTCTGTATAAAGTACCCTCCATGTGAGGCACACATATACAGAAAGTTTGCACAAAATTTGGCAAAGAGATTTTTTGGATGGATAAAAATTCTCAAGGCCTCTGTTTATTTATATAGTTCTTGGAATAACCCTGTTTTCAAAAGACTGCTGGCCAACTGCTGAGACAGCGTTCCAGCTGATATATTCCCAACATAATCACCACACTTTGCTTTTCCCATCATGATATCCCCAAGGCTGTTTTTGGTTAAATCTCATGACTGGAATATAGGAAAGTTCACATTAAGTCAAAGCTCACAATGCCACAATCTTGCTTTTTGCGTTTCCCCCCACCCCTCCATTTCTTTTAACAAATTCTCTTTAAATTGAATGGTGCCTGTTTATTTATAGCTGCTTTATCCCAGAGTATTTCTCTATCTGTGGGCAGAATGAGGCATCTGTAATGCAGTGTATGGCTGCATATATAATGCCAAGACTAAGTAAATCACTATGGTGGATCTTAAAAAGTGTATGTGTAGAGCTTCCTTTCAGCAAGTAAATTAAACATACTATTTCAGTAACTAAGGTAAAAGCAGAACCAGTACTAAAGATTTCTGTTGTATAAATACCCTTTTAACATTTCGCTGTTCTTAGCAACCAAACCACTAAGGCAATATGCCAGGACAAAACCCTACAGTTTTTTTCTGTTTGTTTTTATTTTAACTTTATTTTTTTTTTTTAATTCTGAAAATTAAAGAGCAAGACTTGTATGTCTCATAGTCATAGTGCACAGAGAGCCCAAGGGACTTAGAAATGCTCACAAGAATCTTTATTTTTAAAATTCTTTTTTCTAATAAGGTAAACTCCTATCATTGAAAAAAAATCCTGAATTCCTGCCTATTTTTATCCTTACTACCCCTGGCAATCTTTAAATTTCTTCCACAAATATGAAAGCAGAAATTGACTAATAATGCCTAAACAAAACAGAACAATGAACCAAATGATTAATTTAGATCTCTAGTGACCATGTGATGAAGACAGGACTAAAGGTTCCCCAGGCAAACACAATTCATATATACTTTCACACCCCAACTTGACCACAAGAAAAATGGTTGCTATGTGCTGGTCTGTGGGGTGTACAGTCATGGAATATGCTTTATGCAAGAGAGTGCATTTTTGGCAGAGGTTGAATATAGGCAGAGAGTTGGGCCTAGCAAGCCTATATTGTAATATAACTTTACTCAAGTTAGATGTAGTGTTTGCTGTTCTCCTGCCACTGCTTGACTATAATAAACAGTCAATAAGACTGTTCTGGTATTTTGTTTGTTTTTCTGCATAGCTACATTTCTTGATTCATGTATCCAGGATCAAACACCATTTCAGGACTGATTTAGCTGATTTCTCTACATTCAGTTGAGTACCACCAATTTCTTTAGTTGTTACAGAGATACTATCAAAAGAAACATTTTACCCTTCCTCCACCATCAACCCATGTGCTTAGGAAGAACAGAATTTCAAGTTTGGGCAGCTCTTCTCAAAAGCCATGTTTCATTTTTCCCTTTCCTAGGGCCTGTTGTGATTAGTGTTAACCACAGCTCATGCTCTCTGTGATAAGCAGTGCCGCAGACATCTTCTGCTTCGAGTGATGGCAGGTTTAGCTTTGTGCTGTGGGGAATTCTGTGACAGATGTTTGCTAGGACAGTAATTCTAAGTAGAGATAGATTAACCACCCTGAGAAGGGCACTGTAAGAAGGAGTTTCGAAAGGCAGGATATTTTGCTTAGTGAGGGAAAGACAGCTCTAGAGAATTAGTTGAGGTAATGCCTGGCTTTATTGGTTGTATTACTCACTTTAGGTAGCTAGCAGGTAATAAGTTCCCTGTTGGTACACACCTGCACATCTACAGAGCTCCATTAATTTCAGTAAGATTCAAATAACATACACAGGTGAATTAAAAAAGTGCCAAAACCATCCTGGAAAGACACACAGGGATGGGACTCTGGAGGACAAACATGTATTTTAAGCTCTTGGGAAATCAGAGTGAACTTCATGAAATGAGTCAGAGGTCAGTCATATATGAGAATGATTGATATTTCATGTTGTTCAACATTTTAGGGCATTATTTCTCCCCAATGCTGTTTCTTATTTGGGGAAAAATATAGAAAATACAGCTGTGCTCAGTGGGCCTAGACTGGTTTACTGGCTTATTCTACTACTGTATCTTAAAGCTCTAGCATGAAGAAATGCTGGAATATGAAAAGGGAAAATATATTTAGTAAATATAACAAGAACTTTTTGTCACCGTATTTATGCAGAGAAACTAAAACTACTACAGAACAAATAGTGGGAAAAGTGGCTAGCAGATAACAAAGCAACAATATTTGAATTGAGCTCTACAATTCAATACTCAGAGGGGTTTCCAAAGCCTATCATGGAGAAGTGACAGCAAGGAGGCTCCAGCTTCCATAGAGTTCACTCTACAAGACAACTACTTGATTTATTATTTTTGTACTTGGAGAAAAGAAAGACTGCTTGTCTCTTGGATATCATTATGAATATTTTTCCTTCTTATCCCACGTTAATTAAAATGTTGTTAATTTAGAGCTATCTAACTCATCTCTTTTAAGGAGAGTTAAGTTTTCAGAGCATCCATATAGGTGGATTTGATTTTCCCCAAAGGCTGGATATGAACCTAAGAACACTGCATGTTGCTTGTCACAGGCAGAAGGTTGCAAGATCACTGTATATTGAAGGTATTAGCAGCAGAACTCCAGGGAAGCAACACTTTTCTTGAGAGTGCCACTGTGTTTTATAGATGGCAATATTAAAAAACCTGAATGTTTTTCCTGATGTTCCATTAAATATGCATAGGAAAGCAACATTTATGCAAAAAGAAGCCCAGCTCACATGCAAAGTCTAGCTTGTGTTATCAAATCTGACATCTTTTTTGCTAAAGAGATTTTTGAAATAGAAAAAACTCTATTTTCAACATCACAGTGCATCTATACCACTTGGATTGGAGGACAAGAAAAATGTACCATCTTCATTTGTAAGATGGTCTTTGGAAAATATAAACCAAAACTCCCATGGGTTGGTTATTTCAGAGTTTTTTAAAAAATCAAAGATGGTTACTTTTACCAACTTCTGAACAGGAATGTATGTATTTGAGATTATATACATGTATATACTTAATGAAGCAGATGCAAACATTAACTATGTATATACTCTTATGGATAAAAAATTTAGTCTTTTAATGTTGTACAGTTTATATTGATTCCTTTTTAAAAAATGCAATGAAAAATGATAAACTCTCATAGTATAAGGTGTATGCAAAGACTTCAATAGATCTTGTTTCTTTCCTCTGCGTATTTATACCTGTACATATACCTAGACTAAATGCTTTGGCATGAATAGCTTGGTGGGGGAGGGGAGGGTCAGTCAAGCATAATACAGATAGATGTGATTATTCATTTAAAAGCTACTGGCTGGGCTACTTAAATAGCTAGGTTTGGTCAGTTATATCTGCTTGCCACATGTGTTTCCTGTTTTTCTTCTAAATTCTATACTGCTCAGGGACCTGGGGAATGCAAGTCCAGGATTTTCCTGAAAGGAAGGACTGCTTTGTTCATTACTGCCATGGGAATGTGTTAAATTTAAGCATGTGTCATACAGGTCTCAACTGTGTTTCTCCAATAGCAGATACCAGCTTAGTTCATTACAAATGTAAGAATAAGAGAAAGCAATGGCAGACTTTTCTTTTTTGGTTTGAGTGGGTAGCAAAGACTAACAGATGTAGTGTGTGTGTATACAGTTTACTCTAGTCTTCTTTTGTTGTCTCCAGGGTCAGTTCAAGTAAATTAAAACAGTGACTTTGAAGTATGCAAACTAAAGTAGCTCTGGTTTATAGCCTAGCAGAATCAGTGTAAAATAGATCAGTAGTCAGAGATAAAAGCCGAAAACCTGGAAACAGACAGAAAAAAATATTATTTGAACTCTATGACAAGGCATAATTGTATTTTTCTCTCCTTAGACAATATTGGTTTAATTATGGGTGGTTATATCACTTACCATGGTAATCTGCCATAAGCCACTAGAAACTGCTTATTAAGAATTAAGTTTCTGACTGCCCAGCGCAGAGGAATAAAGTACATCCGTTACAATGAGGTCATTATCAACATATATTTTTAAAAGTTGTACGCACAGATTTAGTGGAGTTTCCACAGTAAAAAGTAGAATTTTCTTCACGAGTTTGTCCTGAAGGCAGTGTATAAAATATATTCTAGTCTTAAGTAAATAAAACATCCCAAAGAAGGCATTTCTGCCGTCCTTAGGTGAATAAATCAGAGCACGATTTCCCCAAATTCCTTTTTGCAGCCACCAGAAAAGGTGCTCTCCTGCAAAAACACTGCAACATGCAGGTGCTGCAAGAAATATCATATCCATTGAATCCTCAATTATTATCATATTCAAAACAAGCCATTCATAACATTGTAGCCTGCAGCTCTCTACAGCCAATCTCTCCAGTGTTGAGAACATCTCATAGTTACTGTTGGGGCCAGGTGTAAGCATAGCCCTAAAATTCTTCTTTAGTTGGTAATGCCAAGTAAGTCCACATAGTATGCTCGGTGTAATTTCTTTCACTAGCTTCTTCTTGAGTACCCAAGACAGCAGAAGAGGAACTAACAGCCTCTAGCACACCCTTCTTCTATACCAATCCAAATTAATTTACTTCATTAATTTAACTATGTGGAAGTGTATAGGTAATCTGATTTTCTGACTCCTTGCCCAGTTTGTGATCAGCCTGTACCATCAGCTCAGCTGTTCCCATGGGGTCTAACTCTAGGTGGTTTTGTTATTGAGGTTTAGCATTTTACCTTATATCTAGGTAGGTGTGGAGACTCACTCAAATTGAAGAGATAAGTTGTAATGGAGCCTTGGGTGTTGCTTTTTCCCAAAGTTCAATCTTTCATACCCAAAGCCTTATAGAGTGCATGTATGTGAGTATGTAGGTGTCAATGTTTCAATGCCAGGCTAGAAAAAGAGATGTAATGCTGATCTTATGCTGGAGTCTCTGTATTATCCGGGTGGCACAAAGAGCCAGCAAAGTGAAGTTGTCTGTGTTATTTAATGTCTTTAGGGAGGGGAGATGGAAGCATTATTAATCACATATTAAACAGACTGCATTTTTGTTTGACTGATTGAGGAAAATGTTGCCTAATATGCTCTTATATCAGGTCTTAAGGAATCAGATTAAGAACTCAGGGAAGATGAAAACTGAAAACATATTTCAAAATGTCAAGAATTGCTTTGGGATTTCTAGTATGCCTTTTAAAAAAGCATTTCAGAAAACCATTCTTATTTTTTAAGGAAACCACAACTTTTGGAAAACAACAGCAACAACAACCAAACCACTAAAAAAACACAATAACAAACAAAAAAGGTTATCTGTATGGGAGTATAGTTCATTATCCCTTCCACTCAAAAGATTCTGCAGAAGGCAAAAACTTGCTTGGAAATCCTTGTGTATGTGTCACCAAATTTCCTGGAGAGATTTTAAAGAAAGAAATATGGTCGAAGTATGTGACTTGGAGAATGAGAAGCAAAACTAATCACTTTGATAAATGAGGAAAAAGGTAAAGAACAGTACTGGAGAATAAAAGATCTGTGAAAACAGGATTTTGCTCCTCACTTTGTGAGGAAACAATGGAATGTGAAGATGCCATAGGAAAATATTGTTTTTAGAAACAAGTAAACAGGAGTATTTAATATTTGCAGATAAGCATAGAACTGAAAAGCAAGATTAGCTGCTCTTGAGGCTGTAAAAGTTTTATGATGAAGTAATACAAAACCTAAGTTTGTGAAGCAAATCAGTGTTGTTTTCTAATGATGTGCTGGATTTGAAGCACCAGGGAGAGGAAAACTGTACCATTGCTCTGGCAGAAGCTAAGAACTCACCTAAGTTGCTACCGTAATTATAATGTTGTTATTCTGCTACTCACTGAGGAGGGAGGAAATATTAAAAGTACTTATGTGACTAGTTCAGCCTTGCCAAATTATAATATAAACTAACATGAACAAAACAGTGTGACAGATGAAGTATTTTGGCAACTATACGTTAGAATCTTAGTCAAGACTTCTTTTGACTTTTCCACAGTGGTTTTGACCTTTCTTCGGATAGCAGTAGGAATTTTTGTTCAGTTTTACTGGCCATGATTTTTTTATATTTACAATAGCTTTCCTTCTAAAGGGAGTGAAATTCTTTCTCAAGCAGTGCTAATTCAGCTTTATCTCTGCCACATCAGAGATATTAGAACTCTGCATAAACACATTTTGGGGGCATAATGGTGCTGCTGGTATGCAGTTACCCTTTCTAGTATTAATATCTTGGCTATGTCTAACTCTGATAGAATTACATTTTCACTTTTAATTTCAAAGAAGTATTGTAGTACTTCAGTTAAAAATATGTATTAGAGTTCCTTTCCTCTGTAAAGAAATCTTGACTGGTATAGTCCCCAGAAAAATAGTTCAAATGTGACAATTTCACTTTTGAGGTCTGAAGATGCCAAGATTTTTGTTATTTATATTGGTTGAGATGATGTTTGTTTGGTTTTTTTGGTCTCAAACTGAGATAGTTATAGGTACAGTTTCAAGGGAAAGAAATTATTTGATCTGAAATAGAGACAATTTAACAGCACAAGTCTGCATAGGATGCCTTTAGTAAAAAAGAGATATTAGAGATATTTGTCCATACACCACTTTTGCAGCAACTGTTTCCAGGTGAAGTAGTTAAGCTTCTTAAAAATTGTAGAATGTGTTGCAACTCTCACAAATTTCTACTTGTTGAATAACCAGCTAATTCTGTTTAGAACAATTCTTACCAAAGGAAAGTAAATGCCTAAGTGTAACTGATAATGTGGTGAATGACAATTGTCACTCTCTTCTTGAGAAAAGACTTGTCTTCAGTCGTAGCTGACTGAGTTTAAACAGAGACCAAGGGGAAGAGTCTCTTGAATTCTCTCTGTACCCACTGAATGTTTCTGAAAATGATCTGGAAACTCAAGTTCATACACTAAGCCAAATAACTCTGAATGAAGTCTCAAATCAACAACAAAATGTTAAGTATATGTGTTGAAGAACAATGCCATCAGAGGTAGATATTTCATACAAAAATGCTGAAATTCAAAACAGTGACTGGTATTGTTGAAGTTCAATGACTCCTAAATTATTCTAATTTTCTGTAATTCTATCATTGCATCCATAATTTGGATTCCATTACCACCCGGTTTCTGATTTTTTTCTTTGATTTTCTTTAGGTATTTAGTGTTTTGGGAACTCTCCTATAGCCTAAGAGAAAAATACACTAAGAATGATAAGAGAATAATGTAAAATCTTTAGGGGATAACTTTGCCTCAAAAAACATTTAGTTTAATCTAGAAGTTTTCCTCTAGTTTATATGTTAAAACCCTGTGACAGTACTCTGCAGTGCATTTCTGATTGATTAAACAATTCTGACACCTCATTTATTTCTCCTATATGTAACATTATCCCTGTTATAAAATATACTTTGAGTAGGTTTTTTCTTTGGTTATCATAATGGCAGTGCTCCAGATACTTTTTGGAACTCTTTGGATGTTGCATCTCTCTGTATAGCCTATATTTTTCTCTGGAGAACAGAGCAATTCAAACAATGTGTAGAGGGTTTTGTGTGGTTTTAGGTTTTTTGTTTAAACTATTGAAAGACCTTTCTTCCTTTTAAAATTATTTTTCCTATTTTAGTCTTTATGTCCAATTACTAAGAGTTCAAATGAAATTTGCAATGGAACAGATTATTTATTGGCTTCTAAATTTCACCTTGAATGGAGAAAATAAATCCAGACAGAGTCACGGGCAAAAAAAAGATCTCAAAAGATGGGTAGCACTGTTGAATTAGTTATTGTTCAAATGTTTTTTTCTTTTTTTTTCTACTTTGTGACTTGCACTGGAACAGAAATGAAAAAAGGTCTATACAGTGAGTTCAGGTGCTCAGATGACACATCATAGATTTAGTGCATATTAGAACAGTGCTGATCCATGAAGGGCTTAAATTACGAAGAAATTCCAATTCCTGAATGGGGAACAAAGTTGAAAGTTACACCAAAAAAAGCCAAAACCAACCTAATAAAAAACCCCCAAACAACAAAATAGCAAAAATGTATGCAATTAGAAAACCCAAGAAGATTCCGAAAACATTCAGGTGCTGTCTGGTTGTGGTAGGGCAAAATATATTCGCATCCAAAAGTATAGCTGTAGCAAAAGGAAAATCCCAGAAGACTGAGGACAAAAACAAAAAAAAGGGGGAGGGGGGAGGGAGAAAAAGGAAAAAAAAAAAAAAGATGTNGGGGGAGGGAAAAAAAGGAAAAAAAAAAAAAAAGATGTTTGGCTATGCTTGCAATAGAAAGGAAATCAGATCATGATATCCTGAAGAGTTCTCTCTGTGTTTATGTGTATGCATTATACTCAAACAATACTCATACTTACCTGTGTCATGATGCATAAAATATTATGTGTGTATTTATATATATGTACGTGTGTGTATATATATAAATATAAAATAATTATGCTTTTATTAACTAAATATCAATTAAGACTGACATAAGGCTACACAAAAAATTCTTAAATATTCATGTTAGTCGTATGCAATTAGTAACATTTTAACAGTACATTAGCAAGTGAATAAAGGCTGAATAACGTGTCTTCTCAAAATCCATTTTTTTCCATCAGAATTAACCCTGAAATCTGCTGTGGGTATAATCCAACAAGATTGGTCAATAGGTGTTCTGTCGTGTACACGTAATGCTTAACTTTGTTTTAGACCTCCTTTGAGGCCTTAACATTGTTTTAGGCCTTGAATTCAAATGAGGGAAAAAAAAAAATACAATACCTTCAGCAGTAAAACTAAAATCTAGTAACTTCAAAATGTTTTTCTGTAGGAATTGCTAGAATTCTGGATGTTTGGCAAAGATGTATGTCTGTGCAGTATAAGCTTTATCTTTCTTTCTTTATGCTGTCTTGTAAATTCTATTTGTTTGAAGGTGAATTACTTTTAAACAGTATCAGGAAATACTATGGCCTGCCTGTCCTTTCTTTGTTAATAGCTCTGTAGCATACATTTAGATTGATACCAATCAGGTTGTTCTATAAATTTGTAAAAAGAGTAAAATAAGATAATTTGTGAGAAGTAACTTTCAATGCATTCCTCAGAAGTCAGTAATTTGTCCTAAAAGCTGTTTAAAATTTAAGAATAATGATTATTCATATTCTTCAGAAAATCTACGTACTCTACATCTGCAGACACTTTCCTGGGAAGTATCATCTGTTTATATGTCCTTATGATGGAAGATTATTAAAAAGAACCTTTTAAGGAAGTGAAGTTACTTAGGAAAGCTAAGATGCTAAGAGCAACTTCTGACCAGTTGCTGGTATAACTAATTCTAACATAGTAATAATCATCACTTTGTATTGTGTTTAAAAGGTCTTCCTGCCAAGCAAAAACAGTCATTTCCAGACATGATCAGATAGTTGTACTGGGCCAGTAGTGTTATGGTTTTTGTATTTCTGTTGCTATGCATGTCTTGCATACTGTCTGCTGGAAAGCCCTCATAGGAGATGCTTTGGAATAAACAGAAGATGACATAAATCTGGATTTTATTTACTTATTTCAGATTGAACACTAACATTGCTTCCACCAGTCACGACATCAGCTTCCCTTTAGCAAGTACTAATAGAATAAGAACAACACTGAATTTCTGGACATTTCGCAAAGATAATTTGTTTTCACACTTCTATCATTTTGACTAGCAGCTTAGAAAACTGGAAGTGTGTCAGGTAAATTAGTCTGAAAGATTCGCAGACAAAGTTTTTTGTGAGTTTCTGAAGTCTGCCATGATGACATTATATCAGTTTCTGTAGATAATACCATGCAAGGATGTGATGTGCGTATTTTGATACCCACAAAACTTTGTCTCCCTACTTAAGTCAGCAGTAGGAAGACTTAAGCAAAATTCCTGAGCAAGTATTAAACTAATGCTTCTGGATCCATAGTGATGCTTAAATCTTCCTCAGGCTGGGGTTAGTAAGAGACAATATCCTACCAGCATCCTCTAGTTTAATTTTTGCTGGACTCCTCTTTTTCCTCATGTCATAGACACGTAGAATTTGTTCCTAGCATGCTGGGATTCTTGCTCTGTTATTGTTCAATCTGTAGTCGGTCATAGTGCAAGCACCCTGGTGAGGAGCAGACTCTGCGCACTCTTTGGACCTTCCTGTCCCAGACTGAGTCTGAACTGGAGCCTTCTACATGTTACCACATGGATATACCCTTGTGTGCAACAACTGTTCTACCAGAAAAAAAACATGGACCTTAATGTAATACAAGGCTCAGGTTAGACTTGCAAATTATTCTTGTTTGTAACTAGCTCAAAGAGCCCCTTACAGAACAATTGATGGGGAGAACTAGAGGAAGAGGTGCCATAAGCTATGTTACTCTAATGGAGTTCAGGCACAGTCTGAAAATCACTTGGGGTCTTCTGTGGCCCCTGGTGCGATAACTGTGCCGACAGCAGAGGGAGCATTAAACTCATTGCCCACGGGAAAGTGTGGGGAGTGATACCCATGTTCCTAGAATCCTTGGATGGGTAGGATGAGCTCATTAGCCTTCTGGCAGTCATCCTAGGAGAAGGACAACTCTGATTCCAAACCCGGGCAGATGGAGCTCGTTTAGCCCTGTAAGGCTAATATGTAGTATTAATAAGGCTGCACATTCCTAACCTAGGGTATTTTTAGGTATTTGAAGGTTTCTCCTTACTAATTCATACTTTTTTTTTTTTTCAATAAAAATAGAGTTATCAGTTCAGAAACCTGGTTTCTTCTTTGGTTATTGATTCAGAAATAGACATATCTTTGGTTTTATGAAGAAAATCTAAAATTATTGACAGTGTTATAAATGCAATTTATTGACCTGTTTCATATTACTATTGCACTTTTTATTCTGTTCTGTCAGACCAAAACAACAGTAGAGGATTGTTGTTTGTGATTATTTCTAAACCAGGAAAAAGTAAAGATTTTTTTGATATTTAAAGCCATCAGCTTTGAATTCCTCAAGACCATTGGTTATATACTATAGAATCCTTTAACTTACCAGTAGAACTTTGTACTCTGGATTTATTTTTTTAACTAAATTCATCTGAATGTTATATTCTTTTGCTGTGCTACATAATAACTGGAACTTTTGGAAGTCTGGAGTTTTAGTCTGACCAGAAAAAAAAACTTTATTTTTTCTCTTCTAGTTAGACAAAAAGGTCTCATATAGCTGTTATCTTTGACAGTGATGCTCAGTATTTAAAATAATCTGTGGTTTCATAAAAGTATTGTGTAATCTTACAAACTTCAATTACTTTGTACAATTTTGGGGATTTGTTTTTTGAAAGCCTGCAAGTTGTTATTAATGTTCAATTTCACCTTCCATCATGTGCATCAACTAGCAGTAGCTTCATGACGAACTGTGTGGAAACCATGTAATTCTAGTAAGATACAGATAAATTCTTGTTTTTCTGACATTTCCATGCACCATTCAACTTTTCTATAATAATCATGTAAACAAAGGGTTTGGGCAAGCATTCAGACTCTCAAGAGGTATGAAGTATTTAAGTCCTATTCAGTGACAGCTCTATCATTTACCATGGGCTTGCCCAGGACAGTTAGCCTTTATGTAACAAAATGGAGCCCTTACCTGTCAAATATTTCTTTTACAATCCTAATAGAAGTTGAAGCTTAAAATGTTGTTTAGAGCCATTTCTTTTTGTTGTTGTTTGTTTTTTTTTTCTATTCTAGCAACAGGTTAACATTGTCACCGTTGCTGTAGTAAAACCACCAACAGAGATAAAGCCAATTTTTTTTTTTTTATTGTTTGGGTTTTTTTTTAATGTTTTATGTTTTAAGAAGTGGGAGAGACTCTATAACATGGGATTGTCAGGAAGGATAAACATACTTTCTTTAAAATCTTGCAGGTTACTTCTGTTTTGTTTTTTTCTGACAGCTCACCTGTCACTTTAATCAGCTTCTGTAAAGTAAGCAAAACCAATTTTTTTCTTCTTTGGTAGTCATGGGAGAGGTCAGGAACAGAATAACTGGTGTTTATGATGCAACATTTTTAACAGGTTTGTAGTAACAAAGACAAAAAAAAGATCTGTAAGTGCAGAAAAAAGTATAAAAATCAGTTCTTCTGTAATCTCTGATGATCTACCTGTAGTTGGTCTATTGTAGGGACTAGAAAGCAGAAAATAATACTAACAATAAAAATCACTACTCAAAAAGAAGTTCTTGGCAGCAAGTTTTCTTAGGCAGCTTGCCAGTATCCTGATTCAGTGTTTATGGGAACACCTTAAAATGACTCCCAAATTAATGACTGTATCTTCCATCACTCCAGTCTCATGTCTGAATATGAGGAGAAATAAACAATAGTTAATTATCTGGAAGCTGCTGGCAGTTACTGTATTAGTTCTCATTTTTATTTTCACTTACTAACAGTGAAATTTTCTGATCAGATGTTTATCTTTGAAAAATATATGCAATGGAAAACTGCACCTCAGATTGCTATCCATTTCGAAGTCTCTTTCACTGGGACAGTTTCAAACAGAATTAAATGATTTTGTTTTTATTTCATAGCTTGCTGCTTTTAAAAGTTCTGCTTTAAAATAGACTATGTTTTCCTTTTTCTTTTTTATTTTGACAAGAGACCCTAGGCACCTGAAAATAGTGTACTATGGGGTTCCCTTGTAATCTCAGTGGGGATACATGCACAGCTGTGCCAGGAAGATTTTTCCTGCCCAGTGCCATGCTACTGGGGAGAAGCAATTAGATTTTTATGCAAAGCAGTTGGATGATAAATTGCAGTAAGAGTCATAGTATCTCATTTTATATTGAGTGTACATATATGATGTAAAGGACTTCTGTGACTTAGCTGTAAATGCAAACCTGGCTTTTTGGTTTTTGTGGGTTGTTTTTTTTTCTTCCTTTTATTTTGTAGGATAGTGTTATGATTTTTTTTCCCCCTTTTCTTCTTACAAGCTTTTGGAGTCTGGTACAGTATGTAGTTGTATGTAGAGGTAAGATCGCTGTGATAGATTTCAAAATTATATGATAAATGTTTTCAAAGTCAGTTCTGAATTAACTCATTCTAACATTGGAACCAAGCATCACTTAGCAGCTTCATAGACTCACACGTTTCTGCACACCACTTTTTATTTTGCAAAGGAATATTCTGTAGCAGCTAGAGACATAGGACTGGAAGGTTGCCTTCATTTGGCAAGCCCAGGTCTGTACAGGCAGTATGTTAAATAACTTTCTTTGTTTTTACAGTGCTGCATTTTAAGAGTATTTTCTCCTTTCCTGCTTCTCTAAACATAGAATTCTTGTCCTTCCTCAGAGATCAAGAAAAATTGTTCATTCCCCTATACATAAAGGCTGCAGCTTTTTCTAATATCCTTTTAGTCAAGCAGAGAGTGTCTGCTCTACATTGTCCTCCCTCTTCACAATATATAGTTCTAGTCCTTGAAGACCCAAGTTGATGCAAATCAGCATTCTAATATTCTGCATAATTTGATTCAAGTTTGTCTGAAGGTACCGCATATGAAATTCAACATTTCTCTTCTACTGAGTGTCATTGCTAGATGTAATTTAGACATCTCCAGCTAAGACTGATGAAAATCTTTGTTGTGTTAGGGTGTATTAGCTTCTTATAGACTTTTGAGTCTAAAATCTATTTGCCAACTTACTGTCTAAATGTTCTCATTTCAGTTCATCTTAATTTCCATTGCTTCTCCTCCAAGAGCTGTTACTAATTTTCCAGCTACATCTCTATAGATATGCATCAAACACTGGTGGGGTAGTTGAAGCAATTGCTAAGTGATCTATAGAAACGTGAATTGTTGTCGCAGTTATTCTTTTTGCCTCTTTGAATACTCATTTGAGAAATGTATATCTCAATGTCATCTTTAATTTTTTATTTCTTAGCTTAAGTCTCCTTATGGGGATCTAGCATGCAAACACTGCTAATTACCTCCCAATCCACTTCAATTTTAGTGTTTCAGGACTGTGGTATGCAGTGTATCTAGTCCCACAAGAAAATACAGACTTTTTACAGGAAGATTCCAAAATAACAAAACGGTTTTTAAAACGGTGGCTGCTGAATTTTGGGTGAACATGCATTACTAAACTTTACTCAAAATGTAGCATAGGGAATAAAAACAGAGTTCTACTTGGGATAAAAATTTGACCATTCTGTGTTGAATCTGGGAAAAAATTTAGCCTGTGTGAATTCATTGATATATAACTGTTTTCTCAGTTAAATGAATGTAAATCTTTAAGTGAAACAAGTTAGCCTGGACCTACACATGGGTGAAGAATGTCCTTTTAAGAAAGGTCTCTTACAATCACTTAAGAAAAGAAAAATGATTCAACAATTACAGTTTCAGGTATATAAAGGAATGCTCATGAAATTAGGGCAGTTTGCCAGACCACGAAGACTTTTCCCATCCTCCAGTTTTCCTCTGTATTAGACATAGGAGAAGAAACAAGATGTAGACAGTCTAGAAGCTGAATTTCAAAGAGAACTCCTTTTGAGGTTTGGCACATTTAAGTTACCTGCAAGCACATCAGTCACAAACAGTACCTCTGCACTTCTTTGTGTCTTGACTCCTGTAAACCTGACACAGAAATGAAATAAACATTTCTTAGGAAATCACTTTCCAGGCAGGGACATATTCCTTTTACTTTGTGTAGGAACTCTTTACAGTAAAGAGTATTCAAGGCATCAGTTTGGTATTCTGCTCTGGAGCTACAGGTGTGCATTTATGCTTTCACTTGGTTTTGTACCAGCAGTTATTTTCAGTTGATCCAGTTTCACAGTGGACGTGAATGAAAGATTATGAAAAAAAAAATCCAGAGTAAATCCAGATATATTTTCTTGCCCAGAGTAAAAATCACTCTGTATAAGGCTTACATGAAACTGTAGACAAAAAATGTGCACTCTGTTTTAGGTTTAACAAGAACTAAAAATCAAAAGGGACAAATCATGACCTATTGAAAGAGAAATTAACTTTCAGTTCCTGGCAACTAGAAACTATAGCTGGATGTGGGAACAACAGACAAATGTAGGCTAATGCCATTCCACCCATTTCACAGCATGCCTCTAGAAATGGCATCTTAATTAGAAAATTATTCAGGTATTTTGGAACAGAAGGGATTGATATGTATCACCTACTTGGATCTTCTTCCTAACATAGGTGAAGCAGGTTTGCCTTAGTACATGAGAGAAGCAGCCTAGACCTTCTGTTTAAGCTGTAACACATCTATAAAATCTATATATAAAATGCTAAACCTTAGTTTAAAACGATGATTGGTGAACTTTCTGCTTTGCTACTTTAGATAGATTTCTAAACAGCCACATTTAAGAAATGTGTACCTCATTGTTGGGTTTGGGTTGACCATTAATTCTATTAGGCCTTTCTGTAATTACTGGAGAGTTGTGCACTATTAGAAATTTTCTCTTTCAAATGCTGCATTTGGATTTTGGCTTTGTGTATGCTTTGCAATTTCAACAGTGCCAGAGTGCCCCCCACCTACTAGGCTGCTTCACTGCTCTAAATGCTCAGGAGAGCTTCACCTTTCACCTCTGCACTTTGCTGATGAGCAGCTTTAAAGAAAGCTTTGAGTACTGTTAATAAGAAATACCTTGAACTACTACAAGGTCTGCTTAAATTTGGTGATAAGTATCACATTCAATACTAGAACAGCACAAGATACTGTGGAAATAAATTGTTTTGTTGCATCAAACAATTTTCCCAGTGTATCATTATGCAATTATTTAAGTAATAAAATTTTAAGCTGGTACACGCCTGTAACTTCCTTATACTTTTTTCTATTAAAACAAAATGCCCTTAAGCATTTCACTTTTGTTTTATATTCACTTCATTTCCCAGAATAATTAAAGCTTAGTCATTCTTTATAATGTCATACAGGTAGGAACATAGACCTGGTTTACAATCAGAAAGGTAGAGCCAGATAGTACATTTAGTTTACTTTTGTAAGAGTAAAAAAAATAAAAATTCAGCAAAGTTCTCAACATTATGTAATACGAGAAATTAAAAATTCAGTATCAGAACCTCCGAGGTCACTTTTCTAGTTGTATTAAGAAATATAACTCCCCTGATTACAGTAAAAAAGTGAGATTACACCAGCTAACCATCTGGATCTATGCATTTGAGATAACTTTCTCTTTTTTAAATAATACTATACAAGCCAACAGCCGAAAAAGCTGAGACAGATTAACAGGGTCACTCTTCTTTATTCACCTATTTGATGAGAATAGAATTTCGTGTTTGCAGGTACTGCAGAAGTGCCTACTGTAGGGTTTGCAAAAACCTGTATTCATAAGCCCAATGGCATAAATCTCAGTGGAGGGCTTTGGTTCACAGGAGTCCCAAAGGCAGCTTTCCACTTTATATTTTTTTCTCTAGGCTGTGGTAACACTCTTTCAGGGTTCCCTTTTACATTGTACATCTGTCCATCTGTGTCGTTTAGGAAATGTTGCTTTCATCTGCCAACTCACAATGTTCAGCCAGTGTGTACCATTCATAACTAAATAGCCTCTGCTCTATATTGTTCTTTTAATGAATGATTGTTCATCGGTTTGACTTGCTGCACATTGTTGCCAGGCATGATCAAAGAAAATCTAAGATTAATCTGCTAAACTAGATGCCAGATTAGTAAATTCCTCTGTGTTATTACAAAGATTTTTCTCCCTCAGTAAAGGCCTGTTAGAGGATGATGGCCTGGCTATACCTCTGACAGGTCAGTCCAAAGGTCAGTCCCTGAAAATGTGCTCACATTAATGCAGCAAAGCGTAATGACTCATTTAGGCCCAGTTTATAACTCCAAGCACTCTCTTCATAAATGTTAGTCAGATACTGCTGGGAAAAAGAGAATTTACTTTGATTGCCTTTGAATGCAGCTGAAGAAAGAATTTACACCCTATCACGTTGTGAGTACATATGGGTTTTTCTCAGGTCAATAGTAGAATTAGTCAGCATAAGGCAGAGAATAGTGTGTTGTGAGTATCTTTTCACCAGCTAGCATCTCTGCTATTTTTGTGTAAGCCTGTTAAACAGAATTTGATTGAAAATAAGGAGGACTATGCTTCAATTTAAAAGAGTATATAATAAATAGTGGGCTGAAGCCTCAACCATAAACCTTCGTAAATTTCACTAAACTCCCTGGTATTTAGTAATCTAATTTTCTCCATTTATAAACTGTCTTTTATGAAAGAGATTCCCAAAACCAACCAACCAAACAAAACATCCCAAAACACCCAGTAGCAAAAGACATGAAGACAGTAAAATGGGTATAACTTTTTTATAACCCAGTCCTTTGGTGCAGGTTTCCTGGAAACCCTTACTTGCTCCCTGTTTCCTACAAGAATAACTTGTACTCTGGGACTGTCAGACTCTAGCAAGGCAGGATTTCAGCTGCTGCTAATCCTGTGGTGCAAGCTTCTTTCATCTGCCTCAGCATGCTACAAATCCTTCCTTTCTCTGTTTGTCACTTCATTAGCCACTGCAGTTTTGGTGTCCAGCTCTTAGCAAGAAAGTAGAGTTTCAGATTTAATATAGTCCTACTTAATAGCAAAAAGATGCTTAAATGAATCTCCTGTTTTCATCCTTTCTTTCATTAATAACATCTGCATACCAGTGCTGGAAGCTATTGATTGAGGTGAAGGATTGAAATCATTCACTCCAGCAACATAGATGTAGTGGCTTTACTGGGCTTCTTTCTTCTACTTTGTGAAATGCTTCCTTATTTCCAGAAATACCTTTTCAGTGTGAAAACATAAATACATGTGTTTCAGGCATGCCTACAGGGACTGTTCATTTATCTCATTTTGACCATGTATCAAACAGAATGTTTCTCCATTTCATTCTCATCCCTAGATCAGAATGGCTTTCATGGCACTGGCAGCACTGAAGTGTATAGCTGCTCCTGCTGGTCGACCTCTGCCATAAAGACTATATGTTATCTAAGTTTGCTTAAGTTTAGGGTTAGTTTTTCTTTCTTCCTTTTTCTCTTTTCCTTTTTAAATCTCAGTGCTTCTGTTTGACACCATTATTGCATCCAGGAGTCAGAGTGAAAAGTAATCACTTGGATAGTTTTATGTAAGAGATTTCAGGCTAGTAATCATCAGTATTTAAACATATTTTCAGAGTTCATTTGTGACCACCATATCTTTCGAGTTGCTTTGGCTTTAGTTAGGGAAAGCTTTTACTGATTCTTCATATAACTGAATATTTGAAATACCACAATATTCTTCCCTAATTACTTGTTCTATTAGTTCATCACTCATGGTCAACAGATTATATATCATTATTTCTATTGAATGATGATAAAATGTTTACTTTTCAGGTTAAAGGTCAAGGAAGAAAAACTTAGCTCAGGATCTGTCAAGCTGCACACCTCAATTGCTTTCTAAACTTCGAGACTTACTCATTTTTCCTCCTCCTCATTGAGGAAGTTCTGGATATGTTTTTGCAGCCTATTTAGCTCTCCATCATGAATAAAAGATATTTTCCAAGTCATCAGAGTAGGCAGTGAATTTCTGAAGAGGCAAAAATGCACAAAACATATACATTTTCTTTGTAAGGGAATGGACAGCTTAGGCTACTATTGAAGGAATATAATCATTGAAAAACTGGAAATTACCACTTCTCTGATGTTTTTATTTCATGACAGAGTTATTTGATTAGAAATGTTGATTTTCTGCTGGCAGAGCACTGTTGTTTTGTTTTGCTTGGTTTATGTCAGTCAATAATCCACAGCACAATTAGAAAAATCTAACTTGTTCTAAAATTGGGAACAGTATCATCTCCTGACACATTTTTTCACAGGCCACAGTATTTCCACAGGACATAGTACTTAAGTGCTCTAAGGATAGTATACGGTTTCCTGTAAATCTGCAAACTGAACTGAGGTCATTTTGCACCTGAACTTTTCCAGATATGTCAGCAGTTTGCTGTAGTTTCCTTAAGACAAAAGAAAAACCAAAGCAGCTGAAAAGAATTAATATTGAACTTGACACATCAAAAATGTAATTTGTCACTTGTGATTAAAGCCTTTATCTTTAGTTCTATTTTTGTATTCATCATGGGTCTCCCTTAACTATCATTAGACTCCACATGGTTGGAGTTAGTCTGACCTTTGATCCATCACCATAGACAAAGAGATCTGTTGCTGCTAAATTGGAGCCCAAGATAACTGGAAACAGTATAGATCAACGAATGTAAGCTTGGTTAATAACAATAATAATGATAATGATAAGCTTAGTTACTCTGATTAATTTTTAAATATTTGTGGCTAATGTGGATGTCGATCTGCAAGAGGCAGATTAGATTCACAGCAAAATTTAACATTAGGAATTCATATCATGGTAATTTGATCTGATGTAGAAAGTAAAGATAGTAGAAGTGATACATATTTTCAGTATACTGATATGCTATTCAGTTGAGAAAACAGGAAGTGATAGTTTTCCAGACTTTCTATTATTTTCCCTTCTCTCTGAAGCCTTCCAGAAGTTTGCAGGCTGCAACTGATACTGTGGTTGCTTATTTTCTAAGTACAGGGAACTAAAATATTTAACACATCACTGTCCTACTACAACACTGTCCTACTACCACATTATCCTCTTGCTTATAATTGTAAAACTGCTCTGCCATACTGCATACAAACTGAAGCAATGCATAAAATATAAGTTAATGTCTTCATTATCAGCTATGTCTTTATTTTCAGTGCAGGCATTATTTGTATGAGTGACGGTAAGTGATGTCTTTTCACAAGCAAACCATTACTTAACTGTTTAGTCACACAGAAAGGCTCAGACTGTGGAGGCAAGTCACACTGCCTGTTTAAACTAATTTCAGTACATCAGTTAAACCCAGACTACGTGTTCTGTGGTGCAGTTTATTTTGGATGTGAAATGAAACTATTTCTTAACCTGTGTGCTTACTGAATATGTCACATCACAGAATCACAGAATCAGTAAGGTTGGAAGAGACCTCTAAGATCATCAAGTCCAACCATACCTATCACTAACATACCACTAAACCATGTCCCTAAGTAGAGCATCTAAATTTTTTTAAACACCTCCAGGGATGGCAACTCCACCACCTCCCTGGGCAGCCTATTCCAAGACTTAACAACCCTTTCAGTAAAGAAATTTCTCCTTATATCTAATCTAAACCTCCCCTGCTGCAACTTGAAACCATTTCCTCTCATCCTCTCACTGTTAACCCTGGAGAAGAGACCTGACCCCATCCCTCTACAACCTCCTTTGAGGTAGTTGTAGAGAGTAGTAAGGTCTTCCCTGAGTCTCCTCTTCTTCAAACTAAACAACCCCAGTTCCCTCAGCTGTTCCTCATAAGACTTAGGCTCCAGACACGTCACTAGCCTCATTGCCCTTCTCTGGATGTGCTGTAATGCCTCTATGTGCTTGTAATGAGGGACACAAAACTGAACACAGTATTCTAGATGCGGCCTCACTAGTGCTGAGTACAGGGGGATGATCACTTCCCTGGTCCTTTTCACAACAATAAAATCCTAAGCCAAGCCCTAGTTTGGTCTTTGTTAAGTAAAGCTCCCTTGTGACTAGAGTGAAGACTATTAGATTTGTAGTTTTTCATTAAGTATTTTTGCGGTAACAACTTCATTATTCTAAGATCATTAACATACTTCCTTTTCCACTGCAAATAACTGTGGGTTAAAGTAATTATTTTAGGTATCTACATTTTATTTATCAACATCTAATCATAAATAGCTTTCAGTTTCTGGAAGTCAGAACAATAGCTAGCAGAGAATTATTATCCAGAGGACCAGTTTCCCCTCTTACACTGGTTTTGACAAACACCTCCATGCATGAAGTTCTTTTAGTGCGGAAGTGCTGATGACTTAATCTTTGAATCTGAACAGTTAAAGACTGAAAGAGCTGAAGCGCCTTTGTGTTTCTTTGATATGCATAAACACAGTGCTATTTTCTAAGCAGTTTGCCCTTGCATTGAGCCACATTGCTAAAAGGTGTGTCTCCCACTGAGACATCATCAATGATCTAAGGACATTAAGCAATGCCACCCTCTCCTTTGACTCCAACAGTTAAGAAATAATTTACTCTTCTTTTAGGTTTACTTTGGGAGCTTATAAATTGGTTTCAGTGTTAAATTTACCTCGTTGATGTGAATGTCCAATTCTTCATGTTTAAAAGAGAGGTAGCACTGACACATGAAAAAGTAAAAAATATTTCTCCTCTGTGACTTTTAGTTTTTCATTTGGTTTATGTCTTTCTGAATCTATATTTGTGAGGCAGCACATTTTCCCTTTACTTATGTTTCTTTGGGAACATTGCTTTGAGCAACTGAGTGTATGTGTCAGTATTTCCACCACCATTTCTTCTATCAAGCTGAATAGTTTGGTAAGGTCTAGTTTAATCTTCAGACATCCCAAAGAAATTCAGTGAGAATTTAGAATGAGGGCAAGGAATATATGTTTCTGACACATTAGAATACTGTGACAGCATTTTAAACTACTATTAATAGTTTTGATCAAAATCCTAGATGGCTAGGCTCTGGCTCCTAGTTTTTTCCCTATTGCCTTATTTTATTTTATTTTATTTTATTTTATTTTATTTTATTTTATTTTATTTTATTTATTTTTTATTTTATTATTTTATTTTTTCTATTTTATTTTATCTATAGCTTGGTCTCACATCCCTCACAAAACCATAAGATTTCTTTAATAATGTTACTGAACTTTCATGCTTGCTGAATCGCTGTTGGAGTGTTCTAGCCTTTTCTGGATAATACCATGCTATATATAAGTAATGGAAAATACTGTACATCTGGAATGAGAATGAACTTAAGACTTCAATTATCAGACTTTAATCCCATCCTACTGCTTCCCCATGCTGATGCTGTCTTGGTTTTCTGTTTGTGGTCCTTAATTTTTTTTTAAAGAAAAATCAGTAGCATTAATGTTGGTAGCTATTTGACAAAACATAATTAGTCACCACTGAGTTATTTAAGTTTTTATTAATGAGATATGTAAAATCAGATAATTTTATAAATCACCTTTCCTCTGTGTATTTCTCTCCTTCTCTCACAGAAATGACACAAGAAACAAACAAAAAGAAAAGTCTTATCTTCATACTTCTGTCCTGCATTTTGGGTAATTTAATGTTTTGCCCTTGGGGACCCAGGGTGATGGTGTTTCTAATCTCTGATGTGTAGCAGTGCCACAGAAGCCAGATAACTCTCCATTTCACAATGTATTTCACATGTGTTTCCATTAAAGTTCAGAAGACTTCCAGTTTGTTTTTTGTTACGGTAGATTTAAATTTACAGCACGTTACCAATAACCTATTTTTTAAAATTGTTTCTTTTGTAGGTCTCCTGTTGAGTCTGTTCTGTTGCTTCTGTGAGGTCAGTGCTGACACCAATAAGACAATTGGAGGAATAGGTACTATCTGATATTTTATTACTCTCCAAAACACAATCTACTTTAAGTTTTCATTATTTTATATTCCTTAACAAATAAAGCTTAAACAAGTTATTAATGAGAAAAATGATCCAAGTAAAACAAGAATGATCAGAGGATATAATTCTTATCCAATCCAGTTTTACCAGTGTTAGGCCTTACAGATAGTATTTGCCATATTTTCAACTCTGTTTGCAAAAAGTGTTATGTAGAGAAGCACATAATGAACAGTAAAGGCAGGTTAGCAATTGGTTTTACAGTTATCATCATATTCTTCTTACTGAGGTACAATAAGAAGTCAAAATGAACCTAAATGTTTCCATTTAAAAAACACATATCTTCCTTCCTTGCTCCCAGTGGTAGCAGTTTTCCTTTGGAAAAGAATTGAGTCATATTTTCTAAACAATAAAGTATGAAGTTTTCTTTCATAACCAGCACAGTTTGTTTGAAGTCACATATGGTTGCACTTCACTTGTGTAAATGTGCTTAGCAGTTACTCAGTTTTGGAAATGCAGTTCCAGTTTCATACCAATAAAACTGATCTTTGCCCACTGGTGATTTTTAAAATGGACACAATTCAGTTCAATTAATCTTATTCTCTCCTCACTACAATGTGAATTTCTCCATTTGAAATTGCCAAAGTTATAAAAAAATCAAACAGGCACCTCAGTCTGGAAATGGTTAACTAGTCCATATACTGCAATACTTCATTATGGGGATAAAAATAATGTGGTTCTCCCAGGGCAGTCTTGCTGCTGCCTTCACTGCAGTGGGACTGAATATTTGGGGAATGGCAGTGAGCTGGATTGAGTGACTAGGGGCTGCTGGTTGAGGTGCAGGCCTTGGGAGATCATCTCTCTCTGTGACTGGGCCTTTTAGACACCTATTTTAAATGTATTGGGTGCTGTGATATTACTTCTCTAAGCCATCTGCTAGCAAGAGTGCTCCCCAGCTCCCTCCCTCCTCAGGTGCATCTGCCACTGACCTTAACCAGCTTTTTGCATGTCTGAAGTGTAGCTCTGGCTTTCAGATCCTGGATCCAATTTTGAGTGCTCTTCCTGACTGTAGTGAGGAGAGAAGGAGAATTTGAAGTGTGCTGGGAGATTTCATGGCCTTAAAGATTTATTCTGCATCTTGCAAAAATACTGATTTTGAGTGTTGGTTATTGTGCTCTTTCCCAAACAGGCTGAACAAAGCTTATAGCTGAATATTGCCATGAATGAAAAAACACATTAAAATACTGCCTTCCCCCCCATTTCCTTCATTCCTCCTTTGATTTTATTCTGTTTGATTTTGCTAATTACAAATAGTTTTGTTTGTTTTCATTACCAAATTACAGAACAAAACTTTAATTATACAGTTTGTGCAGAAAGCAATTAAGAGACTAAATGTTTTTCTTTTTCTAACTGGATAGTTATGTCTTGTCTGGCGAAACAGCAGTTGCAATGCATATTTGTGTAGAAGGTTAAATCTGGTGTCAGTGGTTTACAACTGACAGTTACAATATGTTCCTATGGCAGTCACAGTGCCTTTAAGAAAAAAATAGGTTTTGCTGTAAATCTCTCAGTAGGTTGGGGGTTACATTTTAAACCTCATATGTAAAATACCAGGTACTAATGTTTTGTGTTAAAGTGGCTGAAAGCCCCTCAGGAAAAACTAAAATTAGGTCCAAAGATTGTTTATTGTAAAGGGATTAAAAATGTTTAATGCAGTCCCATATAAACTAGCTCCAGTCAGGAAACCTCAGAGCTGAATTTTACTGACTCAGGAGGCCAAATACAACAACAGCCTTAAGTCATGGTAAGAGGAGGGGGTTATTTAGAGCTCTGTGATCATGTAACATGGCCTTCACAGTTTCACAGAATCCTTTTGGTTAAGACTGACCGTGATTCACATGAAGGTAAAACATCTTGCTGCTAGGAGGTATGTTAATTACAGCAAGTTCTGACCTGAATGAACTGTGCTGGCATTAAAAAGCGCAGGAGGATCCAATGCTCTTCCAAATTGGGAATTGTAATTCTGTCTTTTTTATGGGCTCTTTTTATATGGAAATCTATTCCCTGTATGAACAGTTGCTGAAGTTGAGCATCTTCCAAAGTTCCCAGGTAGTGGTGAAATAGCTGTTGTGGAGCTGGGTCCACAACAGTGAGCATGCTGTGTGTACTTTGTCTTGCCTTCCAGCAGAGTAAATGCATCCCTAAACTTCCTGGAGAAGTTAATGTGGAAAACACAGAGGCCAAACAAAACTCATAGGAACTAAATGAACATCTGTATAAACTTGCATTAGGAAAGCTGAGGAAGGTGTCTGCCTTTTATCTTTCTTCTTTTTAGAGCTTTAGTACCTACTTCTAGGTCACAGAGACACCTATGTCAGATGAGATCCATCACATGAAACCGATACGGATACATATATTTTCCTTCCTCTTCGAGGTCCATTTTATTTCTGTTGTAGTTAAAGATCTTGCTCGTAATGGTGAGAGAGCATGGTCCAGATTAATTTTTCTAAAAAGCATGTTGTTACTATGAGCCAAATTGTCCAGTGTCTAGGAACGTGGAATAATTGTAATTACTACTGCTGCTTAGGACAGGGAGAGAAAGCTGGAGACAGAATAGAAGAAGTATGTGTAGGGCATAGAGAATGTATCCTCTTAAACTGAACTGAAATTTCTACGCTGGAACCTCATACTAAACTGTTCTTCAAGCTAAATTAATCCATATAATGCAAGACTTGATCAAGACTTTCAAACTCATATAATGTCTAGGCTAAATTCCCCAAAATTCAATTGTCATTTAAAGTGAGAACATAAATAGCTTTTCCAGGAACTAAACAACAAACCTAGTCATTGTTCATATTATATTCAAATGAGAAAACAAATCAAGTAAAATTTAGCTTTTAATGGTAAAATCTCGATATTTATCATGTCAATGTGAATTTTTTGTGTATAGACATTACAAAATACAATGGTGTCATATACAGAAGAAGAGCATTACTTAAGACAATGTAAATAATTGCCTTTTGCAGGGAGTTTCCCCCTCCTGGCTTAACAGTAAATTAGAGACAATAAGGATGTTTGCTTTAAACATACTCTGGAAAGCAGCATTTGTCTCAACAAGTTTGTCAGGTAGTATCTGCTGTTGATTCTTGATTTCAGACAAATAATGGAAGCAACACCACAAGAGAGCAAACATATATACTAGGTGTAGGGTGATTTTGCTGGGAATTGCAGAACTGGCAAGGTGAAATAGAAAGCAAAACAGGTAGTGGAACCTGGAAATCCCCAAAGCTGAAGCTGAGAATTCAAAAAAGAATAAGCACACTGTTCACATGATAGCATAAGGTATCCAGCCATGTAAGTGGTTAACATCTACAGTCATATGAGGAATAGATGTCACTGAAGAGCTTTTATTTGTGATTCTGATTTTAGTTCCATTTTGCCTTTATGGTGTTTGCCAGAGACTGAAAATCACTTGGGGTCTTCTGTGCCCCTGGTGCAATAACTGTGCCGACAGCAGAGGGAGCATTAAACTCATTGCCCACGGTAAAGTGTGGACAGTGATAACCATGTTCCTATAACCCTTGCATGAGTAGGATGTGCTGATTAGCCTTCTGGCAGTCATCCTAGGAGAAGGACAACTCTGATTCCAAATCCGGGCAGATGGATCTTGTTTAGCACTGTAAGGCCTTCCATCTAAGAGAAGGACACTCTAATAAAACCTCCATCCTAAGGACTTTGCTGCCAGTGTCCAAGCTTGCTAGGCCCTGGCAGATGAACCTTAGGACTAAAGGGTGGGTCCAGCTCTCCACATGCTGTGTCTCACCTAAAAAAAAATCCAAATCACAAATCATGACATATAGTAGTGCTGATTATTTTTCTTCAACAGTAAAGCTATAAATAAGTAGCTTGTGAATCAATAACATGAAGTTTTACTTCCTGGTGTTTACTATTTCTTATAGTATTTGCCCCTGATGTACAGCCTGGAAACAACAATTACAATTTAAGTGCACCAATCTGCTGAGCTGCTGAACCATTTTACCTTTGTTGCTCTAATCAAAAGCCTATAAAGCACAATAAAAGTGATTTAAGGAATTTCGTCATTAAATTGCCATTTTGAACTCTTATAATCACTGGAAACTCTCATTTGGCGCTCACATAAGAAAACAAAGCAATATTTTCCTTTTCTGTTAGTATTTTTCATCATAAAAAGACAGGATCAAAAAGGTATAAACATTTACATGACATTATGTCAAAGAACAATCAGTAGAAAGTCATAAGAAGTTTCTTCAAATGGGCACAAACCTTTGTTTTAATGACAAAAGTAAGATTACAACAAGTCAAACATTCTGGATGTTTCAGAATAATGTGCTGATCGGTGAACCTATCAAGAAAGGATTTACCTAAATGCTAGTCTCTAAGATGATAATAGTAAATGACTCCTTTGTAGGATGGCTATTTTAAAAAAGTTATGACGCTCCATATATAATGATAATGAACTGTGAGAAAACCTTGTACTCACTACGAAGATTGGATAAGCGTTTAGACCTTAACTATTCATGTCTTTTTACCTGTTTTAGAATATACAAAAAGGTTTTATGTTTGGTTTGTAATTGTTTCTGTAAAATGTATGCTGGATAGTAACTTTAGAATTATTTTCTTCTGGTTTTGACCTATGTGGGAATGCACACTAGATGGAGAAGTTGCTATGAGCTACCCTACAGATAGCTCCAAAGCTCTGGTTCTGAGTTCTGACTCTTGGGTCGGGCAGTTGTGTAAACATTGTCATTATCTATTGAACACTGTAGGAGAAATGTAGACATAGGGCTATCCAAATGTATGTGCATTTAGACCTGAATTAGTGTAGTATGTGAAAATATCTTTGTGGAACAGAAAATCTTTTTGTTTTAAATGGAATGATTACATTCTTCTTAAAGATTCTAAGGACAGAATGCGGGGTAAGATAGAATCTGTAACAAAAGTTGGGTACAGCTGGTTTTGGATATGGACTAAGTATCAGTGATGTTGTTAAATAAACATTTTTTTCTAAAATCAACAAATTACTTGTAAAAATATAAAGGAAATACTGGGTGAAAATTTCTCTGTTATTTCTGTGTAACAGAGGACAGGATTCCTCCTGGAAATCTACCTTTCTTCAAATATATTTTATCATTACTTGGAAGGTCTTAATTCCTTTATGTACTATTCTGCCCATTCTATTTGTTCTTGTCATATTACTTTATAAAATATTAGGAAAATTTTAATGTGTACACCCACACCAATGTAGTATGTTAGTCTTTCAGTTTGGTACATGGCAAGCTCCTGTGGGGCAGATCACTCTTGATTGCTGCTTTGAACATTTTTCTAAATGTAATTGGATTCTAAATAGATTGGGGACTTGCCTGCTATCATGCAGCAAAATCTAAGCTCACTGTCCACAAACAGCTTAAGAAAGGAATGTTAGCTTATTTTCCTGACATAAGTTTACATTATTTCTGTGCTACTTTTGTGGGGTTTTGCGCTCAAGATAAAATTATCTTTTAGTTGATCTCTGTGGATTGTCTGATAAGGCATGAATCTGTGGTGCAGCCTTTTCCAGTTAGTCAAAAAGTAATAGTAAGGTCTTTTAATGTCTCATTGGTTTCCTGTTTTCATGGAATTTGTATGTACTGTGCTTCTGGCAAAGCTGATTAAACTAGCTAATAAGTTCAGAGGCAGTTGGCAGGTAAGCATTCTGTGTGATTAGATTTGTCACCATGAATGGACTGAAAATTAAAATCCTGAGTACAGACTCTGCACAAGCTACAGGAAACTAGAAAATATTTGGAATATATTAATTCATCTCAATGCAATTTTCTTCTGAAAAATTTTTGGAATCACAGTTTAATTATATTATACAATATAATATTGCTAAGTCAGAACACTACTAATATCAACACTAAACAAACTTCACAGACATACATATTGCCAGTCTATGTAATAGAACAACATAGGTGTATGCATGTTTGAAACTTATGAAGCTTGCCTTTCATTAATACCTTCCTATAGTATAGGTAATTTAAAACAACACAAATCTGACATAGCTGTTGAATATTACAATAGCTAAGAATATATTTAATAAATTCATATAAAAATTAACTTTTTATTCTTGAGCATTTCACGAATTGGTACATCTAGTTTTTATCTGTCAAGTAAATTTCTTCTGAAGAATAGCTTTTACATAGCTTTTTACGTAGCTTTAAGGAGGAGTCGGGAAGCATTTGCATTTTGGTTTAGCTTTTTAAACTTCTCTCAAAACCAAATAATTTAAAAAGAAAGTTTAGTTTTGTAAATGTTCCCTTCTTTCCTGTTCCTCCTTCATTAGAGGAAAGAGGAATTATACTAATAACTAAACAAACAAACACACTAATATAAATAAGCACATAAAGACATCTAGGAGGAGAGATTCACCACAATTCATTTTGTTATGTTTGAAGTAAAAATATTAGATAGGTTACAGAACACTTATAATGTGGGAAAGAAGCTCTATATCCTGAATTAAGAAGACCCTACCTTCCTCAGTTCAATTCAAACACAAAGCATACTCTGTTGGGAGAAACTCTGATATATACTAATACTGGAATATGCCTGAGAGAAAAACAAGCAACAGAAAAACTGCTGAATTCTTCTCTCCCAATAGACTTAGACTTGGCTCCTCGATTTCCTTTAGTGGTGAAGTGAACTCTGGTCTCCTATCTTCCCAGTCTACTGGAATTTCAATACAGCACATTAGCTGGCTGTCCCTTTTTTTTTTCCCCCATAAAGCAACAAATTCAGTTCATAATGCTTCTTCTGAGCTCTTTTTTTTTTTTTTTTTTTTTTTTATGTCTTTATTCCACTTCCAGTTGCATTTCCAAAATCTCTGTTCTAGGCAGAACTTATGAAACTTACATTTCAGAATAAAGAATAGCAGTGGTGTTTTAACTTCTCATTACATTTTAGGAACCAATTTTATAGGGAGAAAATACAATGAGAGGCAGATAAGAAACAGTTTTCTTCCAGTGGGGAGGGGATTTGCAAATTTGGCCTCTAGACCCATTGTGAGTGCAAATCTCTACTTCATGAACATATTGAAACCAGGTGTGAGTCTGATCCTTCCTCTCTTGTGGTTCATGAAAATGTCTATGCACTGTTTGAACTTGCACAATGGTTGTCATCAAACTATTACTCCTCACTATTTCAGAGGCCAGTCATACTCCAGACTGAAAAACTTCAGATTTGCAGCTTGCCCAGCAATACAGATAGGTGATAATATTGATGTCATATAACACTAGTAAAATTTATGTGGCTGTTCTCAGAGATAACAATGAAAAGCAACCTTTTTGTAGTGGCATGTGCCCTGCTTGATGTGGAGTTTGAGATGTTGGAGTTATGTGCTGCGCTAGAGGAAAGATCCAAGACTTTCTTTTTCCATTCCACTTCAGGACCTTGTTCATGATTTGACATTTGTGGTTTTACTAGAACTTCCTTTATTAGACCTTCTATATAGTAATTTAGCATTATTAGATTAACGTAGCCTAAAGCTAGGAGAAATTATTATCCCCATGCATAACAAAACATAGGGACTCTATAACTAGATAAAGAAAGTTACCTCATTGTTTAGTTCCTAGATAGCCACAGATTCATGATGAATTTCAATGCATCTAATTTCACTAAAATAAGATAATAAAATAACTTTGTATTTTAAATACAAGGCAGAAATCAATGCAGCAAATCATTGTGTGTAAATAAACACTCTCAGATTTTAGCAAAATCATCTTCTTTCACCCTACCTCTCACCAGTGGATACCTGAAGCTGATAAATGCAAAGAACACATCAACAATATTCTCTGTATTGCTATCTGGAAGAGGCTCCTCTGTAACAGACAGTGTTTTCCCATTTTCCAATAATAGTATTTAGAAATAGGGAGGGATTGTCTTTCTTAACAGGAGATAGATTAAAAAGGAAATACACTTTACCTTGAAAGAAAGAACATTTATTACATAAGAACAAAACTTTGACTGCTCTAGTACATTTATTATAAACCTTTTGATAATTTCTCTTATTTCTTTAAACCTCTGACTTTCAAAAGATTTTTGTTATTAAAATTCATTAACCAAATATCATTAAACTGTTGCTTTTGGACAATATATTCTTGACATTCAACTGAAGGAAAAACTCACAGTACAGTGTTCCTGCTAAGCTTGGGTGGTTGATCCTTGTTAACCCTCATGAAGAAATGATATGAATGTTATGAAGTAACCTTATGTTTTGTGAGAAGCTATTGTTGTACAATCTTCCTCCCTCTAGGGTATTGTTCTGTTTAAAAATGACAGTAGATCTATCTCTCTATCAAAATTACATATCTTGTTCTTCATAACAGGGAATTCCATGGACTTATATTTAAAAATAACCATCACAATGGCTCACAGCTTCTGAGGGCTGATACTGTTTATTCCTTTTCAAATTGTTTGCAGTTGTATCTCACAGCTGTTAAAAAAAATCATGTGACTTTTATTGTATGGAAATATCTTCTCAGCTCATAGAGTCTAGCTGCTAAAGAGACTTGATGAACTTTATTTTAGCCTGGAGTTTTCCTTTTGATCTTAAACACGACCAAGTATCTACCCAGGACACCTATCACTTTCTCCCATCAGTCACTTGGGAGCAGTCAGTGTGTTGAATGGAACAGGCTGTTACAAACCAAGGGCTGCAGTTTTGTTTTAAGATCAAGTGCAGTGACAACCAACACTGTGAGAGTCAGTATGGCTAGGCTTCGTGAATGAAGATCCAGNATATCTTCTGGTTATGAAGAAGGTGTAATGTTTTTCTTGTTGTCATTGTTTTGGGATTTTGTGACTGCAGATCACACTCTGAGATTTTTAGCACAGAGAACAGCAAAACGTTTGCTTCTTGGGCACTAATTTCATAGGTGCAAGTAGTTGCAAAATTTTAGCTATTTAAACAATAAGAAAAAGAAAGAAGCCTCTCTGTTTGGGGGGATTTTGGTGGTTGTTTTGTTTGTTTTATTCTTCTCAGAAGACAAATGTACAGGGACTGAACCTGATATCTGTGAATTTCACACTTTTCATCACATATTTGTGTTTTGCTGCATTTCTGGAGGATTCAGAATCCTAATTGAGGAAAGCGGAGGTTGTATATTGTGTCAGCAACCAATAAGTGAATTATCGGAAATCTCAGATAGCACCACGCATGGCAGATATACATCACCTGTACTTCGGTGTTGCTCATCACAGTAGAACTTGTTTTAAAATTGCCATTCCTTCTGAAAGGGCATCAGGATTTTTTTGTCCTGTATGATAATTATCTTCTCTTTCAAGTATACTAAGACAGAAACTTTCTAAGTGAGACTAGAACTGTGAGAAGTAGGGAAATTCCAGATAACATCCAGACCTTGTTTACGTAAGAAATAAAGTATTGTGAAGAGACAGATTAAAAAAATAATCTGTCACGTATCCAGAGACTGAAATGCTTGAAAGGAATAAGGGAAGTACCATATTTTCAAGCTAGCTAACTTTATCCTTCTCCAATGGTAATTTACTCTGATACTGTGTTCAGATTTTGTGGAGCAAATATGTTCCACTGAAAGTGTTTTGTGTTCAAGAGATTCAGGAGGTTGTCTATGGAAATAATTATGGGTTTTGCCCTTAGGTATGGCAGGCAGGGCATGTTCTGCACTCCCAGTAGACTCAGAACTGTGCTGTATCAGGCTCTTTAATGATATGTCTTTGTATATTGGCATAACTTCTTACTAAATGTGGCTGTCCAGTGGTACATTGGATGTAACAGTTATCAGCCAGGTACTGTGCTCTGCCTGCAGGGACTAAATAATGGCTACTTGAAAATTTCTGCTTTAAAACCATGGGGTTCCTCGTGCTTTAGCCCAACTATCTTGGAGTGCATCTTATTTTGCTTTTGAGCTGATCTAGAATATACCATATGGACAAAAAAATCCACATTCATTGACCAGCTTTTGTGCTTTCAGAAGGCTACATTTTACCATTTTTGTATGTCATATTCAGTAATTACATTTACTACCTGTAATCAAAGCAATTTAATTGTAATTGGAGAAAGTGCTATTATCGTATTCTCCTTGAATTTTCAATTTCAAAATTAGTTTTATTTTTCTAATGAAAATGTTAACTCATTCTAAAGTTGCCCCATAAATGAAGAATATTTAATTATTTCCTTAGACCTTCCCCTTTTATGATAAAACCTATTTATAAAGTTAATATTTGTAAAATATCAAATAGCTGTAGCTGCTAGTTGGTAACTAAATTTACATTCTCTCTATGAACTCTTATCTTCCTGTCATTTAGAGGATCTTCTAGTATAAGCAATGTGGATCAAATATCTTTCTGGACTTAATTTGCTTTAATAAGAGCTTATAATAAATATCACTGGAGGAATTAAAAAAACTCATGATGATCAATTTGCTGAGCTGTTAGTAACACTAAAGTCTTGAAAATGTTCCTGTATATTTGAAATTCACAAGCAGAGCTCCACTGAGCATTTGCTTAGAGCCATTCATGCTCCTTCTCTGCAGAGTGTGCATACTAACTGCTTGAGACAAACTTTTGCTTGTTTTGAAGTTGTCTCTGTTCCCAAATAAATATTTATACTGGCAGTTATCCCATTTGTTTACCAGCCATTCACATATTGGACTGCATTTGGAGTATTGATTGCCTTACATAAACCTTCTGTTTATTCCTTGACAGCATGTTTCTGCATTGCCCCCCTAGAAGGCATTTCTAAAAACAATTCCGTATGAAACATGCAAAATATTTCTGTATTCCCCAACAGCTTTAACAATAGATACCTCTGCATGATTCACAGGGATCTCTATATGTACCTCTGTGTTGACCTTAGCTCTCAATGTTTTATAAATAAATTACACTGAAATAGTAGCTATACTTTTCCCCTGATGGTCTTCCTGCTGTTTTGCCTTTTCTTTTTTGTGTGTGTTTGTTCTTGTTGTTTTCTTAAAGACCATAAAAAGAAAATAATTCTTATGTAGAATTAGATGATTTTTAGATAAGGATATCTTATGGGGCTTCCTAGTCAGTATTTGGTTTTGTTTCTGGGTTTTTTGGTCATGTTTATGAGAAAGCTGTAATTCCAAGACATTAATGAAACAATCCTCAGTTGACAAACTGCAAAACTCAATGTAATGTACTTCAAGATTTTCTTTATGGTTTAAGGCAAAAATACCCTCTTAGATATACAGAAGCACTACTTGTTCAAACCCACAGGAGCTGGAGCATGGAAATGAACGTTTTCTCATGGTGTAGAACAATAGCGAAACACTCCATCCGTTAGCATAGCCTCAAGGCCACAGGAGATTAGGAATCTTACTCTTATTCCTCTCCCATGCACTCTGTACTACTAGATAAAAAACACAGGAAGTCAACCCACTATGGCTTATCTTGTGGTTAGATTGAGTAAAATCATTTTGACACATTTTCTGCCTAGATTTTAAACGTGCTGTAAAATTTCTGGCTTTCTCAAGAAAAGTGAACATTTGTTATAACATCATCACTTGTTAATGATTTCCTTAAATTTCCTGTTCAAAACAAGGTAATCGGAGAGTCAGCTTTGGCATCTGCACTCATAGCTTGTGCCCATAGGGATTTCTTTTAGATACATATCCCATTCTTACCAAGGTAATACCACCAAACCTGTTTTTTTTTGTTCTTGAAATGCTAGATAACCTTTAGTGTTTTCCTTAAACAGTTACTCAACAGAAATGACTGTTACTTATCAAAATGCTTCTTGCCTCTTAAATACCATAGTACTATTCTAGAGAGATTTTAATGGACAGTGTCATAAAATATGGAATCTTTTCTCAGTGGAAGATAACAGTTCAAATTATAATATTGCCCAATAAGTTTGTAAGCTGCTGACTGTGTTCAGCTTCTCTGCTGGGATAAAGGAAATCTGTAAGGGTATCTGTTATAACACAAACCAAACTTGTACCTGCTTTAGCAGCCACGTAGTTAATGGAGTTACAGACGCATGAATGCTTCTGAACTGACCCAAGCTGAGAAATGTCAAGTTAAAACTCATAGCATGAGCTTTAGTCAACCTTGAATTATGGCGTTTTATGAAAAAGTGATGTAAAATACAAATTGTATCTTTCAACAAAGCTGAATGAAAGAGAAGCAGATTAATGGGTTATTAGAAGAGTATGAGGACGTTTGGATTGTTTTAATAGTACTAATATTACAGTTGTGAAAGTCTTTTCTGTTGACCTGTTTGAGGCTAAAGGGCCCTTAGCAGAGTAGATGAGGAAATTGTGTGGGGACTCATTCTTCCAGTAAAGTGTTTCAGCATAGAGACCTTTTACTATTATGAGAGCAGACTGTCACATAGGAAGACTTAAGCTATTTCCATCTAATTATTCCCTATAGAGACTGCTGAGAGTAGGAGGGATTAGGGATCTACATGTCAAGCCCGCTCTATTTCTGAGCAAGAAGGAAACATGCATTTCCTAAGAAACAACAGTAACAAGTAAATTGCTTTATAAAATGGAGAGGAAAGAAACAGATTTACCTATGAGATCTGCCTTCTTGGAGATCTTTGGATTTATCAGTGGGGGAAGACACTGCAAAACAGACAAAACTAAAGTTCAGTTATGAATCATTTTGTTACTCTGGTGTGAGGGCTTGTTTAGCCTACATCATCAGATAATAGTTTTGGACAGTCCTGTGACTTTTTCTCCTGATTGATTACTAGAGTTTACAAAGTAATTTAATTATATTCTCTAAATCTTTTGCTAAAATAAAATATCTAGTAAAATAATGAAATAACTTACAAAGGATTTGTTTGGGTATGTTTTTTTTTTCAGAGGGGGATGTGTGTGTGTTTTCCAGAAAGAATTACTGTTGTCCTAACTATTCACAAAGTTAAATGGAAGCTTGCCATTTGGATCCTGGGCACTTTCTGCTTTTATAAATATTCTTATTTGCAAGTCAAAATTCTGGCATTATAGAGATGGTATAATTTTGTCTACTGACACTTGATCTTTGTCTAAACAGTCACTACCTCCTGACAGTCACTTTTCCTGATCCACTTCACAGGGAGGTTTGCTGT
>VWZO01005074.1:2911-15960 GCA_013396975.1 Bucco capensis
CCCAAACCATTCTGTGATTCTATGATTCTCTTCAAAAAATTCAGAACATAGCTATTATTTACTGGTGTTGTTGAGGGAGTTGTTCAGAACAGTAGGATTGAATTACTTACCAAAACCTCTATTATTGCTCTAGTTAACTCTCCTGTATGATAAAGTAGGTAAATGTATATTTAACTGAATGGTTGCACAGACTTAGAAAAAGCTGCATTTACAGCTCCACAATGTCTGTTTCCCTTGGAAGATGTTCTTCATTATTTTGAACAAATTTTTGGAAAAATATTTATTCTTATTCTTTGTGAAGGTGTCAAACAAAGCACGTTCTCAGGCATCTGACCATAAACCAACACAGTTTACATCAAAGATTTCTCACCCTTCTACACTGTTTTCTTGTGATGTTTAATTTACTGTGTTCATTCTTCCCGACTTTGTTAGATTCTGTGAAAAGCTACTTCACTCACTGTGCATACTTCTCCTGTATTTTCTAGCCCCTCCAATCAAGCTCAAAACTTTGTTCTTTGTCCATTTTATGGAGTCTCTGGGCTTTTCTGTTACTCATATAAAGAACAGATATTATAGAACTTGTTAGCAAGAAATGTTTTCTGTGGTCCTAGTTAAATATCTTGGCATAAGAGAGAGATCTAGTGAATGCCTCCTGTCCTCTCATAGTGTTTCCACAGGAGTGATCAGTGAGATATTCTGTTTTCATGGCCCCCTCTTGGAACCAAGAACAACACAGAAAAATCCCTTTCAGTCAATGTCATTAAAGTCCCATTTTTATAACTGTCATGGGAATGTTCATGACAGCCTGTTAGCCCTTCCTACCTTACCAAGAGAGTGTTCTCACTGAAGCAGTTTAAATTACAAAAACTCCCAAGTACCAACTGTAAATTTTACCAGATCATCCCCTTGGAGAAAGAAGTCTAAAAAAATCTGGTGCACATTAGAAAGTGACCCTGCAGAGCCCTGCCAGGGCAGATCTGATTTAGGAATCTGGTATCATGACACCTGTGCAGCTGCATAGGGGCAGTTCAAACCCAGCAGACTACACAAGGAACTGCTCTTGTGCTTTATGTGACACAGAGTCCGTTTATTGCCTGCCTCTTTTGATACCATCAGTCATACCTCATCTTAAGGAATAGGAATAATCCTGCTTGTACTGAATTCACACAACAAACAGAAAAAACTATATTGATAAACAAAAATCTAGGCTAAATTTATAGGCAAATTAATGTAAAGAAAGAACACAGGAATAAAGAATGCAATGTGTATACAGAAAGAAAAATATCACACATTTATCTTATACTAATTTACATTGTTTGAAAAGATATCCATAACTATGAAATAAAAGAAGAAACTACAGAATATGCAAAATCTGGATAAGTTATGCTACTATTGTCTTGAATTTATACATTCCTAGATTTCTTCAATTAACGTATTTATTTTTTATATTTATACATATACTTATCTACGCATAGGTATACTTTAATGACAGATTTCCAGCTACAAAATCTTCTAGCATGGCAAATTCTTCTTAGCATCTGTTACTCCCAAAAATAATAAGAGCCAAAATACATCCATTATCTAAAATCAAACTGTCTGCAATGAAATAACATCAGGAATTAAATACTTTAGCAAAATAGCCTTTTTAGTAACGCATTTCCTATATCATAATACAGAAAAAGCATCAACTAATAATTAATTATAATCTAATAATTTTAAAGAAAATTATAACAGCTCATATTATCCAAATTGATACTGATGTTTGGAAAACAAAATTTGTATCTTACAGAAATATTGATTTTAACAAGTTCTTATGAAGAACATACAACACAGTTATGACAGACTGCCAAAATGACATTTTATGCCATATTCAAATATGAGCCCTGAACTTTTCAATTGCCAGAGGCAGAGGGAAGAGTCTCCTAATGTTCTTTTTCCTACTTCCCTTGATTAGCATCAGCTTTTATATAAAGTCAGACAAATTAAATGATCTGTGGCAGTGTTTGTTATTGAATATCCAAAGGGATTAAATTTCATATATTCAGCAATGGATTGAATGTGCCTCAAGAAAAATGTGAAGCCAATAAACTACTAGATTATAGTTTATGATGCCATATGTAATGTCATCAAAGGGGATGAACCGCAGCCTCTGAAATGCAAAGTCTCAGTGCAGCAAAAACACTATATTCCTATGCTCAAGATCAAATGCTGTTTTTGGAATTTAGCACGAGCTAAAATAGAATTAGAATCAGAATTTAGTACTTTCTAATATGAAATCAGTCCTTTAAACCCCTCCTGGTGAAATGAAAACAACAAAGATGTTTTAACATAGGCTTACCCAGCCACCTGTACAAGTCATTAAGAGAATGATGGGAGCACCTTGGAAACAATGAATAGTAAGGTTAAATAACAAGTATTTTAATTTGGTTGAAAGCAGTTTTCCCATAAACAAGTAACTCCAATAAATACAAAATTTCCTGAGCTTCAGGCAGTTCAAGCAGTTGGATAAAGCAGCTGGACAAAGCAGCTGAGCCCCAAAACAGAATATAAGTAACATATTCCTTTCTTTGGCCACAACCAGCTATACCCTGTCATTAGTCGCACGTCGAACAACTTCACTCTCTCTGCTGATTGCATGCAGATATTTATTAACACACACATGAGAATTATGTTCTATATACAACTGTTTACCTTTGTGATTTATATTTGTCACTTATCCTGTAGGACTTATGTTTGTCCCAGAGCCATTCTGCAATAACAAAGAGGAGAATGAAAATATCCACAGCAAAGCCTCCATAAAGAAACTGCATTAAACTTTTCATAGCTTTTGCAGTCAAAATAATTTTCTCGCTCCTTGTTTGCAATATGTTTATTAGCTGCTACTGATATTATGAAATGTTTTCTTCTGAACAAAAAGGTTATTAAAAAAAGTCTTTAAGTACAACATTGACCCATATACTCCTTTTGTCTGTTAGCTTAGCTAATATCTCTAAATACTACAGCGTAACCACATCAAAGGCAGGATTAGGTTTATCCAACCTAAACCTGAACATCTCATTCTGATGAATAGAAGGCCAACACACACTCAGGGATTTGACATAACTATCCTGTCTGCAATCCATTTAGTCTGCTTTCTTATTTCCTTCCTTTCTAGTTCCCAAATATATTTTTATTCCCTGTAAAATTCCACATCACATTAAAAGTTTAAATGCAGGACTTAACGAAAGAAAGTGTTTGTTTCCAGAAGAGCTGGTCCTAATCCTTCTCTTGTTCTTTTCTTTACTCTCCTTTTTTTCCTTACAAATCATTGCAGAAAGACAGAAGACACAATGATAGTTTTGGCATCAATCAGATTCTGAACTCCATTCTGAAATGTCTGGAGTAGGGATTTAGAAGAAAAATGTCAGCAAAGGTACTACTGGACAATGAGCCTCTGGTCTGAATAGCTGTCGCCTACACAAATAATAAATAGAGATAGGAAAAATATGCCCTTAAATATTGAATGTGTAAAATTATTGAATACTGATTTTCTTTCATACTCAGAATTATTGTTATTCAATTATATTTTATATCTTTGTTTTATATTGGGGCATTCCTTAAATGATCAAATTAACTTCTCTTTTAATGTTATTACATGTATGTCATCATTAAGCTGTTACTGAACGTGAACTGAGTCAAGAAGATGACTACATGTATTTTTATGATATTGTCTAAAAGTACAGAGAGTAAATCCTTCTAGAGAGATGTCTAAACTATATAATTACATTATTTCCCTTAAGTCATACCATGAATGCACAAGGTGGGGAATGTATCCAACACAGCACCTACCGTAATGTCTAAAGCAATAGCTTAAGTACACCACATAGCAGAAATAAAACCTTTCATGTCACTCACCAATTTCTTAAGATTAGCTGATGGCTCCAAGAGAAATGAAATTTTCATTGGACTTACTCTATGTGCAACCATTTTCTCTTCTGCTAATTAATCCTGTCATCTTCTTAAAAGCATTTTAATTTAGGCACAGACTCAGAGGTGGAGCCAAACTTTTCTAACACTTGGTTTTCAGTGTCAGTCATAAAGAGGCATGTGATTATAAACTCCTTCTCTCATACTGAAATGACAGAAACATATAGATTGAGAGGGAACTCTGATGAGAGGAGAGGAGCACCTCTCTTGATCTGCTGGCTGTGCTTTCCCAATTCAGACCAGGAGGCTGTTATCTCCTCTTTGCTGCAAGGGCATGTTGCTGGCCCAGCTTCAGTGGCACTCAACTGAGACTCACTTTCTTTTCCAATTAACCTATGTCTGGTATGTTTCCAGATTTTTGTGAACTGAGAACTCGATATAAGAGAAGAGATTAAACACATTTCACATCTTTCGAAGTGTAAAGGAGAATACGCACTTTCTATTTGCACAGAACAAACTTGCATATTCTCACATAAGAAGACAAAGAGTACAAAATAATCCTCTTTATGAATAGATATGTTTTCATGTGAATGACAAACTAAATACAGTGTACTATTTTAGTGGATTTGTGCCATTTCTTGAAGGTGTTATGTGTTATTTTTTATCAGACGTAATGTAATTTTTGGTGTTAGAAACAGGAAAAATTGTAACTGGAACTACTGATAGCCAATAGTAGCACTTCTGAGCAATTTCAGTGCACCAGCTAATGCATTTATGCAATTCTGTAAAATACAGTATTCTGTTATATGTATATCAATAGAGCAGAAAGGCTCGAAAGATTCTGTCAATGAAGAACACGTGCACATGGTTTTCACAACCTTTTTTTTTGTAATTGTAGTAAGAAAATACTTTATGACCATCATTATCTAGCAGGCATAAGAAACCTCTTCCTCTTTCTTATGGCAGCAAGAAAATAATGAAACCTCTCTCTTTTAAATCACATCTAACTTTTTTGGCTATTTATTAGGTTTTTCTCTACACTAAGAATGATTAGTATTTGTATTCGTATTTGTAGTTGCTGGTCTTGAAGATCAGATTATGAATTTATTTTTTTAAATGAAACAAAAAAATTAACTGTAGGTAATTTGATGGTTTTCTTTAGGTTTTGAGCAGTTGGGAAAATTTTTGCATTCCCCAATCTGTAGTATCACAACAATTACGTCTGAAGGTACTAACCAATGAAATTCTCTCCACTTTTAGAAAAAATATAGGAGAATATGTAACAATGTAGCAACAGCTACAAACCCAAATTTATTGGAGGGCTATGTTCTGATCTCAGGATATTGTTGTGTAAGAGCCTACAGTTTTGGGTACAGAAGTCTCTGGTCCTCCATGCCTCCGCTTTATACCATTTTTACTATAACAGTATAATTCTCAGAGGAACTGAGATGACAACACAGATAGCTCAACTAGAATAAGTCAAATTATCCAACACTCTTTTGGATGGTCTTCTGTCTATCTTGTAACATAGCCCTGCAAATAGTTGGGTTGGCAAACATGTGGGGTTGGTTGCACAGCAATGATTCCAGAAGTTCCAGGGATTATTAAAGCAGCTTGACTACTGAAATCAGTGTCTCATGATGCATTTACCTCCTCTGCCCTACAAGACTTTTTTTTTTTTTTCCCCACAATTACCCTATTAATTCTAATGAGGTTGCTTAGCAAGACCATGGGTTGCCAAAGCTGGGTTTGAGTTATACTCTCAGTCAAGAATGATATATTCCAGCAGTATCATTTTAAAAATACCAGAGTTTTGTTTAGGTCATTTTGTTGTCATTTTTTTCTGCGGGTTTGGTTTGGGTTTCAGTTTGTTTGTTTTTTTTGACTGGACAGCCTGTAGGAGACTGGGTTTGAGTATTTTTGTTCTAAAAAGAATACCACTGGAAAGTAGTATTTATTCCTATTTATTCAGATACAGACATGTACAATTTCAATGTCTTTGTGAATAGCAGTTTATGTATTCACAGGTTTGCGTGGATATATAGTATAAGTATACAGTACAGCCTTATGTAAGGATAATGTACAAACAAGAATCCTTCTTGTGATACTGAGCAGTATCTTAATAACGATGGTTTTCAGTGATAATTTAAAAAAACAGAACCCTGAAGTATCACAATAAAGTCATAATTTCTAGTCTGATGCACTTATATTCCAGGAAAGCATACTCAACATACATAATTTCTGTATAAATTCTGTCTGATGTAGTCTGATGTGTATCTGCAGAAATGGCAAAGGCCCAGGTTACTGATTCTCTGCTTCACTGCTTTTTATACAAGTCATCTAACAAGGTAATGAGGTAGACAACAGGAAACTTAATATTAATTTTGCATAGCCTATTCAAACCTTTATTTTATAAGAGTTTTTTGCAATTTACCTAAATTAATATCATCTAGTCAGAGCCATCACTATCTGGATCTGTTTATGCAGAACAGTATAACTCACCGCAACGCAGAATTTACCATTGCAAATATTATCCCTTGCCTACAGCAAGATAATAAAATCTTGACTTCCCAAAGCAAGAGTCTTTTCATGCAAAGTTGCAGTTGATTTCCTTTTCTACAATTGATTTTTATTATATTCCATAGTCAAGCACTTTCAGCAAATTTAAAGATTATCTGCAATATGTATTCTTGGAACAAACCTACAGTAGTCATACAAGAAGTTCTGTAAACTATTCCTGTAGAAGCGTCTTACAGTTTAATATCCTCAGATTAAAGAGATCATCACAGCGTTTTATATGCTGAGGCAGGCAAAAATTTACAATGGGCAAATCAGTGATAAACATTACTTTGAGGACTGATAGTCTACTCCACATACAGCACTGCAGGAAATTCTACTGAATCAAATTAACTTTTTTTTTTTTCCTGGGATCATCTTATTTTGGACAAAGCTTGTCACAAAATTTATCTTTCCAGTGACTCTTTTTCCTGTGCACATTAATGCAAAACAGAAATTATGTGAATGAGGATAAATAACCAGTATTCATGGTACATAATTTCCCATTTCCCAGCTCTACAATAGAAAAAAAATCATAGCAACTTTTCTGACCAATGGAATATTGGCTGAAGTTTATTTTACACTTCCAATCAAACAATCATCAAAGTGGTCACATTTCCAGACAAATATCCTTTAATCTGAAATCACTATTTGCCGTACAAGTGAGTAACACCATTGATTGAAAGGACACAAAATTTGAAAGTAGATGGACAAAGACACACAGGGTTTGCTCATTATAATGTAATTAATTTTCAGCATATTACCTTGTGATGCTAGAGATGGAAATGTCATGATTGGCCTCTTGGCCACAGAGATATGTCCTGTATTCTCAGGTGGTTTGTTTGACATGGGAACAGCAAGAACTTGCCCTTGGACAGACTGTGAGAAATGGCTGTGCTTTTTTGTGATAACACACTGGCAATACGCTGCCTCAATATCTCTCAGTAGCACCTCATAGCTTTTGATGCCTTTTGGTATTTTGAGTTAACAAATCCTAAGTTTGCCATAAGCTTCATTTTGGGATAGAATTGGGCATTTCTGTTGTTGATTTTTTTTTTTAATTCTGGGCTAAGGGATGACACCCACTGAATATACTCAGAGGGATATGGTAAGATGTATTTTAAGTGCATGCATCTATCTTCTATTCACTGAGAATAAAGTTACATTTGCTTTTTGTATACATTTTGGCAGTGATTATTGCACCTTTGAAGAACTGAATTATTTAGAAAATGAATTTTTTTTAGGAAGTTTATTCAGCTATTACATTAATAATTTAGAAACTTTCCCTCACTGTTCTCTATTTTTGCCTGGAAGCCAATCCTCTGCACTTATATTAATTGGAGAGGTGCTGTTTTCTCAGTTACTCAGTTCATTAGTAGTGCAAAAGACCTGAAGCTCTGGTAGTATGAATTTTTTTGAGAGGTTCACCTTTCTCAAGGAGCAATGAAAAGGGCAAAGGCATGACATAATTTCTCATTTTATAATGGAGAATTTATTCAAGCATATTTTTGTTACCATTTATCACTGAGGACACCTTACAATTAAATGCCTTCATTTGCATACAAGTAGCCTGGAAACCCTGTGGAACTTGTTTTGGGTTTTCTGTGGTTTTTTTCCTTCATTTTCACTTACTCTCTCTGCAACCAGAAATATTCATCTCAACATATTTAACAGTTTTATGCTTGCATATTTGAAGAATCAGTCTTAACTAATAGCAAGATGCTTGTGAAAAGTGCAAATTGAAAATAGTTTGCTTTAAAGCTATATTTGAGAACACTGGGCCAAAGACAAGTTTGCAGGATGGAAACTATTCATATATTTTTTACTCTTGAATTCTCAGCAAACAACTTAATTGAAAGAATTGTTTTCCATTGCTCGACAGACAAAAGATCAGACACTGCTTAAAGTCATGAAGATTTGTTAATAGGTGAGATAGAATATTCTCAGATGAACATGACAAGTTAATTCACAGGAAGCCATTCTCTATAGCTCAAATACTTTGATCTTTCCCATATTTATACAAACTAATCCTCAGATCACTGGTTGTTTTTTTAAAGTCATTCTCATAAAGGTGTTTCATTGCAACACTCTCATCAAAATGCTCATTAAAGTATTTTTCATTGTTTTATATGTTATTTCTCCACTTAAAGATATTAAAAAAAAAAAACACAAAGAGAGACAGAACTGAAACCTGCAGTGATTGTTTTCCTTCTGCAATAGTTTAACTGTGTAGAGGTGTCCATGCTGAGAACTGAACTACTGACACATTAATTATAACATGAAAAGCACTGATATGTTTTCTTTTAGTTACTGGAAAATTACGAAGACTAATTATACAGAAACATCTCAGCTGGGGCCACAGTGACCCTTACCAGGGTCCACATCTTTGCAATCTCTGTCATCCTCAGATACCTATGTCTTAGATAGGAGTTAATCTGAATTACAGAAAACTACTGTGAATTCCGTACGGCCACCCTTACTGTGCACAACTAGTGTCATAAATCATTCTGTCTCTTTTCTTCTCCTGAATTCCCTTTCTCCACCCCAACTGTTCAGTATCCTATTTCAGTCCTTATTTTTGCGCATATTTCTGCCACCTTACATCTGCCTTCACTTTGAAACTCATGCTCATTTTACACATTTATATTATCTGCCAGCTTTACTGCATGAGCTGAGGAAATGGTGTTCCTCTGTGCTCTTTGTAAACATCAGGAGATCCCACAACTTGTAACATCCCTGCACAGTACTGGGGCAAATAGCTTTGCAGGTACTGACAATGCCAGGCACAGTCTGAAAATCTCTTGGGGNGACAATCCTGTGACTAGCAGGCGACTGGTGGTATATCTCAGGGTTCTTGCCTCAAGAAAAGCTGTAATTTTGAAAGTTGTAAATGCAATTCTTTTTACAATAAATAGACTTTCAAAGTGTATGTTGCCTGTGTGCACATAATTTGAAAGTATTTGCAAAAACAGGTGGCTTTGCAATGTGAAGGAAATAGACTAAATCTCTTCTCAATTTAGAAATTAATAAGAAGGTAAACCCATAAGAACATTACCAAAAAAAAAACCAAACAAACAAAAAAACCAAATCACCAACTTTAGGAACCTGGGCACCGTGGTGAAATGGTTGACAATATAGAAAGTAGAATATATCCATTTCTACTAATCTATCTCAGTTGTCAATATATAGTATACCTCTATTTATTCAGATTTATGTCACATAGGCATATCATATGCTTTTGTAAATTCCGTACTATAAATTATAATAATGTTTATTCTACATTGTTAGTAAGCTGGAACATCTAATGAATAAAAAACAAGATAGAAATGGGATTAACCAGAAAAACACTTTTCCATAAGAAAACTCAGCCAAGTGGACTGTCAGGAGTATGGAAAGAGAATTCCTTTACACCCCAAGCAGCAGCAGAGGCAATTGGGGTTCACCCCACAAAGTAGCTTCTGGGAAAGCAGAAAGGCTTTTCAGCCAAATTTCCTGGCCATCTGTACGTTATTCTGTATATCACAGCCCCTCTTGCTTCTCAGCTGCTGCCCTGGAGCCATGGGATGTTGCACATGGGATGCTGCACACAACGCTTGGACTGTGGCTACAGGAAGCACACAAACCCACCATCACCCACCCAACACCAGAGTTACATGGGGAAGCTCAGTCCAGATGCTTCTCCTTGGGAAACCAACGGAAAAAAAAATAAAAATGTCACCTTTGCTTGCCCTCCTGCTTCCTTTGTGTTGTCCTCCCACAAATATATTTCCTGACATTCTCCCACGCTGCTCCCCTACCAGGAATGGCATTTCCACCCTTCTAACGCAATATAAATTTCTTATTAGGTCTGTCTTCAATATCAACATCTTCCAGGGCATTTATAACAGGAAGATAGTTCGAGCCACAAAATTCTGTAGAGCATAGCATTTTTAATGAACTACAACAGCCTGGCATTTGTGTCATAGGTATAATACACAACTCATAAGAGATCTTATTACCCTTATTTTTCTAATACCTGAAGATGCCTTTCTTCAATTTAATTTCTGCTTCTGTTGAGTGCATAGGCCTTGCTAGATGGGTCTGTCCTTTTACATTTATGTGTGTTAGAAAATGTTGCAGAGAAACTATAGTATGAATTTTGTGTATAACTGTTATCTTGTCTCCAGTGAGATGAAAATTGAACCCTTAGCATTTAAAATCAAATTATTTTCCCATTTCAAATGACATAAGTAAGTTCTCTTTGTAGGTGGAATATGCAATTTGAATTTAGAGATCCAAACAGTCTTTCCAGTATGATCAACAGGTAACTGTCTCCTTTTTCTCTTCCTGTACTTTGCAATTTTTTTTTGGTCTCTATACAAATAACAGCAGTAAGTTGGCTGGATAGTTAGCTAGCCCTCACCATTTCCTTCTAGAGATCCAGATGAAAGCAAACATTCTCATTTATTTTTCTTGTGTACCTTAAGTTACGGAAGCATCTGTAGTATTCTGTAGTTCTCTAAAAGTTATACTGAAGTCATATCAGCTCGTCTTGCCAGGCTTTGTGAAGTTTATTACATTGTTTGTCTGAAAAACACACCAGGTTATTCTGATAAAGAAATAAATGAAATTTATTAACATATTCTTCCCTAACTTATGATAGCAGAGTTTGGGGGGGTGGGTTTGGTGGTGTTTTTTTTTCATTGTGAAAGGAAAAGCAGAAAATAAGAGAAAACCTGCAGTAAGAAAAATTTCAATGAGGAGAACAGCATTTTAAGCTGTGGACTGTAATGCAATATTTTAACTCAAACAAAAGCAAAGGGATTTCCATGTAGGTGTAGGTAAACAGTAGCAATGCCATGACCTGGTCTTTTTTTGTTTCACATGGGAAAGGAATATCAGTAGAGCATGTACTGGCATATGAATCTACTTACTAACATAAATAAACACAAGATATAAAGAAAAAAGTGTCTTCAATGGATTATTTTTCAAAGAAAACAGTAACTGCTTTGTTAATGTTATCTTTTAAAATTCTTTTTTATGCTTGATATTCTAAGAACAAGTAAAGTATTATATTCACTGACAACACTAGAAAGGGATCAGTTCTGAACTGACATTTGCCTGAATAATCCAAACTGGAACAACCTTTGCACACAAGCCATTTGTAATCTCTTCCTCTCAGAAAGGCAGCTGGACGTAAACGTGCTTATTATGTTACATTTGGAGCAAAAGTGTAGCTGGGCTAACCCAGGAAATTGCCTTTAGCAACTTCAGTTTACAATAAAGAAAATCCAGTTCCAAAATATGTTTGGGGCAAAAACCCATCGAGAAGTCTATGCAGTGTATGAGTTTTTTGTTCCCTGTGAAACAAAGTGTGGCAGGGTCTCATTTCAGATCCCCATGTGCAAAATCTTTTGCTTTTCTACAGCTTTATTTGAAGAAAAAGAAAATTTCTCATTTCGATACTGAAGGCGTGTTTAGTACTGTCATTTTGTCTTAGCAAAACTATTTACCTCATTCTGTTGGGTTTTCTCCCCCCTTCTTCTCTCAGTTAGATAACGGCAATTCCTAAGGAAAGCTAATGTTTTCCTACTAAAAAAATGACTATTAAAAAAAAGGTCAGTAACGCCAGCACTTTAATACTTTTCCCTTTTCTGTTAGGAAAACATTGAAATCATGAGAAAGTATTTTTGTTCTACTTTTTTTTTTATTTTTCATTTACTCCCACCATTTTTATAGTGTGGAGAAAGGTTATGATGAAAAAAATTATGAAAATTAAAATCAGATTTTTTTTAAGCAGTTTAAGAAAATGTTTTCAAACTAAGGTATTTGATATATTGATTGAAAAATGCAATAAAACATGGGAAAAAACTTTCAAATGTTTTGAGTGGTATATGATTCAGAAAACAGGTAGTTGAGGAGAACGTATTTATCACAAAAATACAGTGAAAAGAAGTTTAAGAATTCCTTAAAAGGAAAGTTCAGTCTGTCTCGTTAAGTATCTGCTGTTTTGGCGTCCTCTAATGAGGAAATTAGTGTTTTACCTGTAAATCTACTGTGCAATTCTGCATATTGAGAGGGTTTGGCAATGCAACTATTACACCAAAATACACTAACAGTAAAACAAGAAAATAATATTCAACCTGCTGTATGGCCATAGGAGTTTCTTCCAGAGTAGGGACAATATCCAATTCATTCTTCACCAGTTGCTGTGTAATATACTGAATTACTGAATGCTGAACTACACAACTAGTACTGAAAAGAGTCTGAAAATATTCAGACCATCGATTCAGAATAGTTTTATATGTCAGAAGGATTTGACCATCTGCACTGAGTAAGTGGCTTTGGACCTGATAAGTAGGTCCATATGCTGTTTTCAAGGCCTCATAGAATCCTCTATAATCACCCCTATCTGTGCATAATTGAGTTTTTTCAGCTAAATTGATCCACCACTTGTTCTGGATGTCACAGAGTTTCTGTAGGAGCTTACTGCATGCGGGATGAAAAGTTACTTTTCTTACATGACAGGATGGCTGTGCAAGGTGTGCTTGGTGAGCAGAACATTGGCAGCTGGGGTTGATGGAATTCCACCTGAAGTTTGGAAATAT
>VWZO01005074.1:25186-43812 GCA_013396975.1 Bucco capensis
ACCATCCAGCCAGTTCCTTATCCACTGAACAGTCCACCCATCCAATCCATATCTCTCTAACTTGGCCAGTAGAATGTTGTGGGGGACCGTGTCAAAGGCCTTGCAGAAGTCCAGATAGATCACATCCACAGGTTGTCCCTTGTCCACTGAGGTAGTCACAGTATCATAGAAAGCCACTAGGATGGATTCAAATTCTAATCCTACATTCCTGCAGGCCTGTAGAATGTTATTTTCATGTGAGGAAGCAGCCATTGGTTCGTATACAGGGAACTGAATCCATTTATGATGAGTAAATGCCTGACCTAATAAATTATGTGAAATTGAAAAAAACAGTGTTTTTAGATGAGTTATTCTCAATCATATAGGAGAAAATATAATGTTTTTCCCTCTTATCCATATTCAGCTATTTTGCCTCTTTTAGCATTTCACAGCTTGCACCTTGTCTATGATGGTTAAACTGTTACAGTAGTCCATATGATAAACTGCTCTAAAACATGCTTTAAAAAGCAGCATTCTAAGATGTTCCAACCTGTATGTTCTTTTTTATATTAAAAAGCAGTATCTGCATTAGAACAGAAAAGAACATGGACTTACAGTTTTCCCTATTTTACACAAGAGTAGTAATTATTTAAACTAAAAGTAATGAACTACACAAACTAAATTCTTTGGATAGTTCAGCAAAGTGTCTTCGTTTTTAATTTTAGAAGTCCAAAGTGTCAAATTAAAAACCTGCATATTTCCTGGGAAGTGTGAAGTTACAGGCAATATATAACAGCATCCTTCTTGAGGAGAATGTATAAAGAGCAATTTATTCTGAGATGAATAAATCATCTTCTTGGAGGTGTGGGTTACAAACTCTTTTATCTCCTCACCCTCTCCCTCTTTGCACCTGATTGTGAACAAAAGCACAATACGGTGGTGGTGTTTCTCACCCAGCTGTCATGAAGAGTGTTCCTCAAGACTTACTGCTCAGTTCTCATTTGTTTCTTTGACAAAGATTTATCTGCACTTTGCAGTGGAGTAGGAGGAAGAAGGATGATCAGCCTACTAGTCTGCTGTGCTCATATACTTACACAAAGTATGACTGAAAATATCACAAAATAATGGAAAACAACTTGTGTTTGAAAACAGCACAAACACCCTCATCCAGTATTATATCCTCTTACTGCAGCTGCCATTTTCTCAGAGCATCTTCCGATGTCACCGAGACTGTGTTGAAGAGGTTTCGCTTCTAGGGAACAAGAAGCAGCTCATCCTAACCAGTTATATTCCTGGGACGTTCAGATGTAGGCCTGGAACTATATACCCCCCAATGCTTTCTGTCAGCAAGATCCAGTCTGGTTGTGCAGGGGATTTTTACAGTCCAGTCATTGTGGGAATACTGGTGTTACTTCTCTCTCACCTGAATATGAAATCATTAGATGAAGTAGTATGCCCCACTAAGATTCTCCTGCTAAAGTTCTTACTTTCTGAAGAAAAATGAAATATTACTTGAATAGAAGTAGGCAAAGGGGAGATGGGAGGGAATGAGAATAGTCTGCAGATTGACTCTGTGAGCTACCTGAATTCAATCAATTAATTATTAATTAATCATATAAATAAACCAACACCAATAGACTAGGAGTAACTGTCTTCAGGATGACGTAGTTTACATGCCTGAAAAACCTGAAAAAAAAACCATTGGAATATTGTAACACTCTAATATTATAATAACACTGAACATTCTTATAGTGCTAGGGCTTGCTCTGTAATATCACCCAGATGCAGATATATCTTTCCAAGGAACAGAAATATAACTTTTTAAAAGCCAAAGAAATCTTTTCTTTGCCTTGTGAAAACAGACGCTATGGCAGTGCCATATACTAATACTGGTTTTGGTAATATTTAGGTAAATGATTTTTGTGTGGTATTTCCCTTTGGTGTAAAGAAGTTCTTAAAGATATGACAAAATATTCAAGAGAAAAAGAAGTATCGATAGCCATAGAAAACACTGATGGGAGATAAAAATCTATGTAGTGATAGGCCTCTCAGTGGGCATTTGTAGTTTAAACATTGACTGGGTGAGCTGTGACAGTATATGTACCTATGTTGGTACTGTTGGGTCAATAGCTGCTGAAAACAAAGTTTTAAACTTCAGAGCTGATAATTTGGTTGTTCAGCATTCTCAATCAATCCTGAAGACCATGCAAGGCTAAAATTCAAGTCAACTATGAATCAGTTGTGATAACAATAGAGTGGGAAAGAAAGATTGCTAAATGCCTCATACTTACCCATATATCAAAATATTTTGAAATATATTTTGTTAGTGTTTTTGTCTGGAAAAAAATGGGTTTCCTTTTTTTATTTTTTTCCCTTATTTATTTTTAAGCTAGAGTAGGAGCTTAGAATTGTGTTGCTAGAGCTATTACTTGTGTTGACTGATCTTATACCCATTTGTGTATATTGAGTGTTCAGCTGTTCTCCTTCTTCCTCACTGGAAGGAGGAGAATAGAACACCAATCAAATTTTAGAATATTGAAAAGGTCAAAGCAGTATATTGCACTATTAATTTATAAAATAAATGTTGCACTGTAATTTTTGAAATCTTATTTTAATAACCAGCACAAAATCTGATTTCATTAGTTCATCATTTCAATCAAATGAAAAAAAAAGTTGACACATAATTTTTAGATGATAGCTTTATTCCACTCGCCTTCAAAAACACTGAGAAACTAAAATTTGAAATAATGGAAAATACGCTGGAAGTTCCAGTTTACTATCTGTGCAGATGAGTTTCCTATCTGAGGTTCTTAATGTTGCTTCTTAGTATTACAATATATTTAAATAGTTAAGAATAAAGAAAACTCTGTGTCAAACCTGAAACTGAATGACAGAAACATTGCAAATTCTGAGAATATCACCTCTCTGAATGCTTCTTCTTGCTTAGTTATGATTGCCTTTAGAAATTTGAAATTTCTTTTCTAATTTTCAGAACTGAGTCCCATCTTTTACTGTCAGCTATAAAATTTGTTGACACTTATGTCTGTTTTCATCTTGACAACTCATGTTCATAAAGGTCAGAATCCTTTTTAATGTTCTGCCTCCCCGCCACCCCAAGTAGTCCAAAGTAGTTGCTATATCTCATCTCATTCTGTTGAAACTCAGCCAAAGGTCAGTCTGTGAGGAAGTGATACAGGATTAATGTGTCAGTAATTGTTCTTCACAAGCTGACATGAGAAATAGCTAGACTGACAGAGTGCTGGCAGATGAGCTTCCAGCTAAAGTAGCTTTCATCTATGAGGGATTAAGGCTCAAGTTAAGCCTCTGACTGCCAACCTGAGAATAAACTAAGAAAATGTACTCTCCTTGTGTCAATTTGCATAACATTTTCTCCCAAGTCCAAATTTATTTTGATTTCACATCCTCAATGATACTTCTGGTGAAAAAGTTTGACCAATAGATTTTTTCAGCAGCAGAGTATCTGAAGGCACTAGTCTGTCGGTTACCTGCCACAGTAAAAGAGAATTATTGATCTTCCTCAGCTGGCATTGCCAATTAGCCTGTCATCATTGCTGTGTCAGTGCCCTGGGAGCGAAGGTGTGAGTGAAGATGGAAAAAAGCCTTTTCTATCCTTTTTTGAAAATAATTTGTTGTATTGTACAAGCATGAACTTTCACCACTGTGACTATAACTTCTATGAGGGAAAAAAAAGCTGTTTAGCTGCTTGCTTTTGCTTGCTACCAAACATAGTAATGTCACTGAAAGAGGGCAAGTTTCTCAATGGATTTATGATCTAAACTGCAACATACTCTAATAATCCTTTTCTGTAAGCATTACTCTAGGTGAAACATAAAACTGTCGGCCAATAAGAATAAAGATATCACAGTGTAAGGCAACAGAGGCCCATGCATGAAAATGTTGTTAAAGCAAAAAAGCCATAAATGTGGGACATGCATTTCTTATGCCAGTTATATTTTAAGAGCTACAGCATGATAGTAGGGATTCTTCATATTCAGGGCTGTTTACAGAAATTAACTAATTAATCCTTGCACCACTAAAGCTTTAGGATGAGTTATTTCAAGCTGATAGTGAAAGGTGGATGTGAAGAATGTTATATAGCGAAAAGGTGAACCAGGGGTCCAATGCCTTGTGCAACATTGTGGAAGTCAGTAAATGAGAGCACCAAACCTGTTCTGAATCAAACAGTACCTCATCTTTTACCTAGATTACAGCTACCAGCCTAGTGAGATGTGATGTGGGTTGTAGAATATGAATTGTTGATAGGATTTATTTCTATCAGATACAAATTCAGAAAAATTCTAAAATTGAAACAAAGTAAAGAACTCACTTATCTTCAGCTGTTTCCAGAAAGTAAGGATAGTATATGTCAGGACCCTGGATTTCAAAAAAGCAAAATAACCTCTTGGTTTTTAATTTGACCACCTGGTCTTGATGCAGCCATGCAGGTCTCTTCCCTTTCTTACCAGATGTCTTACACCTGGGGATTGAGAGCTCTTTTGCTCTATGGAAAGTGTCATTTGATGTTGTATGCGTTTGTGCCTTATCAAAGAGCATTTGTTCACAACATGTGTCTTGTGTTACTTATTACCTCATAAATGAGCTATTTTTTAAAGTAATTTTTAACAGTCTGCATATGTCAAGTAGTTGTGAAGCAGCAAATAAGAGTTGCTCATCAATAAAATTATTGAAATTATCAAGTTCCTAAAAAGGATATTGAGTCCCATATAAAGAAAGATATAGATGTATAGTTATAAATTCGGTTTCCAACATTACCATTACAGTTTATTATTTCTGTATTTTGCACTAGATTAACCTTACTGTGTTAAAAGCTATATATTGCATGTACAGAAAAGACAACTAGTATGTCTGAATACTGATAATAAAAATAAAAACTCAGATAATACAAAAAAAATTTAACACATCCAAAAATGACATAGGGTGTTAAAGTTGAAAGGACTGTGAAAAAGATGAGAATTGGAGGCTGCAACAAAAAAAGTCAAGGGTAGTTTGGAAGAAGATAAGGAAGAAACTGTTTCAAGGAGCAAAGAAAATAAGTGGGATTTTCAATAGTGAGAATGGGGTTTTGAACTTGATGGTGAATGTGAGAAGAAATGAATGGAGGCACTCTCAAAGGCCCAAAGAGATGAAACAAGCTAACAACATTTTCTTTAGGTTGAACATGTAGAAGATGAAATAGCAGGGCAAGTTTGAAGACATTTTAAATTAAATGTTAATTTCATATTCACATATTGGCCTTACACACATGGTGTGGTTAGTGCCAGGTTTTCCAGAAATGCAGCAGGAAAGTAGTGCTGTATAACCAAGCATGTGGCAAGTCTTTGAGCCAGCATTCAAACAGGTGAAAAGCAATGACTAAAAGACATATGCATCAAGCTGGAGTTTTATTCCTACTTTCTTCTACGACATGCAAAGGGTGACCCCAAGTTGTTCAAGATTTTAAGGGACAGTTTCCAGCTTATATGCTGAAACAAAACTAAATCATTTCAGGCCAAAATTTGGAAGTGAAAAAATTAAAGAAAGCAAAACAGCATTAACTTAGCTCAACAGTATAAGCAGATACTTCTTAAGCAAACTGTGAAGGTGCACTGGTTAATTTGTTTAATTTAAGAACATTTGTCATGCCACAGAGTCTGAGCATTACCTAAACAAAACGAACACAATTGTTCAAGAGAGAGCAGCCAACTTAGTTCTAAAATGTGTTTTCCAAGCATTAAAACCATGCAGACAAAAAACAAGATGTATCAATGTGTGTTAGATGCTGTAGCTATAAATGCCCAACTCTCATTAGCTAAGAATCCTGGGAGACACGAACAATGGCTGTAATTGGTTGAGTTTTTCTCTGACAGTATGTTATCTGATGAACGTAACCATTGTCTTTTCAGTTTTGTTAATTGTTCTTGGATCTTGTTTTAAATGAAAACACTTATTAACTGTACTACTGTAAGCAGCTTGTTCAAACGTGTTTCAGTCAATGGGAGGAGTATGAACTCTCTCCTTTGACATTTTTGTTATTCATTAGTCATTGTGTATAAATGGGCACCTCAGTTATATGCTTTCTTTTCCTGTCCTCACTAAGGATGATAAGGTAATTTAAACAAGAGACTAAGAAATACTGAATGGCAGATGCTTCCCCTCCTAATTGTTATTTAAAAAGAGGAAGATGCTATAAGAGGAGATAAGTAGAAGGAACAAAATTCCTTCCCTGGAAGAAATGAGGTAGAGGGAAGTGTATATATAAGACAAATAAAAAAAAAATTAAATACTTATGGAGTCAATAGAGAGGTGCAATGATAAGCTTGGAGAATCAATAACCCAGCATCTCTTGTGGCAAACTAGAGTAAATGTGAAGCATATAAAATTGAAAGAGCATAAAAGATGGAAGGTAGGTGGGAGGTCAAAAGGGGAAGGCCATAGAATCAGACTGATAACTGCTAATCAATAGCAATAAATCTGCAGAAAGACAGCAGGAAGCAATACTGAAGATAATACTACGAGAAGTAAGAGGCAGATATCAATGTGGGACTTTGAAGACAAATTTGCAATAAAATGCAGCAGTCAATATGAGGGATAAAATAAATTAATACAACAAATAATAAGACAGAAATTAATAAGGCAAAAGAAGTATGAAATCTGAGAGATGATAAGGGACTAAGCAGTATGGCAAATGAAAACCACTGGAAGTTGGGGTTGTTTGAGCTGAAAGGGGTTTTCTCTCTTGCCTGATTTACACTTGGCAAAACCTAATCCTTTGCCTTCATGGTAGCTAGTTAAAAGAGGCAGACACAGAGATATTCTGTTATAATAGAGGAATCACAGAAAATGTAGGTATTAGGTATTTTCAAAGGCTATTGTCCAATATGTTATTGAAACTGGGTTTTTACTAAGATATGTAATTACCTACAGCGCTAGTCAATGAGAATGACTAAAGGTCCAAGATATTAGATGAAACCAGGTGAAACTAGGGACACACTTAAGAGAACTAGATAACATCTACAAAAATATCCAGCGTTTAATTTCAGGATCTTCCATAGAATTTGATTTTTGTCTCTGATAATCAGAATTTCAATGGCTCAGAAAAGTTTTTACTTTGCTTGAAACAAGAGAACAATCTAGTTAGAGTCATTATTTTGTTTCATTTATAGTTACAGTTTTATAGAGGTTTTTGCACATTTTTGAGCAAGTGGTGTTATTGTTATTTTTGTTTGCATATGCAGTAAAGGGATCTCATAGTAAAGTTCAAATACAGGGTTCATGTTGAAAATATTAGCTCCAGCTCTGCTTATGCTACACATCCAGATACTTGTCAGGAAAACGTGATAGGAAACAGAATACAAAATACACTGTCAATAAATCCGCTATATCACCTTCCTTCACACTGTCATGAAACTGGGCCAGTTATTCTCACATTTGAAACTGCATAGACAGGAAAATACAATGCGCTTTCTTACAAAAGGGACAAGGAAAACAGATTAATCTCCTCATGCCTCTGACCTCTTTAATTCTCATGTCTAGTGGCTTGAAGGGCTCCTCATCTTCTCTTTGCAAATGCTATTGCCTTCACATATTTCACAGGTCAAAAGCCCAGGAGTATTAAGGCTCTTTATTCTGTAGCCTTTTATCTGAATCTTTTCTATCCAACTGCATCTGTCATAACTGTGTTAGTGATGAATTTTGCTCAGGTGACAACGTGCCCTGGAGTTGCTAGAGAAATACTTTAGACAGACTCTTACTGGACTTAAATGATTTCTCTGAGGTGTCATCTCTTCCCCACAGTTTAGGGTTGCTTGAGCATAATCTTTATTCTATTATTTACTTTAAGCTTATTACAGAAAAACTTCAGTGAAATTCAGCAGCTGAGTATTCGAACTTACTCTTTTTTTTTTTTTTAAGTCTCAGAGCTATATTACGAAGAAGCCTGAAGTGCTGTTCCTAAGGAGAGGTTTTGTTACTTCTAATCTCATTGAACTGCCACACTGAAATGAATTATGTAAATACAACATTTCTTTTAACTCTTTGAGTCCTTACATGCTTTACTGTAGAATGAAAATGCTGTTACAGATGTTAATATAATTTACTTGAACAGTGAAACTTTGAAAATGGTCATATTCAAAGAGTTGTGGTCAATGACATAATGTCCAGATGAGTGACATGCATCAGGGGTCAATATTGGGATCAACACTGTTTAATATCCTTGTCAGTGACACAGACAGTGGGATGAAGTGCACCCTCAAGTGTACAACACCAAGCCATGTGGCGCTGTTGACACACTGCAGGGAAGGGATGCCATCCAGAGAGATCTTGACAGGCTTGAGAGGTGAGCCCATGTCAAAACCTCATGAAGTTCCATGGGGCCAAGTACAAGGTCCTGCACCTGGAGTAGATTACAAGCAACCTTGTGGAGAAACACTTGAGGGTGTTGGTTAATGAGAAATTCAACATGACCTGGCAATGTGTGTTTGCAGACCAGAAAGCCAATCATCATGATGGGCTGCATCAAAAGAAGCATGGCCAGCAGATAGAGGAAGGTAATTCTCCCTCTGTACTCTGCTTTCATGAGCCCCACCTGAAGTCCTATGTTGAGCTCTGGGACCACCATCATAACAAGGATGTGGACTAGCTTGAGTGATCTAGATTGGGGCCACAAAAATGATCAGAGGGCTCGAACATCTCTCCTATGAAGACAAACTGAGAGTGTTGAGGTTGTTCAGCCTGGAAAGAGAAGGGTCCAGAGAGGCTTTATTTCATCTAGTGGGAGGTGTCCCTGCCCATGATTCTATGATTCTAATCTTCCAGTACTTAAAGGAGGCCTACAGGAAAGATAGGGAGGAACTCTTTGTCAGGAAGCGTAGTGATAGAACAAGAAGTAATGGCTTTAAATTGGAAGAGAGTAGATTTAGATTAGATGTAAAGAAGAAGTTCTTCGCTGCGAGAAAAGTGAGGCATTGGAATAGGTTGGCCAAACAAGTTGTGGGTGCTCCCTCCCTGGAAGTGTTCAAGGCCAGGTTGGATGGGGCCCTGAGCAACCTGACTAGTGGAAGATGTCAGGGCAAGTCCGACCTAGATGATCTTTAACATCCCTTCCAACCCAAACCATTCTGTGATTCCATGATAAAAAAAATAACAGAACAAGAATTACTAGCTGCCCAGCAGCTAGTTTACTGACTGTCTTCAAAGTGTATAGTTAAGTCCACTTGGATATCATGTCCTAATTTCCATTCTGAATTTGTCTCAGAAGATAGTCTTCGTATGTGGGGAAAAAAAAAAATACTTTCTTTAAACAAAACAATAAACTGGGAGACAGGAAGCCAGAAAATTTTGAACTGCTAAATGAAGATGAGTGATTACGAGTTTTCCAGACCATGCTGATACCAATGACTGTAGACTCAATATGCAATAACTGAGAAACTGCAAAGACAAGTTAACTGTGAGAGGACCCATGCACAACAGCATTAGTTGGGTTAAAGTCTGCGAGTGTTCAACCATTTGATTTCTCTCTCTTTTTTTTTTTTTTTTTTTTAAGCTAGTTCTGTATAAGAACTATGAATGCTGCACTGTGGGGATGTCCTGTTGCTTCTGACCCCATTTCAAGGACTATAATTATTTAATAACATCACAGATAACATAATTAGCTCTTCAGATCTGGGTTAGTTGCATGGCATATTTAACCAACAGCCCCAGAATAACTCTCCCCTCTGAGACACTATGCCTTAGCAAGAGGAGAAAATAACATTATCAGAATAAGAGCATGAATAGCATAATGCAATATTAATAAAACGGTTTCACTGGAAGTAAGCAACATTCTAGAATTATAAAGTAACCATGTTTTGTTGTTTATTGAGTAAGATAAGAAATATCTCTCCAGTGCAATTCATTAATAGTTTATTTGTTATGTCCTGTTTACATTCATTATGCACTAGTTTCTCTCTGCATTTTTTTCCATGATTTGTTGTTATTGGGTTTATGAGTGTTTGCTGAGTCATTTACATTATTGACTTTTTCTTCCCTCATTAACCAAGGTAAAGGGCAAAATTTATCTCACTGAAGTCATGATAGCTGCACCAATCATATGGAAGCATTACTGTAGGCAGATATGTCTCTGCTGGAATTCTGCAGGGGCTATGGTGGCCCACCAGCAGGTCAGCCAGGGAGTGGAAGAGGCCATAGAGCAGCCAAGTGCAGCGGCAAGGTTACATGTGTGCTCATCTGTCAGTGGAAATTTAGGAAACCCTATGAAGAGATGGTCAAGAACATGCATTTGAGTGTCTTGTAGGTTCAGGGAAATGGACTGGTTTAGACAGAAAATAGATGCCTTATCCCAGCTCTTTACAGCACCTCTCACAAGATGCAAGACCATTTCAAAGAAGGGAGATGATCAGCACAAGTTCTACACAGAAGATGAATAAAACCACCACATGCCCATCATGATGTCTGAGCTAAGGTTACTTCACACAGTTTTAATAGGCTGCCATGAGCTGATGCAGCAAATTAAAGCAGTCACGTTTTCCTTAAAGCACCTTGACAAAGTTATGATTCCTCAGGAGAACACAGGAAATGGGATAAAGAACCTTTTCACTTAAATGTGTTATACAAAGACATAAATGCAACAAACAAAGCACAAAAGAAGTTTGGTCTCCATTATCTGCATGAAAACACAAAGTGCACTCTGGTGGATTTTCAAGAAACACAAAACTAATCCGAAAAGAGAAAGAGACAGGAAGAGCAATTTGGAAATTACATTGTTATTTGAATTTACTTTTTAGATTTAAAATTTTAGATTATGTTTGCTGGGTTATATAGTGCTTGTGGCTATGAGGAAGTAACTGTACAACATACCATATTTATCTTGTGCCATTAACCAAAGTAAAAAACCTCTTTGCACAGCTCGTACATGAGCTTGTCTAGCAGCAAAATTGTTATTCCATTCCTGACTCTTTGCCAGATACACTAAATATTGCTGGAGATCACATTAACTACACGTTCCAAATAAATAAGGATATATGCAACCAAAATACTTTCCCCGTCACCAAACTAACCAATTTAGAAAAAGGAAAGAAAAAACATTCATGTCAAAAATAAAAAATTATCATTAGGCAAACACTCATCATATTGATTTCTACCACCCAGGTAAGCACAAGATATTGTAGAAACGTGTTGAATTAAGTGAAAAGATAAATATTATAACCTCTTGTTCTGGTCAGTTATTCACTTAAAAAAAAGGTTTGAGAATCCCAAAAATCTACTTAAAGTCATCACTATTGATTTTACACAGAAAGCATTCAGTTATTGTAGCAATAAGTCAAAATTTTAAAAGCCCTTTTAGGTAAAACTAATTTGTGGCTAGTCACTCAAATATTTAACCTCATAGAAAGCATAAAACCTCTAAACCTTAAGCATAATTATGACTGTGGTTCTTGTCGGTCGTGACTAGGCTTCGCGAACGAAGATCCAGGGAGGGNTTGTATTGTTAAAATTAACAAAGTGCTGAAGTACTTTGTTGTCCAAAAACGTGTTAATGTGACATCTTTTACTTCTGATACGTTAAAACCTCCTACAAAAATTTAAGAAAGATTCAGTTTCTACATAAGTCAAGTTAGATTCACAAAGACATAAATGGGATAAGGTTTTCTCTTCCATCAGTGTATGCAAAGGCCTGGCAGGACATCATTACAAAGCATAGTTTCAACAGTTTCATTATGTATTTAGGCATATTTAATCTGATTTCTACTTATGATATATATAGCTTTCATATTGCTCAGATTTAGGTAGAGACAAAATAACTTCTGCCATGAGAGGAAAGAATACTGACATTTTCTTCACAAAAAATAAAATGGAGTTGTTATGTAGCACAGGCTTTGAAGGGAATGACAGTTGGAATCAAAAAAAAAGGAAATGATTCCTGGATATCTTTTCTCTCACAGAAGCCTATAAGTAAAAAAAAAATCGATATTTTTTTCCTAACATCACACTCCTCTTGGACAATAATGATTTAAAATTGCAATTGGTCTGAGAAACTTTTAACTAAATATGACACATTTCAGAAATTATTTTCTTAGTGTTCTACTCATTTTATTGTGGAAATGCCCTCCATACACAGTGCTACAATCCTATCTGTCTTAGCATATATTTTGAAATCTCATATGTTCTTCAAATCACAGCTGAAACTAAATATAGAACAGGCCATACATCTGTAGATACGCAGAAACTGGAACAATTTGTTACACTTCCTGACAGAGAGAAACACAAATAAAATACATTGATTGCAAACTCTGTTAATCCTCAGGTCTGAGGTGGCATGCATGAGCCCAGTTATGACTTCTGATGATAAAACCATCTGCAGACTTCAGGATATTCAGTTTCAGAAAACAAAAAGCAGCTACATCCCTTAAGGACTGGATTATGACCAAGAGAGACAATTTAGAACTCAAACAAGAACTAGAATCTTCTTTTTCTCCCTAAAAGTTTATAGTGTATAAATAGTGCAAATAAATTAGTAAATTTTTAAAATTCCCTCAATAAAAAATGTGTCATACATGACCTTGAATATTTCCAGGGATGGAAACCACCTCTTTAAGAAAACTGTTCCAGTGCTTCACCACCATCACTCTAAAAAAAATTCTTCTTGATATCTAGTCTAAATCTTCCCTCAAGACTATCTACAAGGCTAAAGAGATCTCATACAGAAGTGAAAGCTCTGTGTAAAAAAGGAGGTATTTATTTTTCTTCTGTTTAGAAAGCAAGATACTAAAGCTTAATATATTAGTTACACAAAAAAGTGTGCCAAGCCCAAAGGAGGTATACAGGTGTACATAGTCACTATTGTGATTATTCTTTTAGAGTACATTTTAATTCATAAACTAGAATTCTTTTTTTGCCTTTATATTCAAAGAAATCTTGCCTTCCTTTCAAACCGCTATAAATACAGGAAACTTCATTTAATGAGACATATGTGAGGTAGCCACTTTAAATATCTGTGTGGAACACTGTAAAAATAATATTTGGGGAACAGGAGACTGACTGTTAGACACTGATAAATGGCAGCTGAAAGCCAGGTTGTGCACAGCCAGCAGTGAAGCCACTGGGATGGGTACTCACTGCAAAACAGACCTCATACACTCACCAACCATGTGATTGATAAGAAAGAAGAGACACATAATTCCCAAATCTGTTCTTCTTACATAAATATCCAGTCTAAGTTTACATTCTGGGGACAAAGACAAGGACATCTAAAAGCAACTCACCCAACCAAACAAAAATTATCAGAGCAAAATAGAGAATGTGAAGTGTGTGAGTAACAAAACAAGACCAAATTACAAAAGGAGATAGATGCAGAAATTGATGCTATGGAAGTCATAAAAATGAATGAAGCAGTATTAAACATACTCATTCTTTTTGCTCTTTGTGCTGATGAGTAATAATTACGTCACAGGGGGATCTTCTTTTACATTACTGTATATTATAGTGCATTTTTTGTGTGTGTGTGCAGTTTCATGACTTAATTTAGATAATATCATGCAATTCCTTCTTCTAGTGAAAACAACCTAACCCTCAACTGCGCTCACTAGAAGGCATGAGGTGGCTGCTTTCCTTAAAATGAGATCTATGAGCTAATGAAGACTGTGACCCTATAGTTTTTTTCTGATGATTAAATGTCCAGAAAACTAATCTTTCAATAACTGCTTCCTATCTGAAAGACAACAGGTTAATCTCCAAAGGATTTTATTTTATTGAAGCTGCTAAAACTCAATTTCATTACATTTATTGTATAATTCATTATGTTAAGCAATCAGTAACTCTCATTAAATACCTTTGTTAGTTGAACACTTAATAGATAAACATGATGTGCATTTTCTCTCATTATAAGACTTCACTGAGAATATGGCTTTTATAAGATAACTTTATTTCTCTAAATACTATAATGTCTGTGGAAAAGAACAAAATACTTGGATATTATATGCCTCTTTGTGCAGCAGCACCCTGTGAGCATCACTGAGCTAAATATACAGATATCTAATTCTTCGTATTTATTAGAATACACGATAGAAATTACTGCATATATCATAGTTATTGGTAATTTTGAGTTCATAGTGATAATTTCTTTATAAATCCAGATATTTCAAGTGTAATGCAAAACTCTTTTCTGGCAGTTATTGATCATATGCTGAGAACTAACATTTCATGCATACTGTGCCACCTGTTACAACCTATCAGGCAAATATACCATATTTTATGATTGTTCACACTCTTGTTAGATCACTATATTTTGCCCTATGCTTATAATAAAGATTGACACAAAAAGGAAAGTTAAGTAATCTCCAAAATAAAGTTTAGAAGATAAAATAATCAAATAAGCTTTAAAAAAATCAGAATCATCTCTTTGAAAAATTAATTTAAAGAATGTTTACAGGAGACATTAAAAATTACATCTTGGAAATTATTCCAAGAAATAGAATAATTATGGTTTGCTATGGAAAATGATAATTATATGCACTAAAAAAGAGAATATTGTTATAATCAGAAATTATAAACTACTCTCACTCTCTATGAATCTAATTATATAATACTGATAGAGCAGTATAATACATGAAAATTTCATCATATAGTGCACCAGCCATTTAAATATTTAGACATGCTTTGGAATAAATAGAAAACTAATACTGACTCCTAGTAATTTCTGCTGTGGATGACAGTAAATATTCAGAAAGTTTTCAGGACAGGAAAGGGGAGCGCTGTGATTTGTGCAGCTCAATGCTTTCCACGGGAAATCAAACACATGGCTAAATTTCTAATAGTACCTGCTTTTTGCCTACATTACCCAGTGGAGCATCAACCATATCAACAGAGTTTTTCATGTCATTGACTTCTTTTTAATCTTTCAAGGGGAAGTATCCTAAAAGACATTTAACCATAGACCTCTCTTACAAATATAAAAACTTGAAAAATTCATAAAGCAGAGAGAATCAGAAAATGGGGCAGTGCTAGTGATATATTAATTTTTCAACACAAGAATTAAATTCTCCAGCATACTATTTTCAGGACCCTTTGAAGCAAACAGCAGTAAAATTGGAGCTCAAGTTCAGAATTTGCTTATTACATTTTTTAATGCTGCTTTTGAGTACAAAGAAAATTAATGAGTCCTTTAAAACTGCACCACTTTGTGTTACTCTTTTTGTGGCAAGGTTTGTGAAAAATGGAATAAACAAGAAAGAGTAAGTGGCTATGTCTCAGCAGTTCAAAGGGATACCACGGGGAGTCTGCATCACCTATCCTTCATTGCCATCATCTTTAAGCAGATATTTGAGGTGTGTAATTGCAAAGGGGAGGGGTTAGCTTTTAATTTTTTTTGTAATTATTTATTGAACATTATGCAAATGTATAGAACCCTGTTTAAAATTAACCATGAACCAGCTACGGCAGCCTAAACATCAAAAAGACATCCAAACTTCATCAACTCAAATTATCTTCAGATTCATTAACTAAAGACCACTACTTTTACCACTGCCATTCTTCTAAATAACTTTTTGAAGAAGATTACTTTTACCAAATTCCATATAACTGCACAAATGGCAGTCCTGTTTTCAAACACAATTTACATAATACAGCACTAATTGTCTACTCATGTTGCTTTTATAGCTCAGTTCACAAAATATCCATTTGACCCCATATGGAGTTTAGTAAGTCAACTCATTTATAATCTTTTTCACTATTTTCCTGATTCGTTTTCAAAATACTTGATATAAAATTAGCTCATTATATTTATTGGAATATAGCAAATTAAGGAATGCACCAAAATAAATGTTAAGAAAAAGCCTTTTTAAGAAAGTCTGTGGCACATTTTCATGGAGCAGAAAAAATAACGAAGTACAGTAATACATTTAAGACTAAATAAAATAAAAATAATATCTTACTTCAATGTGTGAAACCTTAGTTTAAAAAATGGTAGTGAAAGCATCCTATTATGAAGCTGACGGCCATTAATGGATTAATACGTCAACCTATAATTTGCAATAATTACATACATTTAACATTAAATTATGGTGAGATAAAGAATTTATTTTTATATATCTGTTTTCTTAAAAATAAAGAAAGGTAACTTGATTATATTCTGCATTTTCCTTGTCTCAAGATGTCTTGAGACTTTGTGAGTAATTTATGGGAAATAACTACTAAAAAGCCATGTTGATATAACTCTAAGTGTTATGAGATCACAACAGGACTAATAATTTTCCCTCTTATTCTTTCTTATCCTCTTTGCATTTGCACACAGAGTACACAAATCTTTGGAATGGGCACATAACAATGATTTGCTTTTTTATTAGTAGTCTTGGTGAGTAAAAATGGGTAGATTTTACTTTTCTGCCAGAACACTGTCAAGACAGTTTTCAATACATTCACACAAACATACCAAGCAGAAATACGCCTATGCTTCACTAAATGCAATTATTAAGCTCTCCTACAACCTCAGTTTGATTAGTTTAATGAATACTTAAATACTACTTTTTGAACTTCCAAGCATTTCTTGAAAAGCATACAAAATACATCATCCTGTCTTGTGTCTAGATCTTTCCCTTAAATCTGCAAGTATAGTTGACAAGTAGAGTCTGCAAGTATAGTGACAAAATCAATTAGCATTTTTGATCCCCACCTGATGTACCTAGACCTAATGCAGTTCAGTACCAGGTTTTGCACTGATAGTGACTTTGATGAGCAAATTGCCATCCTGGAACCAGAGAATGGACTTAAAGGTTTCACAGTCATCAGTTCTGTTGATTTGAGCTCACTGTGAATAGAAATCTGACTCAAAAGCTCATGTATGGATGAAGAACAACATACATTAATGCCATCCTCCTAGCCATCCTCTCAGTCTTTTTTTTTTTTCCATGATGTCATTTCTTGGGGCTTGTCTCTTTAGACTAAAATTGGAATGAAGGTGTTTCTTTTAAAAAAGCACTTTTTCAAGGCCTAATAGCAGTGGCATCCTTTAGATATATTTAACAGCAAATATATTGCACATTACTTAAATATTTTGGCAGTCTATGTAAATCTTTCTATAGAAAAATATTGAATCTCATTTTCTATTTAATTGTATTGTTAATAGCTTCACTGGAATCAATGAAATACCTTCTTATCCCATTGTTGTAAAAGAAATTATCATCCATCTCTGTTTCCTTCATGCTAAAAGACAGAATATATCATAATATATGAATAATTCATAACATCTAAATAATACATCTGGTATATAGAGATAGTATATAAATAAATACATATAAAACCACATACATAAAGCCAGAGCGAATCTTATCCAGCAGGAAAACAAAAAAAAACAACATAAATTTTTGTGTGCTTTTTTTTTCATCCCTGTCTACAAATTTAAATACCTTTGAAGCTGGCTAATCCACCGTTATCTCCCAAAAGGCTGTACATGTTGAATTCTGCAAAATAATTTAATATATGGTGGTCTATATGACAATAATGAAATTGGAAGTAAATGACTTTCTATAGAAAAAGCAAATGTAATTAATTAATTGCACCTCCTTTTAAGCAATGGCCAAATACCTCTCTACCTGTTGAATTGAAACCTACAGTGTGCTTGAAATGTAGCTCTGCATCACTAGACAGGGAAAGCCTGAGCACAATAGCAGCTGCTTCAGTTTCTTTGGTTGTACAAGTTGATATTGAGCTTCACTTAGCAGGCCTATTCCCATGTTGAAGGATGAGCTTCTCCATCATATCGCTGGGCATTGGATGAAGCTTTGGCAGCCTGATACTCCAGTTAGTATATAAAATATACCCCTTTGGGCTGACTACATTTCACAGGCACATAAAATAGAAACAATGAAGTGTAAATCATGATCTTTACATATATTACACCCTTACTATACTTCTATTTTTTTTTTTCTGGTGGATGATTAATCTGTTCTACAGCCCTGCTCAAAATCCTTCACTACAAAAGCAGATACATCTCTGAAGGCATTGCATCCCATGGATAAGGCCACACTGGAATAGGTGCACTTAAAGTGGCTGTGACTGTGGCCTGCTATGCTGAAGAGACTGTGGCTGACAGATAAGGCTCCACTTAGAGAAGGTAAACCTCTAAGGGAATGCAGTCAGTAGGTAAGTCCAAGCTGGAGCAGCTGTAATGTTGCACCCTCTTGTCTGGTCCAAAGGAATCAGGGGTGGAAATTGTAATGGAGTATCTTTAAATTATTGTAACCTAAGATTTAAGTTACGTGTATAGAAATTACTGTAGCAGGAATCATAGAATCATAGAATGGTTTGGGTTGGAAGGGACCTCTGGAGGACATCTAGTCCAACCCCCCTGCAGGGGGCAGGGACATCCCCAAATAGATCAGATTGCTCAGAACCCCGTCAAGCCTCACCTTGAATGCCTCTGGGGATGGGACCTCAACTACCTCCCTTGGCAACCTCTTCCAGTATTCCACTACCCTCATGGTAAGGAACTTTTTCCTAATATCAAGTCTAAATCTATTCTTCTCTAATTTAAAACCATTGCCCCTTGTCCTTTCACTACAGGCCTTTGCAAACAGGCCCTCTCCAGCCTTTTTGTAAGTTCCCTTTGGGTACTGGAAAGTCACTAGTAGGTCCCC
>VWZO01005074.1:51688-66800 GCA_013396975.1 Bucco capensis
TGGAATTACAACATGAAGTGCCTTCAGATGTCAGTGGAATTATGTTTTCAGCTGAATTATAGCTGCCATCAGTTTGAGCACACTCACTTAAGACAGAATATGTACTAGAAGGCAAAGACATTCCTTGGGATCTGAAAACATTAAATTAGTGGCTAGTAGATTTCTTGAGATTAGTAGAAAAACAGAAGCCACCTCTCTATGCCAAATACGTTGAGTAAGGCTGTATGTTCTTCATTTTTTCTGTCACAGAGTACCACTGAGCATTTCAGAAATGTAAACATTCACACAACATCTTTCACAATATCAGAGAGAAGTAGCATTGCTGCTTTGAACAACTAGTTGTCAAAGCTGGTGTTTAACTTTCTCTAGATTTTGAAGGGTTTAGTTTACTAAGTTTTCAGTTCTTGTGCTCTTTGTTACTATTTTGGGATACTACTTAATGTAAGAAATGAGTGAAACTATACCATGTACACCAGCTGAATATCTGACTGTGGGTCTGAAATACATCTGTTTCTGCTATTTCAGCGTCCTTTTCTGTGGAGGAACTGAGGTACAGGAAGGTAGAGCAGCATATATAACAATAATAATGATTCTACACAGAGGAAGTAAAGCAGCTTTCAAAGATTTATCTGTGTCATATATGGTTTGATTTTTTTTTTTATTTATTTGTTTTTCACTTCTGCATTTTCAGGGATAGTTGGTAGGTGTTTTAGAGTAGAAAGATAATCAAAGCATTTCTTCAGTGTCAGTGTCATAACTGACATGCTGCCTAGTGGAACAAGAGGGCAGAATACAAGCTGAGTGCAAATTGAGACAGAGTTTAGTAAATAACCAGGTTTTTAACTGTGAAGATCTTCAGAATATTTCTGTAACTATCATAAAATCATTTTTCCTTAAGAAACAGGAAGACTGTGAGACTGGGAGGGAAGGAGAAAGATCAGGGGGGAAGAAATCAAAGAATTTGTGAATACTTCTACTCAAAGTAGAAATTGTGCATCCCTGAGATATGTCTCATCACCCAGACCTTCTTGGTCATGGTAATGGTCTGTACTTCAAAACAGTGATGTTAGTGTCTCTTTTTTACTGAGGCTAAACCCATTCACTTCTTTTTTGCTGTTTAATGGTTTGAGTTAAAAGAACCAAATGAAACAATGTAACTCCTCCAGAAATATATGCAGAGGATGGCAATTTATTCATGTTTTCCTACAAGCAGCAAGAAAGAAAAAAAAAAAAAAAAAACAAACAACAAAAAAAAATAAAGCAAAAAAAAACATTCTCTGTGTCAGTCATGATATTAACTGTGGCTTTATCAATTCTTTGAAACTTCAAACCCATCAATTTAAATCCCATTTCCTGAGGTGTTACTCTAAGGTGCATACTGTAGTCTGAGTAACTAACTGAGGCAACATGAATTTGATAGGTGGATCAACTCAGAACAACCTAAGAAATAAAGCACAGATTTCTGATTTAAGTGCATGTCATATGAACTAAAATCATATGTGAAATACTGATTTGTCTCTCCCATCGGTTTAATTTCATAGTCCAACCTATGGGAATCACAAGACAACATGTTAGCTGCAAACTGCTTTAAGTGTCACTGCTTTCCATGAGGCATCTGAAAGAAGTATTATACTATGAAGGAAAAGGATATGACCCTTACAAGTTGGCATACTGTTTATTTTAATGTGGTAGCTTACCAGCATTATGTTAATCTTATCATAAGTGATGCTATATTCCCGTATTATTAAATTTTGAAGCATTTCTTATGCTGAGTGTGTATACTAAGGAGCACATAATAATTTTAAAGGATTTAAGGCCACTTAGACCATACATTTTTATGTTGCAAGTATGTTTTATTCAGGAATTCTTTGTTCAGAGTACTTAACTTCATGTGTCAAATAACACTACGCAAAAAAAATTCTTTGGTATATTTATACTGATCTTCTTTCCATTCTGCTTATATTGATCGTATAACTTTTTGTCCCTAAACAGCAGACTGATCATAATTTCTTTGGTTACCCTTGAAATTTTCATAGAATTAACAGCAACTACATATGGTGTTTTTTTACAACACAGAACTTGGATTTTGAAAGAATGAAACAGCAAATTGATTCTCCTTTTCATGTTAACAGTTAATGGAATTGATGTTTGCAGATTATAATTGTGGTACAAGGCACATGCCTTTTTATATGACTTGGTGTCTCATAATTCTTTGGAGCAGACAAGAGTGTGTTTGAGATTTTGCATGAGGAATTCACTTCATATGACGTGTTAATAGGCAAGGCGTATGTCAACAGCTAGAAAAGTAACAATTACAGGGTGAGGAAAGGGAGCTATCTGTCAAGTCATAATTTTAAATATTCAACCTATGTTCTTATCAGGTCTTGGTCAGAATCAGCTAGAATTCTCGATCTGTAAATGCCGTGCACCCATGCAGAGGACACAGACAACATAGTTTCTCACCTTATAAAAAACCCACAAAAACTAACATTATTTTTACTCTACATTACCCTCTATAATAGAGGCATGAGAAGACACTGACAAGACAGAATTCATAAATGCTGTATTAAGCAATAATTAAATCAATACCTGCATAAGATCAACATTTGTATTCATGCTACTTGAAATAATGATATTTTAACATTATAAATGCTTTTTCATCGTTTTATACTGCCCTCCCTATTCTTGATCTTGTGAAAAAGAATGATTTATGGTTATAGCTTGTGTTCATTTTCAAGGTAATCAGCATCCCAATTTACCATCAAATCAAAACACCTGCTCTTCATCCATTTAAAATCCCTTACGAGGGATATTTCAATTGCATAAAAAGGAAAATCCAGCTCCACACTATCTGATAGTGGGTTTTCCTGCTTAAATCCACAAAAGCTCATTCCAGAAATACAGTTACCATTAAAGTCTGGCTAAAGAATTTAATACAAATTATTTTAGCATTGCCTGTAATAATTTATTTTCAAAGAAGTTCAGCAGTCAACATTTGCCTTGAAATGAATGTATTTTATTCTCAAACAGAAGTACCGCACTGACTCTGAAAGTGAGTAAAATAATGCTTTCAAAGTCAAAATACAGTCATACTTTCTATTAATGGTATTTTTCTCATTTATTCATTACCTTGCACACACAAATGCACATATATTCACATATTTTTCTCTCCTATATATGCAGGTAGTAGCATATACTGATACATAAGTCTGGAGAATTCTAGTACTAGAAAGAAAATACATTTCTGATTGAATGTAACACTTTCATTTTTGCTTCTTTTCTTTTTTGCTTGTCAGGGAATGAAGAAATTAAAGCTTTCTGCTCAACACCTTGGAATATGATAGAGAGTGATAGCTTCTGCAGTGAGACATAAGAAAGGCAGATTTAGAAAATCAACAGTGAACACAAAAGGAGAGCTGCCTAGCATCAATAGAAACAACATTACATCTCATTTTCCAACTAAGAAATGTTGGGATAAGGAGATATATTTTAATAAAACCAGTGGAAAGAAATGTTTTAATGATGCACTATACAATGTAACCTTTTCATGGGAACCTTCAAAACCTTGAACATTCTAAGGTATAAAGAAAAATGAATTGGCTATAATAAGGAGGAAACAGTTAAAGCTTTTAAATACAGTCATATGTAAAGAAACCATGTTGTTACCAAGTTCTCACTCATTAGATACCTGGTCCAAAACAAGCTGTATATCCTAGAATATTTCCAGATTTCCAGAGCTGCTACATGAAGCTCAAAATCACCTGACTAAATCCTCTTCTTGGTGTTCATGCAAGCCCTGGAATTAAACAGCTACAAATATCACCCAATCCTATTTTGTGTATTCTTTTTAGTAAAGACATTGAAGGTTTAATCAAGTCCCAAAACTTTGTTCTTTGTGCTTAGAATGTTGTGCATTTAATCTCTAGAAGGTAGTTGCCACAGAAAGGTAAGCTATGAAAGTAGGAGGTAAGAAGTAAAAACTTTACCTCACAGTGGGTTCCAGCTAGATTTGTGGTATTTAGTCAACATTTTTAGCTAAAGATGCTTTTTGACAAAATAAGTTTGATTTCTAAAATGTGAAAACTTCTGGAATTTTGAAGGAGGAAAGCATATGAAAGAGTATTGTTGATTTCTAACATACCTAAATGAATAACACTATTTTTCTATTAAAGAAAAAAAAAATTCAGTTTCCACACTCTTATTCTACTGCTCAGATATTCTTCACTCATGCTATCTGATCTTTCCTCTTGATAAGCTGATACTCACTTGTCTTCCTTTGAAATTCATTTTTCCTTTACCTTTGGCCTCCATCTTCTCTTGTTTGCTTTTGACTTGACATCTGAAGGGTTTCGTGCTCTCCGAAGTCCAATGTTATTGATGGCTGAGTTTCTATATGTTCATGGTCCTTCTGTTTCCCCACTGGCATAAAATTATTTTCTCTCCCTTCAAAGTAGTAACCTTCATTGTTTCTCACGTATCAGCTTTTATGATAATATTTTAGAAAAACAAAATTACAATTTGGCCTCTCTCAAATTGCTTTCTATATCAAAATAATTGCCTCTGGATATTTTTCCTTCTAAATTGTCCTGCTATGAAGTACGTGGTATCAGTACATTTGTTATGAGGTAAGCACATAGTTAATATATGTATGCATAGTGCATCACTAAAAGGTGTTGATATTATCTATGGTTAATATTTTCCTAAGGATTCAGTAAATTTCTAAAAATAATGCATATTTTTGGAAGATGATGGACTGTTTTCAGACAGGAATTCTACAGCTTTCTGTATCAAACCACCAGTATTGGATGAGTGGCTTCAGGAACATCAGCAAAATCTTTCACTCAGATCTATATTCCAGTTGAGCATAGTGTCAGAGGTTCACTTCCAAAGAGCTACCTTAACACTTCTTGAATCCCACTTGTTGGAATAAAGTAGGTTCCTTAACAAGAGGTCTCTGGGGAGGATCTTGGAAGCAAACTGCGTGTCCCATTATTTCATTGTGCCTTGATATTGTGACATTATTCCTTAAACTGTTATTATTGATACTGAGGTGGAAATGATCTATTCTTACCAGGGCTTTACCACCCTAATCTATCTTTCTTCCTGCAAAATCAGTAGAATTTTATCCTGAGCCTTGATCTGTTTGCTGGCTTATGTCAGTAAATAACACAGAGTGGCAGGCTGGCTGTTTCAATTCTTTCCAATGGTTAGGGGAGTGCGGTTGCTAGAATTTGAAGCTCACTAGAAGGAAATCCCTGGTTCAAACCCTGCTGACAAATTCACCCTGGTGAAAAGCTTCCATTTTGAAAACTGGGCCTTTTCAAGTGTAAGTGGCACTGACAGTCCCTGTACAAAACAAATTTTCCCGGTACCATAGAAAGTCATCAGAAAAGCATTCAAAAAGCTCAACAGTGTTTACGGCTAGAAGATAGCACTGAGTAGGGATTGGAATTAACACTGGAAAAAATAGATGTTTTGCAGATCTTGCATAAATTGTGTCAATTTGTCATGTGACTCAAAACATCCAATAAAATTCCTAAGGTACACTGTTCTCAGAAATCTATAAGCTTAAATGGAGCAGGAGTGTGATGAATGGAAAAAAGAATGCAAGCAGAACAAGTATAATGAAAAGTGGACGGGAAGGGCACATCTGTAAGCATGATGGAGACATGATGTCTGTTAAAGATCAAACAGTCAATCTGGGGAAATAGAAAGAAATAATAAAAAAACCCACCTCTAATTTATATGAAAACATCTGACAAACTTAGCATTTGATATTTTTAAAAGGTCTTTACTGGATCATCTCATTGGGTTTGCACAGCATACAGCGTGTCAATGGAGTTTGAGTCTGGACACAGCTGAATCTAAATCTTTCAAAAGGCTCCAGATGTCTCTGTATGCACAATATTGGTAGTTAGCAGCAATGCCCTGGGGAGCTGGATCCAAGAACTTTTGCTGGCTATTCTGCTACAAACCTTTTATTTTTCACTGGACATTATCAGCACTTCAAATTGAAATCTTAGCTGAAGTCCACAAATATTGACTGTAGGATTAATTTGCAAATATAAACCAAACCAAACTGTTCCAGTAGATTTTAGACTTGCTCCTTTATAGCACTCATTTTAAGTATCTGGCTTAGTATGTCAGACCAATTATTCGTTTGGAGATATGTATCTACAGAAATAGAAGCAGCTACTTCTACATTTTGCAGTTGTTCAATAATTCCTTGTAACATCATATTTGCATAACACGTTTCTGTGTTTTATCTTCGGATTGGTGGATTTTTATTTTTTTTTTTATAAGATCCTTTTTTATGTTGTGGTCAAAAACACTGGCTAGATTTCCTTTCAAAAACTGAACTTAAAAAGAGTCTATTGCATGGAGTCAGCCATAATAGAGCTACAGCTAACCTTGGGTCAGAATTTCTGTTGGAGAACAGTTGGAAAATAGGTATAAACTTCTCATAGTTCACTTAAGACTTTATAAGGTATTCAACATTTCAGAGTATTAAGATTTTCAAACTAGTTTTCTGGTTTATTTATTTGGCCATATATTTTGGGTCAACACTGATGCGTCATGCAGTTGGTTTTATTTTTAATAAACTTTTTACTGAAGTTGAGAATGTAGATTTTTATAGTCCATCTGTAAATGTGCTGTGTAAACAACTTTCTATACACACAACTGACCTGCAATTATTCTTTTGGAGCTGGATCTGGAAGACAATAAACACATCACATGTCAGTCCAAAGAAATCAGGTCGTCATTTCAAATGTTGTCTCCCACTGTGCCTGTAATATCTCAGTGAAAAATAATCTTGAGTTCTCACCATTGCTATGAAGCTGTCTGTTTTAAACTTTACTAAGTTGCCGTGTCACAGAAAAGTAAAAGTGTGCTTTGGGATATGTAGTGTTGATGCTCTAGAGAATATATTTCCCTGCCTTCGGTACTTTGATATATAAACTTCTCTGTAATAGGAGTTTGGATCCCAGCTCAACACACTAGAAATGTTTAAAACTTACAAACATGAACCAAGGTAACAAAATTCTGATTGTTCAACTTCACTTCAGCTTTATTCAAAAAATACTGTCCTAGAAACAGAACTTGACCACAGGGTGTCCTGGAGTGATTAAAATTTAAGAGTGTACGTCATGTTCCCTTTTGAACTTTAGAATTTGGATATGGACACTGTTTCTTTAAAAGAAGAGACTCAGTGGTTGAACTATTTTCCCCCCTCCTTCTTTCGCCGAAAGAATTTGCCAGGAGGCGCCGAGAAGCTGATAAGAAATAAAAACGAAACCCTGCACCTGTGCAGTTGTAAACCATCATCACGGCGTCTCTGGACGGCGGAGGTTGAGGGCTGTGACCCTAAGACATCATTCAAGAGAGACAACAAACAGCAAATCACGGACTGCACGGAGGGATGATGTATTTTTTGTGTATATAAGAGGGAAGTGAGATTTCCTCTTCCTGCTTGCTGTTCCTGCTTCCTGCTTTCCTGGAACTGTGCTCCTGGCTCGGCTTTTTCTCCCTTTACAGAAAAAGGCCTCCGGCATTTTTGAAATTCCTCCGGTATTTTGTACAACTCCCATCCCGGGATGAAAGTAAGGGCGGGGAGGTGATTAATTTGAAGCGGGGAGGAGGTGAGTGATTAAAAGGGAGAAAGGGCCGAAAGCCATCTTTGAACTAACCACCTTATCTTTCTTTATTGTTTATCTCTTTCATACTGTTGTACCATTTAAATTTAGATAAAGCTGTTCTTAGAAATTCACTGTCTGCGTGCCTGGTGCTTTTTATCTTTTATTGCTGTCCCCGAACACAGCCAGTCTAGTGAGGGCTGTGGGGAGAGGAGGGCCTTGGAGACCCTTCCTCAAAAGATTGTTCTTTTGACCCTAACTTCCAGTCAAACCAGGACACAGGGTCAATTCAATCAATTGACCATTAAGTCAATGCCAGGAATCTCATTTATACCCTGGGTTCTGCACCAGATGATTAGGATCCAACATGAAGTAAATTGGTGAAATCTGAGTTTAGCCATGGGTGAGATATCACTGAAATTCACTTCAATCTCAATAATACCAAAAGCTCTGATGTCATCCCAGCCATAATCAACCCTGCCCACTTGACTCTGAGCTCATTGCTCTGCAAAATTGCTTAGATGTGTCTTCTTATCTCTCCTCATAAACTGCACAGAATTCTGGTTGCTCTGGCAAAGATAAATTTGTAACAACTCCACAAAAGATAATACAACAGAATAAAAACTACTTTTTTAGATCTTATGGATTACTAAGTCCTACAACGTTTAAACTTCGAAAATGCAAAAGAAATTAAATAGGATAGGTATTTGATAAATATGAAGGAGAGATAGAGCAACTTTGATGGGCACCCTGACATCTAGCTGTGGTCAAACCACCACATGGCTTTTTGATGCCGAGTATGGGGCTTAAAGAATTTGAGGTAAGAACAGCAATTGAGAGAGGAGATAGGCAACACATGGACTCAACAATGTTAGGGACTGTAATGATTGTAAGGAATTTTCATTGCTGTAATTGTGGTGAGGGGATGTAAATTGTCTAGTTTTGTTCAGTGCTGTGTTTACATTATTTTGATTTTGGTGTGAGGAATTTGGGTTTTGTTGATTTGACTGAAGCTTTTGAAGATTGCATGATGAATGTGGGTTTTAACGATAACTATTCAATATGTGATTCACTTAGGCAAGGGGATTGGACTGTGTTGGGCTTGCACAGCAAAGTTTTTATAGCAGGAGATTACCATGGTGGTTTCCACAAGAAGCTGCTAGAAGCTTCTTCTGTGTCCAAGAGGGCCAATGCCAACCAACTCCAAGAATGACACACCACCGGCCAAAGCCAAGCCCATCAGCAACAGTGGTAGTGCCTCTGTGATAACGTGTTTAAGAAGGAGCATTTGGGGAGGGAACTGTAGGATAATACCTGCAGCCAGAAAGAGGAGTGAGAATATGTCAGAGAAACAACTCTGAAGACACCAAGGTCACTGAAGAAGGAGAGGTAGGAGGTGCTCAGCTGCCATGGTGAAGTGTATTGTGGCAGAGGTTGTTCTGCTGCAGCCCATGTAGGACCTCATGCTGAAGCAAGTCTATGCCCAAAGGAGACTGTGGCCCCATGGGAAGCCATTTCTAGAGTATGCTTCTAACAGGGCCTGTAGACCCACAAAGAGAGGAGTCCATCCTGGGGGAGGGTTTCTGGAAGTACTTGTGACTCCATAGGAGACCCATAATGGAGCAATCTGTTCCTGAAGGAATGCACTCTAAGGGAACAACCCAAGCTGGAGCAGTTTATGAAGAACTGCAGCCCACTGGAAAGACTTGCGTTGGAGAAGTTCATGAAGGATTGTCTTCCACTAAGGGGACTCCACTCTGGAGCCCAGGAAGATGAGTTTGAGGAGTCCTCCACATGAGGAGAAAGGAGCAGCAGAAACAACATGTTATTAACTGACCACAGCCACTATTCCCTGTCTGCTTCTTCCGCTTGGGGGAAGGAGGTAGACAAACTGGGACTAAAGCTGAGACAGTGAAAAAAATGGAAAGGGGGAAGGTGGTTTAAGATTTAATTTTTATTTTCTCATTATCTAGTTTGATTTTGATTGGTAATGAATTAAATCAATTTCCGTGAGTTGAGTCTGTTTTGCCAGTAATGGTATCCATTGAGTGATTTCCTTGGCCATATTATCTCAACCCACAAGCCTTTTGTTATACTTCCTCTCCACTGTCCATCTGAGGAGAGGGAGTAGTAGAGCAGCTTTGTTGGGTACTCTGGTATCTAGATAGAGTAAATCCACCACAGTATTCAACCATATGGTACTATATATAGAGTAAGAAACTACATGCTACGTATGCTTAACAAACTTGTCTGAGAATGGATGAACGCATTGATCATTCCACTGTAGGGATATAGGCCACTACAGTGCAGTGAGATCTAACAATGGTGTACCATAGAAGCTTCTCCTGAAACAATTTCAAGTTTGAATGTTGTTTTACATTTGCTTCAGTATTTGACTCAGTATAGCAATCTGTAAATTCCCACATGCTATACCTTCACTGTGGACAAGACTTTTACGTAGCATGACACCCAGAAATTATTTCTATGAAAAACTGGATCACTCTAATTTTTTTTTTTAATTATACCTATAAGCTATCATAAAATAATTCATAGAATCATAGAATAGTTTACGTTGGAAGGACCTCCACAGGTCATCTAGTCCAACACCCCTGCAATGAGAAGGGACACCTTCAACTAGATCAGGTTGCTCAGAGCCCAGTCCAACCATACCTGGAATGTTTCAAGCTTGTCCATTAAAGCCATTACTGCATTACCACATGCCCTGCCTACAGTGTTTGTCCCCATCTTTCCTATAGGCCCCTTTAAGTACTGAAAGGCTGCAGTAAGGTTTCCCTAGAGCCCTCTCTTCTCCAGGTTGAACCAACTGTCAGCTTTTCTTCATAGGGGAGGTGTTCCATCCCTCTGATCATTTTTGTAGCTCTCCTCTAGACCTACTCCAACAGGACTGCAGGTGAGGTCTCACCAGAGCAGAGTAGAGTGGTAGAGGTATTAATTTCATCTCAGTAATTACCTTCTATTTATATTTCAGACATCCTGTATATTTTCAGACTTATCCAATAAGTACCTGAATACAAAGACTGTAATTCAGCCTGCATTTTAAAACAGATTTTTGACTTCTGTTAACTATCTCAAAATATAACACTGAGTTTCTTTTTTGTCTAATAGGGGAAAGAATATTGATAGATAACCCTAGTAGTAAATCTACTTGGGCTGTCCCTAGAGGTTTTTCTGCAGATTGTAAATTGCTTAAACTGCAATCTCATGATTTAGGACATAAAGCAGAGGCTCCTAACAGAAGCAGACTTCTATGTTCTGCTTAAATTTCTAGTGTGCATTGCTAACACTGACTATCATAATCGAATTTTGGATTATGTCTACAAAATAATAAAGAAGAACGCTTAACTCTAGGTTATTTTCTTCTGAAGAACACTTCTTCAATATTTCTCTTTGTGCTGCTGTTGTTTCCCCATTTTCACAGCTGCAGGTTGGGGTTTTTTTGCAAGTTACCTTAAGATTGCTCACAGTACTTGTGCTGTTAGTTGAAATGTTTTGACACCATTGTGTAATGAAATTCAATTCAAATGTTTAAGTAGGCAAGCTTATAATGGTCCAAAGCCACTTGAGATAAAGAGTGTTTCTATGCTAACTTCAGGCTCGATATCATCTTTACCTAAAACCTTACATTGTCCAAGGCACAGTCTGAAAATCACTTGGGCGATGACATTGTCCAAAGCTTCTTTCTTATGTTTAACATACTATAGCAGGCTTTGCACAAGACAAAACACTTTTTGTCACTGCAGTTGATGTGAAATTACTACAGAATATTATTGATTCAAATATTTATTATCTCATAAATTGTATTCCTCCTTTATACTGTCAATGGTTGAGATATCTCTCTGTGGCAAAAAGAAGGAAGAATGCAAGTGCGTTGTTAGTATTTAATTATACATATAGGACATGTCTAAAGAACAAACTAACAGTGTGTAGTAAAAATTATATTTGCTAATACCTATTCTGAAAAACTAATAATGGTCAAAAACTACACTCTGGTACCAAGGACTATTGATTCATATCATTGTTGGAAAGCAACCAACAGTGTTTAACATACAGCAGTAAAATGCTATACTTTTACTTGTGGTTTTCCTCTAAGCAAGGCTGAGACATATAACACCATTAAGACCCTTTGGGTTTCACAAGTACTAATGATCCCTCTCATTCAAATAAAGGCTTCAGAACCATTTGATCCTCACTGGTAATCTGTCACTATAAAAAAACCTGATTGCTATTATACAAAATTAAAACTGAACAAAAATAAAGTCTTTTGATATGACGACTGTATTATTCCATCATCAATGACAAAGACATATTTATTTCTTCACTGTTCTAGAAGCAGTAGAAGAGAAGTGCAGCAGGGGATAAAATATTTCAGCTGAATACAAAATCATGATAAACCCAAAGTTAATGCAGTTAAGTTACACTTCTCAAGTCACTCTATAACATTCAGAACATGATGAGAAGTATTTGTACATGGTACAGAGAAAACAATAAATATTTAATCAATACAGACTGGGATCCTAATGTAAGACAGTATATTTAGAGGAATGTGTCTTGCTCAGTTTTTTCTAATTAATTAAATTAACAAAACTAAGCTGTTACCAAAGGAAAAATCTTTGCGCTAAGGAATTAAAAAAAGAACACCAAGGCATAAAATAAAGTGCTTCTTGAAAGAGAAGAAAAATGCAGTTATATTTCTTTTCTGATTCCAGTGTCTCAGAATACATACCAAGGGAAATTACTTTTATTTCTCTAAGTTAGGATGAATTAGATCACTGTTTCAATTTTACTTTGTTAGCTTGCTCATTAAATATGAATCTAGATTCAGTTTCAGTCTGAACTACAAACACTACAAAACTAAGAAATACTTGGGCTTGGGAATTTCTCTGTCTCTGCAACTGTTTATGTTTCAGTAAAGAGAAATTTCAATCCTGAGTAATCACTAAGATCAGAAACAGTTACAAAAAGCACTCATGAACTCAAAGAATTAGATGGGAACACAACTAATAATATGCAAAGGGCATCAAATGCCAAATATCTAATACTATAAGAAAAGTCAAACAGTGTAAGAGTGTGCCATACTGAGTATCGTCTTTCTCAGAGTGCCCCAGGCACTGATGGAAATGTACTAGAACAGGGCAAACAGGATGTGATATTTCCCAAGCATTTCCAAAGTCTACACAATTTTCAGTTAAGGAACTTGCTGAGTCAGAACTGGTTTTTGCATGCATAATAAACTTATATGAATTTTTTTTCCATAAACCTGACTTACTTCCTCTTGAGCCAATATGGAATTTTAGAATCCATAACATCACAAGACACAGGGTTCCTGTTGCAGTAAGAAGAGTCCCTTTTGTTGCTTGTTCTGAACTACTCTCCTGTCAGGCTTTTTTCACCATCAGTAGTAGTGGATAATAAAACCCTTTTCTCATTGTCTCTGTCGCCCAAGAGTTTAACAATTTCTCTGATGATTCCTCTTGAGTACCAGTCTGCTTGCTTAGCTTCATTGTTCCCTAAGTGGGAGTTATATCATAGCCTTGATAACTTTCCACTGCATCTATTGCTTTTTAATTCAAGTAGTGAAAGCAGTTTTGAAGCAAATCATAGAATCATTAAGGTTGGAAAAGACCTCTAAGATCATTGAGTCCAACTGTCAAGCTATCATCACCATCCCTGGGCAGCCTATTCCAGACCTTCAGAACCACTTACAGCACATTGAACAGTTTTAATGCCTAAGAACAGTATTTCTTCCAGAAAGAAAAAAAATCAACCAGATCAAGTATGAACCAAGCAGAAACCTTTGAACTGTGTGCATAGTAGAAATGTTTGGCTGGAAGACAAAGTCCCCCACTATATACAGTTTAGGTGTAGAGTCCTTGGCATGAACTGCTCTGTTCATGTACATGTTAGCACAGATCTGTGCATCTCCCTCCTCTGATATTTTTCTAATTCTAATACATTGTCTTTTTGATGAAAGAAAGTAAGCCAAGCCAGTATTCAAGATATTGGTATGAATTTAGCAGCATAATATCTTCCACTATTCACATCTTAATAATCTGTAACAGTCTGGCTTTTTGACCAGTACTAAGTTTTAGATTGACCTTTTCATGCAACTGCCTTCTATCAGACTGCAATCTTGCTGAAATCTGCTACTGCTTTATAAATGTTCTCTGAAAATTTTACCCAAGTGGAGACCATCACTATGAGCCATACTGGACCCAGATACGTTAAAAATTACTCTAATCCCTGTGGGTAGCATCAGATATCAAAAAATAGGCAAAATATATTGTTTGCAGTCATGTCCCAAGTTTGTCCTCCTGCTGTAAAACAGAAACTTTACAGATCCTGCAGAAATGCCCTAAGCCACAGGTCCTCCATGTTTAGGAAGCCTTTAGATGACAGTCTGTGGAAAATCTATAGGGCATCTCGCATCAAAGGAAAAAAAAGGAGCAAGAACATTGTGCCATCATATACCTAATATGAGCATTCTCAAGAGCATCATCTTTGGAAGAGCAGGTTAAAGATAGCATAGAAAAAGATGTAGAAATATATTATTCTTCTAGTTGCCTTTTCTATTTACCAATCAATAACGATTCTAATCTAATAAATAAACCAAAATAATACAAAGGAAAAACTAACACTTGAGATTCTTTCTATTATTCCATGCAGTAAGTACTTGTTGACCTACTATCATGAAATTGAAAGGATAAGCAATAAGTGCCACAGTCTGTCTGGGGACTGTGCAGGTTCCTTTGCTCCTCAAGGGGTTTCAGGTGCCAACATACAAAGCTCTGAGCATCAGGTCTCACCCGATGACTGACCTTGCCTTGTGCAGCACCAGTCATCTCCCAAGCTCCTTCCCTACTGTAAGGACCAGTATTGCAGTCCTAATCCATGCATGTCAGAAAAGACTGTGGAGAGACATTTCCTTTAAAATTGTCACTGGATTTCTCTCTGTGGAATTACTACATGTATCAGATCATTCAAACCATCATTATATTTATTGTGTGATGCACCCCTTATTGAAGCCAGGTCTCCCGTAGCTATGAATTGTTCAAATAATTGTTCAAATAGGCCTTCTATAAATACATTAATAGCAAAAGGAGGGGCAAGGAAAACCTCCAGTCTCTGTTGGACTTGGAGGGAAATATAGTTAGCAAAGATGAGGAGAAGGCTGAGGTACTTAACACCTACTTTGCTTCAGTTTTTACCAGTAAGACAGGTGGCCCTCAAGACAATTGGCCTCTGGAGCCGGTAGACAGAGAGAGGGAGCTGAATAGTCCTCCTGTATTCCAGGAGGAAATAATTAGTGACTTACTGAGCCAGCTGAATCCCAACAAGTCTATGGGGCCAGACGGGATCCACCCCAGGGTAATGAGGGAGCTGGCAAAAGAGCTTGCCAAACCACTCTCCATCATCTTCCAACAGTCCTGGCTCTCTGGGGAGGTCCCAGATGATTGGAA
>VWZO01005080.1:10138-34270 GCA_013396975.1 Bucco capensis
CAAGCAGGCTGCAGAGGGCCTGTTTGCAAAGGCCTGCAGGGAAAGGACAAGGGGCAATGGTTTGAAATTGGAGAAGAGGAGATTTAGACTGGACACTAGAAAGAAGTTGCTCCCCATGAGGGTGGTGGAACACTGGCCCAGGTTGCCCAGGGAGGTGGTTGAGTTCCCATCCCTGGAGGCATTGCAGGTGAGGCTTGCCAGGGCTCTGGGCAAGCTGCTCTAGTTGGGGATGTCCCTGGCCACTGCAGGGGGGTTGGACTAGATGAGCTCCAGAGCTCCATTCCAACCCAAACCATTCTGTTATTCTATGAAGCAGCCTGTTGAGAGCTAGGCACTGGCAGCTCAGAGCCTGCAGAATCACAACCACAGCTTGGGCACCAAGTGAACCAGCATAGCAGAAGTGCTTTCCCACCCAAACAGCTGCTCTGCTGTCCCAGCCAAGAGCAAGGGGTGGAAAGCAATGTCCCAGAGATGCTGCAGCTTCAGGACTGGAGCAGGAGGCTGTAGCCAGGCTCCAAATCATGCCAGCATCATCCTTCCCATCCTGATCTTGGCAAATTCGGTGTAATTAAAGGAAGACATGGGGTTTTGCACACAGGGAGTGAAGAGCTTTAGCTGCTTGGTAGCTTCAGCAATGGATCCAGCTCTAGGGAAGTGTTTGCACAGCTTATTTGAAGCCTAGGAGGGTAACAGCATCAGTATTGCACTGTAGTGCAGAGCTCTGTAAGGGTGGCATTTATTTTCTAGTAACCTGAGCCCTCTGATAGCAAAGTCTTTTTAGAAGGAGGCAAATCTGGTATTCCCAGAGAAGATTGCTGGCTTGCCTCCAAGTTGTACAAGATCATTGGGGTGTTTTTGGGTTGCTGGAGTGAGATTTGGGGCAAGAGTTGTCTTTGCCATCTTCCTGCCTTCCTCTCTTTGAGCTCTTAGTGAGCTTGAGACACTTGCCAGTGGTGATAATGCCTAAGGGAACCCACGTTTGGGAATTTCCTCAGCTTGTTCCTACCCTAAAAAGAAGGATAAATCCTTCCTCCAGCACTGAGGAAGCTTGGCCTGGCTCTGGACACAGTGTTGGAGCTTTCATCCTTCTCCAGCAGTCTCCTGTGCAGCTGGAGGTACCTGGCCCTGCACTAAGAGTGATGCTGCAGTTGAAGGCTGCAAATACAAACCTGGCTGCAAGCTGAAAGGGCACAAAAGAGTCCATTCTCTGCAGGTACCCTCTGGAGGCCAGCTCAGCTCAACTTTTGTCCTTCTTGTCTCCTCTAGGCTTTTCTGTTCCTGGGTAAACACATGAAGCAATCAGCCTGGGAGCTGCTGGGTGTAGCCAGGCAGTTTTGCAAGGCTCAGGCAGGTCTGTGTGAGCTTCACTCTGCAGGTTACCACCTTCCAGATCCTGGCAATGGACATTCCCAGGACACTCTGAGCTTATTTCATCTTGAAGCACAAGGCAGCAGAAGCCACCCTTTGCTGGAGGCTGGCTGGGCTGCTGTGCAGATGATCTTGTGATGTTCTGACAGTCCAGAGAGCCATTATTCTGAGCTCTTGCCAATCACCAGACTGCTGCCAGTCTGTGTCAAATGAAGCATCCCAGGCCTTGTCACATTAAATCCAGCAGCTCTTTCATTTACAGCAGAGCAGTTTGTTTATTTGTGTTGCCTCCCCTCCTTTTGGGATGCCACACTTAATCATCTCAGAGGTTTGGGCTGCTTGTGCAGAGCCTGTAAGCAGAGTGAAAGCTCAGTGTCCCTTAAAGGGCCCCTCATCCTTGGGTAAATTGTGGTGGGGTTTGCTGTGGTATTGCTTTGGAAAGAGGTGGGTGAAAATAAGGGGGAAGCATGGCTGAGAATGTGGCTCTGGATCAGTCCTCAGTTAGCAGCAGCACTTCAAGGGCAGAAGGTCTCAGCTTGAATTGCACATCTCCTCTGGAATGCTGGGTCCAGTTCTGGAGCCCTCAACACACAAAGGCCATGGAGCTGCTGGAGCAGGTGCAGAGGAGGCCACGAGAATGCTCAGGGGCTGCAACACCTCTGCTCTGAGGACAGGCTGAGGGAGCTGGGATTGTTCAGCCTGGAGCAGAGAAGGCTTCAGGGGAACTACTAGTGACCTTCCAGGACCTAAAGGGAACTTCCAAGCAGGCTGCAGAGGGCCTGTTTGCAAAGGCCTGCAGGGAAAGGACAAGGGGCAATGGTTTGAAATTGGAGAAGAGGAGATTTAGACTGGATATTAGAAAGAAGTTGCTCCCCACGAGGGTGGTGGAACACTGGCCCAGGTTGCCCAGGGAGGTGGTTGAGTTGCCATCCCTGGAGGCATTGCAGGTGAGGCTTGCCAGGGCTCTGGGCAAGCTGCTCTAGTTGGGGATGTCCCTGGCCACTGCAGGGGGGTTGGACTAGATGAGCTCCAGAGCTCCCTTCCAACCCAAACCAGTCTAGGATTCTAGGATTCTGTGATCTGTGCTCTGGTGTAAATCAGAGCAGAATAATGCCACCTCAGGGTATGCTCACACAGGCTATGCAGCACCTATGTGCCTCAGTTTCCCTGTCTTGTTAAACAGGAAGGGTGAGGAGTAGGCCAGTGTCTGGACAAGGGGAGATTAATCCAGGTGGCCTCCTGCAGCCATGAGGAAGGCTGGAAATGTGAGGGGTGAGTTGTGTGCCTTCAGCTGATGATACAGAGCTTGCTCACTTTCTGCACAAGCATTCGGGTACTGAGCTGAGCTTTTCCAAGGCAGGCTCTGGAGTGAGCAGGTGTCTTTGCTGTTGCTCCCTCTGCAACTCCTCTGTGCTGCATTACCAAGCTCAACAGAGCTGCAGCAGTCCCATGGAAAGAGTGGGAGAGCTCGTGGAGCATGAGGTTCTCCTCTGTGCTGCTGCTTGGGNTCTAAGCCCTTGAGCAGCTTGGCAGCCTCTGTCCCCTCTCCAGCACCTCCATGTCCCTCTTGGAGTGAGGAGCCCAAAACTGGATGCAGTACTGGAGGTGAGGCCTCCCCAAAGCTGAGCAAAGGGGCAGGATCACCTCCCTGCTCCTGCTGCCAACACTGTTCCTGCTCCAGGCCAGGATGCCATTGTCCTTCTTGTCCCCCTGGGCACACTGCTGGCTCCTGTTCAGCTGTCACTCAGCACCCCTAGGTCCCTGTGTGCCTGGCAGCTCTGCAGCCACTGCTCCCCAAGCCTGGAGTGCTGCTGGAAGAAGTGTCCCATTCATGGAGAGGTTGCAGAGGAATACTGGGGAGATGGTGATGAGCTGGCTGGAAACATGTTTAAAGGAAGAAACCAGAGTGCTGCACACACTATTCCTCTTTCATCAGCTCAGATTGCCTTGTCCATGCAGCAAAGCTTCTTGACTCAAGTCTTTCTGGGACAACTGGTCAGCTTCTGTTCCTTTCCTAGCTTGGGAAGACAAGGAAAAAAGGAGTTGTGGGTTTTATTTCCCTTGTAATGCCTCTGCAGTAAGAGGTGCTCCATTACTCATCATTGCTTGCTTTGGTGGTTAATTTGCCTCCTGTAGGATTTCAATTCAGTTCTTGTTAATGGGTTGGGTTTGTTGGGTTGGTTGTTTTTTTTCCTCCCTTCACAAGAATTCAAAGCAAATGCATAGTTAACAGACACAATTCCAGAGCTTCCAATCATTTGCCAGAATGAAGTCTGCAAGCCAAATTAACTGAGCATCCTCATTACTGCTGTCACTTTGCAAGCTGCCTCAATGCTCTTCAATGCAGACCTGAGCCATCACAAAAGATCTTTTTTCCTTACCTTTCTTACACAAGGGATCCCCAAGCTGATCAGAAGCAACAAGAGGTTTGAACTGGGGTGGGGTTTTTTTGTGCCTGGATGTGCAGCTGCTTGTTTCCCAAGCTGTTTGTGGTTATTTCATGGTCCTTGGACCACGCACGGGGACACTTTCCCTATGGATGTGTGCAGAGCTCTTCAAGGAGGAAAGATGCCCTCCTGCTTTCCAGGGCTGTCTTCAAACAAAGCCTTGCACCAATCCCCAGTTTGAGGTGTCACTTCCATCCCAATGCCTCTTTAAGAAAGCATGATGATCACTCCAGCTTCATTACCCAAGGTATCTAGCAATCAGCCCCAGTGACACGCTTTCCTCCCAGAGATTGACTCACTGGGGGACTCTGCTTTCAGCTGAAGCCACATCCAGTCACTGCAAGGCCAGGGAGACTCTGCAGTCTCCATGGAGACAGCACACTTACAACTTAATGTGATCAACAGATGCTGCTGCAATCAGCCTGAAAGATGGAGAGAATGTTTGGAGCTGAGCACTGGTGGTGGCTCAGTGGCTCTTGAGATGTGCTCTGTGTTGTGACTGGGCTCCCTGGGAAGGCACAGGCTCCTGAAAACACACAGATGTGGGGATTGAGGGAGAAATAGCTCCTAGTGGAGAAAAGAAGGGGGAGATGGTGATGAGCTGGCTGGAAACATGCTCAGAGAGAGGAAGCAGAGTGCTGCACACACTATTCCTCTTCCATCAGCTCAGATTGCCTTGTCCATACAGCAAAGCTTCTTGAATCAAGTCTTTTTTGGACAACTGGTCAGCTTCTGTTGTCTTCCCAACTTGGGAAGACAGAGGAAAAAGAAGTTGTGATGTTTTCATTTCATTGATGAAATCAATGTGTTCTCAGCATTACCTTTGGGGAAGTCACCAGAACTTTCTCTTCTGGGCCAGTTTAGCTGGAAAATGGATCAGTGTTAGTCATCCAGTTAACAGCTAGCAGCATCTTGTCTGCTCTGGGGTTAGGGATGGATTGTAATGAGGTGAAAGCAGTAGGCTGCTGAGGACTGATGAGTGTGTAACATCAGTGAACTGCACAGGGATCTCCCTCTGTGCTGGGTGACCTGACATCAGCATCTCTAGAGCAGATCTCTAGTCCTGTTTGGTTCTCCTGTAAAACCTCTGAGGGATCATTTCCCACTGGACCTTACAAGCTATTGGAAAGGTATGACCTGCTTTCTGCTTTCCCTGCTCTGCTTAGTGGGGTTACCTTCATGATTATCCCCCTCAAACCCCTCATGTCAGTGCTCCTCAAAGAGAAAGCAAGGCACACACATGCTAATCCTGCCTCCTGGAGCATAACTATTAGAAAGGATGGTCCAGATGCCAATCCTGGCTCCTTTCCCTGGTTGCTGGGAAGGTATAAATTCATGCTGTACTTGCTTGCTTCATGTTCTTTCCCTAAGCATCCTCTGCTGGCCACTCTTGGAGGCAGGCTGCCTGGCTGGAGGGACACTTGCTCTCAATTCCTGTTTGGCTGTGGAAAGAGGAGGCATTTTTGTGTTTTCCCTTGTTCCTTGGGGTTTTCATCAGGGAGGATTAATCTTTCCTAGCCCAGTGGCATTTAGAGCTGTGCTAGGTGCTTCACGGCCGCAGAGGGAGATGCAATTAGCAGCTCAGAAAGCAGCAGAGCAGTCTAGAGAGGAAAGGTGACCTAGACTAGTTTTATAGGGAGGAGGCTATCAGCAGAGGCAGGACTGCCCTCAAAAGCATGGCAGGCTCTGCTCAGGAGGTGTTTCTGTCCTTGTGCTGCCCCAGCTCCCAGCTCAGTGCCTTTGCTGGCATGCTGAGCAAGGTGATGTGAGCTTTCTGGCATTAGGGAGCACTGGAGCACTCCCTTGGGCTGGCAGTGCTGGAGCTGAGCCTCTCTGCAGATGGGTAGCAGCTGATGACTTCATCTGTGCAACTATATTAAGGAGAAGGAATCTTTCCAGTGCTGGAAATCACCTCCAGAGTCTTCAGCAGAGCAGGATCATAGAATCCTAGAATGGTTTGGGTTGGAAGGGAGCTCTGGAGCTCATCTAGTCCAACCCCCCTGCAGTGGCCAGGGACATCCCCAACTAGAGCAGCTTGCCCAGAGCCCTGGCAAGCCTCACCTGCAATGCCTCCAGGGATGGCAACTCAACCACCTCCCTGGGCAACCTGCTCCAGTGTTCCACCACCCTCATGGGGAGCAACTTCTTTCTAATATCCACTCTAAATCTACTCTTCTCTAATATAAAACCATTGCCCCTTGTCCTTTCCCTGCAGGCCTTTGCAAACAGGCCCTCTGCAGCCTGCTTGGAAGATGGGGTCCTGCCTCCCTGCTGCTGCTCTTTCCTCCCAGCCAGGGCTAACCTTCCTTGCTGGAAAAGACCTTTACTCAATCAAGTTCCTAGGCTGGGCTTTAATTAACCTTTGCTCAACATTGTGAACTCTCCCCTACCATGTAGCTGGAGTTTCCAGAGAAGAAGTTTCCAGCTGGAAACTGTTGACATTCCTTGGGCATCCACCTTGAGACATCCTGAGCCATGCAGTCCAGGTGAATGATTCCCCATCCAGTAGCTGTTCTCCATGGACATGCAAGGCACTGTAAACCCTTAATGCAACCAGAAATAGAAGGATTATTGATCAGGCTCTGTCTCCAAATAACAACAGGAATACATCTCCTTTCCAACAGGACAGGATATCTACTTCCATGGAAGGAATTCCTCAGCTGGCTCCATAAGATCACATTGATTCTATTTTGGAAGCCTTGGTTGCTCCCAATAAGGCTGCAAATGGAATTAGCTCAGAGAGAGAGAGAGAGCTATTCCCTGGCCAATCACTCAGGGAAGCTGAAGGACAGCTTATTGATTTTCATGTTTCAGGGAAAAAAAAATGAAATTATATCCCTTTTTGTTATTTAAAATGCTGCTTAAGCAATTTAGTAATGAGAGGTTGGAGGCCCAGTCCCAGGCTTTGAATTGGTTGAAGGAGGAGGGAGAGATTTCCCTTGACAAGAGAGCTAGGTGGGAAGGAAGATTTAGTGTAATTGCCTTCCCTTCCAAATAATTGATGATGCCAAAAGAATGGCTCTATTTTGCCAGCTTCCTTCCCTGCATACCATTTATTAAAGATATAGTAATTAATTATGTAAATAGTTGATTTATAATCAACAACAGGGGTAGTTTAATTGATTTTTTTTGTGTGTGTGTGAATATATATGACAGGAAAATCTTGAGCCAGGCTGCAGGAGGAGGTCCAGAGAGCCTCAGCAGATAAAGTTTTTGACCTCTCCTTGGGATTTTAGACCTCCTGTTATTTAAGGGAGCTCATCTACCCAACCCCAGAGCCTCCATCCTCCAAGGATGTGTAGAAGGCAAAGCATCTTCTAGGGACTGCTGTCCCTTTTAGTTGGAAATAAGCTCTGCTCAGCTGCTTCTGGAGAGCATCAGCCATTCCCAAGCCTCTGCAGTGCTGCTTGGATGAGATTGGAGTGCAGGATTGCTCTGCCCCACCCCTTCCCTCTCTATTGTTTCAGGCAAATCTTTCTGAAACAGCTTTTAATCAAATGAATGTGCTGTTATAAATAAAAGACATGCTCTCTCCTCTCCTCCAACCTCCAATCTTGAACCTTTGCCCAAGCAGGAGAATGGCAAAAGCTTCACAATGCTATGTGTGGCTAGAAAATGTTGGTTTGTGTTGTGCTCTTCTCTTTCCAAAGGGTTCCATCCATTCCATGAGTGGTCTTAACCCTCCAGCATGGAGAGAGGGAAGCTTTGGTGGGAGTTGAGTCTCTTTAAGCTTATCTCAATACTCCTAAGTCTCTTTTCACCCACAATCCAGGTGCTGTGTGCTGTTGTTGGCTGAGGCTGACAATGCCATGCTTCCATCCTAGTGTGGGGGGAAAGCTCTTTGTCTCCTTCTCCCACTCTTTGCAGTGCTGCTAGGTTTAGGATCAGCTACCTCCTGCTCCTCTCTCTCTCTCTCTCTTGCTGGAGTTTGGCATCTCCCTTGTGTGCTGCAGGTGATTGGGGAAACTTCAGGTGGGATGTAAATCTACCCCATGCCTGCCTGGAGTTCCTTGACCTTCAGCTGAGAGCTGAGCTGCCTCTTGTCCATGATGAGTTGAGGCTATTAATTGGAAATCCAATTCTGGAGGATGGCCAGGCTAATGCTGAGCCAGCATCACTTGGCTCTGCAGGCAGGATATAGGACATGCCTTGGGCTAGCTATAGCTGGGGAAAGTCAGCTTGTTCTGGCTTCTTGCAGAGGGAAAAGTGGGGTAAATAAGCTCTTACCTCACCAGGCTGGCACTTGCCAGGTTTACTTTGTCCTGTTGCTACCTAAGTGCAAGCTGAACTGCACGACACAAATGCCAAGCAAAGATTTCCCTGATCCCTGGCAGCAGCAGGAAAAGATGATGTGAGTCCTGAACAAGCAAGGCATCACATCTAGGTCCTTTCACACTGCTGGAGGGCATCAGGGATTGTGTCTCCCCTCGAAACTCTGACCTTGGGCCAGATTGGTTTGCCCTCAGAGATGCTGCTGCTGCTCTCCCTTGCTTGCAGAGGGAGCTGTCAGCTGCTTGATGTGATGGCAAAGGAGCTGCTCTTTGGAGTGCAAAGGAGATCATCCTCCTGCTGAGTCCCAGAGAAAGGATTCCCCAGTGTATCCTCCAAATGCAAGCCAGTTGTAGAATCCTAGAATCCTAGAGTGATTTGGGTTGGAAGGGAGCTCTGGAGCTCATCTAGTCCAACCCCCCTGCAGTGGCCAGGGACATCCCCAACTAGAGCAGCTTGCCCAGAGCCCTGGCAAGCCTCACCTGCAATGCCTCCAGGGATGGCAACTCAACCACCTCCCTGGGCAACCTGGGCCAGTGTTCCACCACCCTCGTGGGGAGCAACTTTATCCTAATGTCCAGTCTAAATCTCCTCTTCTCCAATTTAAAACCATTGCCCCTTGTCCTTTCCCTGCAGGCCTTTGCAAACAGGCCCTCTGCAGCCTGCTTGGAAGTTCCCTTTAGGTCCTGGAAGGTCACTAGTAGTTCCCCTGAAGCCTTCTCTTGTCCAGGCTGAACAATGCCAGCTCCCTCAGCCTGTCCTCAGAGCAGAGGTGTTCCAGGCCCTGAGCATTCTCCTCTGGAGCTGCTCCATCAGCTCCATGGCCTTTGTGTGTTGAGGGCTCCAGCACTGCCTTTCAGAGGAGCCTGTTGTGTTCCAGCACCCAAGGGGGAAAATGACACACAGGCCCTGGTGAACAGCTTCTCCAAGCCCAAAAGCCATGCTTAGCAGAGGCCTTGCAGGCAGAAAAAGCAGCTTTTCTTGATATCTGAGTTGAAGGCTTGATTGACACCATATGTGAAACAGCAAAGAGCTGGAGGTGAGCAATAGAACAGCATCTCTCTTAGCTGAGAGAGAGAGAGAGATGCTCTGGCCAGTGCTTAGCTGCAATCTCCAGCTTTGTGATCCATCCACTCGTCCTCTTCCTTAATCCCAGGCTTTAAGGGTAATGCAGAAAAGGAAAGGCAAAGGGCAGACTGCAGACTGTGATTACAGATGGGAAGCAGACAAGAGTGAGAAGGCAAAGCTGGAGCAAGATTGGCATGGAATGCCAGCCATGGAGACAGGGCTGGGAACACAGATATTGCTCCCTCATGGAGCATATTGGCTGTAAATCCTCTGTCCTCTTTTTCTGCTTAGCTTGGCTGATCTCAAGGATGCACTTCCCATGGGTTTGTGCATAGCTCATGGTGTGGAGGAGCAAGGAGATGCTGTAGTGTGGTCTAAGAGGCAGCAGTAGAGTATCCTGATGCTTGGTTGTGGGCTAAGGGACAGTCCAGTCCTGTATCACAGCATCAACAACCAGCAGAGAGATGGGAGAGTGGCTGACAAGAGCTAGGCTCAGGCTGAGCTGATCAATTCCAAGCTGATTAATACTCACTGTTTATAAAGTGTGTCAGCCCCAAACGTGTATCCAATGTTAATTAATCCTCCAAACTGCCCTGGGAAGGAGGGAGGAAAGGAAGGAAATATTGTGTCTATTTTTAAAAGAAAGGAAACAGTTGAGAGGAATTGATTAGGTGATGCTGGGAGCTTGTGGGTTATTTCTGCTTCTCCATTTGTCTTGGCCATAGAGAGGGAGGTTTGGTGGGCAGGGCTCAGCGTTGGAGGAGCTCTACATTTGGGCTCTGTTCCAGTAGCTGCAGAACAACCAATTCATTGCAAATCCCTATTGAATTGCTAAGGAATTCCCTGCTCCTGGGTCTGCATTTGGAAAGAGGAGAGATGTCCCTGGCAGGAGGCTGCCTGTCTGTCCCTTGTTTTGTTCTGGCTACCAGGCATGGAGCCACTCTGGGTGCATTCAGGGCCATGAGGAGGATGCTAATATGTGACCAAACCTCTCTGCATCACTAGAGGAGCTAAGGAGAGAGGAGCTGGGGCTGTCCCTGCAGATACCAAAGCCAAACCCAGGAGCTGTGCTGCCATCCAGAGTGACCTGGACAGGCTAGAGACATGGGCACGGAGAGACTGAATGCAATTTAACAAGGGGAAGTGTAAAGTACTGCATGTGGGAAAGAACAAGCCCATGGATCAGCACAGCCTGGGAACTGATGTGTTGGAGAAGAGCCCTGGGGAAAAAGCTCTGGGAGTGCTGGTGGCTAGGAGGATGCCCATGAGGCAGCAATGTGCCCTTGTGGCCAAGAGGCCAATGGCATCCTAGGATGCATGAAGAGGAGCGTGGCCAGCAGAGCCAGAGAGGTTCTTCTCCCCTCTCCTGTGCCCTGGGGAGGCCTCCCCTGGAATGCTGTGTCCAGTTGTGGGCCCCTCAGCTCCACAAGGCTAGGGAGCTGCTGGAGAGAGTCCAGCCCAGGGCCAGCAAGAGCAGGAAAGGAGTGGAGCATGTGCCCTAGGAGGACAGGCTGAGAGAGCTGGGTCTCTGCAGCCTGGACAAGAGGAGACTGAGAGGAGAGCTCAGCAATGCTTAGAAATATGGGAAGGGTGAGTGTGAGGAGGAGAGAGCCAGGCTCTGCTCCATGGCATCCAATGGTAGGACAAGAGGCAATGGGAGCAAGCTGGAGCACAGCAGGTTTAGTATTAAGCTGAGGAGAAAGTTGTTTGCAGTTCAGGTGCCAGAGCACTGGCCCAGGCTGCCCAGGAGCCTGTGGAGTCTCCTTGTCTGGAGCCATTGCAGAGCTGCCTGGACACATTGCTGTGTGAGCTGCTCTAGGTGCTCCTGCTCTGGCAGGGGGGTTGCACTAGATGATCTCTCTAGGGCCCTTCCAACCCCTAACACTCTGTGATTCTGTGAAGAGGAGCCTGGCTCCATTCTCTTGACACCTTCCCTCATATCCTTCTATCCACTGTTCAGGTCCCCTCTCAGCCTCTTCTTCTCCAGGCTGAACAAGCTCAACTCCCTCAGCCTTTCCTCAAAAGGGAGATGCTCCAGCCCCTCAGCATCTTTGTAGCTCCATGTCTGAACTGGGGAGCCCAGAATTGAGCACAGTTCTCCAGGTAGAGCCTCTCCAGGGCTGAATAGAGAAGGAGGAGAACCTCCCTTGACCTTCTGCTGTGCTGTTGCTACAATTGCATGGCTGATGCAGGATTTATGCCTCTCATTTATTTGACAAGTTTGGCTAGTTTTCTTCAGTGCTTATGTCTGGAGTCAAGTGAATGCATCAGCCACAGCTGCTGCTTTTATTAGGCTTGTTCTTTCCCTGCTTTTTTTTTTTGCTTTACTGGCCATTCCCATCACTTCCATCAGGGCAGGAGATGCTGGGAGGAGGCAGGATGGGCCCTACCTCATCAAAGGCAACTCAAGACAAGAGCAGCTCTCCTTAGGTTCTGGTTGCTGTTATTTAGCAAGCATGTTGTTGTGGAAATGCCTACTTTACAAGCAGCAAACAGCACTACAAGACCAACAGCTCAGTAGGGCTTTGTTTGCATTAGGGATGTTTGCAGCAGGTTAGCTACCATGTGTCAGGCTGAGAGGGGAGTGGGCTTGCTGTAGCTTCAGAGATGTGGGGGCTTGGGCTCTTTGCTCACCCAGAGTATTCCTTGCTAGCTCCCTCCCTGGCATAGCTTGGCTGTCCCAGATGATGTGGGCAGGCTATAGGGATTCATCCCAACAGACACACTCACTGCAGCAGTGATGAAGGCTTTGTGGGGGGAAAGAGGAAGAGTTCAGCTCTAGGTGAACGTGCTGTAGAAGGGAATTTGGGCTAGATGATCTCTAGAAGCTCTTCTTAACCTCTACCAGTCTGTGATTCTGTGTGGCAAATAGCCAACCCATGCTCTTTACCCTCAGGCAAAAGAGCAATCTGTGGCCTGTTTGTTTTGCTTTGCTGTGTTTCCAGCTGCAGCCAAAGTGTCCATGCTGTGGGGAAGAACTGCCAAGGGTTAGGCCAGCACTTGGTGGATTGGGCTGTAAGCAACTCAGGGCTAATCCACTTGCATTAGCCTTGGCACAGAGGTGATGAACTCAGCTGCATCTCACCCCTCCAGAGCCCAGCTTTGGGGCTAAACTCTGCATTTCAGAACAGACTTGGCTCTTGCTTGGCTGTGGGTGTAGACACATCCTTAGTGTTTTCATTGCTGGGGGAAACAAACCCTTTGGCATGTGCTTCCTTCACACCCTGTGTGGATCCAGCTGTCTCTGCTTTCCCTCTGCTCACAAGCAGATGGTGGAGTGAGAGAGGAGATGCCTCAGGTGAGTCGAGCTGGGAGCTGTGTGCAGACACAAGTGTGAAGAGACACAGCCTTGCCTTGTCAAAATATTGGGATGTCTAGTTAAAGCAGAACAGAAGGGACTGCAAAACCCACCAGACACCCAGGTCCATGGTGTGGGCCAGGAGCATGCAGAACTGGGGGTTAGTGGATGCTCTAGGTGGGTTGTGCCCCCTGAAGGCATCTTTATACTGCAGACAATAAGAGGAACACTGAAACAACCTGAAGCTCACCTTCTCAGGGAGGTGTTTTGTACTGGAAGTAGTTGTTGGGCAGGCTTCCTTTGTTAGGTCTCAGCAGATAGCACCAATTAGACAATTATTAACAAATAAATGTGCTCCTTCACTCCAATTCAATGATAAGAAGCAAAGCAAAGGGGTAGATCTTAATCTTTAGCAGATTACAGGCCCATATTGTGCTGATCAGAAAGCAAGCACTTTGTCATACCTAACCCTCCAGGATGCTTCCTTTAGATGATTGTTTGGCCGTGGAAGAAAGAAAGAAAAAGAACTTTGCAAAAAAAAGCTCTAACAATGCTGGAAGTGTCTTGATCAGAAGCCCTTCCAGGGAGCCTAACAAAAGGGGCAGAGAATAGCTCAGGCTGATGACAATGAGGATAATAACATCAGGAGTGGGGAGGGGACCCACGCAGCAGAGCACTGGGCCAGAACAGCTCCAGTGTGTGAAGGAGATAAAGCTTGGAGAGGGAGTTCACTTCAATCAGGGAGGCAGTCTTCTGCAGCCTCTGGAAATGTGAAAAGAGCCACAGGGGAAAGAAGAAAGGAATATTAAAAGGGGTGGGAGGAGTGTTTCTCTCTCCTAGTCTTTTTTTTTTTATCCCCCCCTAGAAAGTGAGGTAGGATTTGGGCTGCAGTAGGAATATGCAGTCCCTCTTTCACAGGCTGAAAGCTGAGGTTTCAGAGGTGATCCAATGTAATTAGGCATCGTAATACTAATTTAACTGCCATGTGATGTGTGGAAGGAGGAGAATACCAACTGCATGGGAGGGGAGAGAATGAGTTTCCCCTTTGTGACCCTGAAGCAATCATACCTAGGAGCTTGAAAGCTGATTTTATTTTCCTCTCTGCAGGGAAGAGACAGTCATTGAAAGAAGAGTCCTACTCCGTGTCTGACTCTCTTGCCTTGCTATGTGTGAGGTTGTTAGGCTGGTAAAATATGGAGAGGATGTGATTCCCTTCCTGTCCTGGCATAAATCAGAAGTCACTCTAGCTGTGCAGATTTACACAAGCTGAGGGTTTGGCTTAACAAAATGAGAACAGCATAAAGCTGGTGAGGAGGAAAGGCTACAAGCTCTCTAGCTGTCTTAAAGCATGGGGATATCAGGCATGAAATTGTGATCACGATGGATCAGGGAACCTCCTCATGAAGTGATTAATTGTTATTAATTGTTATTTATTACTGTAGCACCAGGGAGCCCTTGGCACATCTATGTTAAGTTCCCTTGAACCTGGAGCTGCTCCAAGTTTTCTGAAGTCCTTGAGCTTGCAAAGCAGAGCTGCTGAGCTTGTAGGAATAGGTCTCAGGCTTTAATACTCCCAAGACCTACAATTCTCTGAGGAAAAGTGCTATAATGTGTGTGTTCCTTGGTGGGAAGGAGGAATGAGGTCCTGCAAGGAGCTCAGCAAAGTAGAACTAGGGAATAATGATGATGTGAAAATAGTGAGCTAAGGTTAGAGAGACTTCTGCTCGACTCAGGGATAAGTTCTGTGTGTGTGGCTACAAGCTCAAGTGCTTCTAATTACCCATCCCTAAAGATCAGATCAAATTAGCTCAGAGGGCTAGTTCTGATGGATTTTGCTCTCCTTGTCACTGATGTAAATCACAACTCCTCTTGTGTCAGCCTGGATTTACACCCAGCATAACAGAGCTTGGAAAGCATCCTGACTGAATTGCTGCCAGTTCTTTCCTGAGTCTGCCTGCAGAGCTTCCAGAAGCCAGTGACATTGGCTTTCCTAAGCATCCAAGGGCCACTTGAAAGGCTAATTAATGTTATCTCTGTGCCACATCAAGGAGGTAAAAGGCTGTTTGCTTGTCCTGATGTAGCACCAACATGTGCACTTTTACAGCCTCAGCCTGCTGGCTGCTGATTCTGCTTTTGTGCCCTGTTATTTACAATCCTACACACACACACAAAAAAAAAAGTCTATTTTATTTATTTGTATGTTTTTTACTTTCTGGGGAAGATCTTGAGCTGGGAGCTGAGTCAGCAGAATCTCTAATCCAACAGAAAGCTTCTTTCTCTGCCAGACACTGAAACCCTGAGATGTTTAGCCTGACAGGAGAGAACTCTTTGCTTTCAGTGTGCCACATCCCTCTCTTTGCCCTCCCATCCTTTCCTGCAAGCAGGAAGCAGCCCTCTTAAATGTAATTTCTATTGAAAGCAAATGGTGTCTATGTCTGATTAGTTGTGGCTTGAGGCTGGATCAACAAGCTCACTGTTGGGCCTGCATTTGCAACCCAGAGTATTTTAGGGCACTTGAGTCTGACAGATTCATGTTTATTACATTAAACCATTTTATCAGTGCCTTGCCAAAGTGGTGTTCTCCCAGCTGGAAAGAGGAGAAGGGAATGTGTGTGTAGGGGGGGGGAAACAGCTCTACCATTGGCCCAAGTGCTAACAAAAAGGCCAAATCCTACAACCTTCCTCTAGACAGAGCCTCAGAAGACCTAAATCTGCTCTTGTTCAGGGTCTGATCCTGCCTATGATGTAGTAAAAGTCAAAACTAGGAGGAGAAGAGCCAGGCTCTTGTGCTCTGGTGATGTTAAGGAGGAGAGAATGCTCTGAAATGAGTTGAGCTGTATTGCAGCCAGTTTTGGGCTCCTCACTCCAAGAGGGACATGGAGGTGCTGGAGAGGGGACAGAGGCTGCCAAGCTGCTCAAGGGCTTAGAACATAAGGCTGAGGAGGAAAGCCTGAGGGATCTGGGCCTGTTTAGGCTGGAAAAGAGGAGATTGAGGGGAGAGCTCCTGGCTCTCTAGAACTCCCTGAAGGGAGGTTGGAGAGAGGCAGGGACTGCTCTGTTCTCCCTAGTGGAGAGTGCTAGGATGAGGGGAAATGGATGGAAATTGCCCCAGGGGAGGTTCAGGTTAGACATGAGGAGGAATTTGTTTGCTGCAAGGGTTGTGAGCCATTGGAACAGGCTGCCCAGGGAGGTGCTGGAGTCCCCATCCCTGGAGGGGTTGAAGAGCCAGGTGGATGTTGCATTGGGGAGCATCATTGAGCAGGTTGCTAGGGCTAGGACAAAGGCTGCACTGCTGAGCTTCAAGGGCTCTTCCAGCTGCAACTGTTCTAGGATTCTATGATTCCATGAATTAGATGGAGAGACAGCACTGGGTGAGGGAGGATGAAACCAGACAGCTTCTAGTCTGCAGTTTGGTCAAGGCTCTGCTGGGCTCACCCTCAGTGTGTCCCTGTGCCCACAGAACTCAGCCCAGGCTCCTTCTCCCCCTCCCAGGAGCTGCAGCCCATTTTCTGATGCTAACAATCAGCAAAACTGCTCTGTGTCAGCAAATAAGACTCACAAGACAAAGATAGAGCTGTGAGGGGAAGTGTTTTTGCTTTTGTTTGATTCTTTTGCTAAGCCATTTGTCTACCAGAAGTCTCATCTTTCCCCCTCAATAGCCCAGGGCCTCAAGCCAGGGCAAGTTGTTGTTCACATTTCCTCTCTGGGGACAGAGTTTCCATTACACCAAGGCCACTCTGCTTCATTCTGGCAGCACACAAAGGGCTTGAAAGGACTGGAAAATGTCCCCTGCCAGCTTCCCTTGCTCAGGAGAGCTCCCTGGCTCACTCAGGGCTGGCACAAGACCTTAGTCTTACTCCAGGAGCCTCTGCTCAGTGAGCAATCCCAAGGGGAAGAGCTGTGGTCTCTTTCAAAACAAAGGTATAGATTTCCAAACATCCTGTGGAAAAGGAAAATACCAGCTCCAACCAGAAAAAAAAAAGGACTTGAAGCAGTTGGGCTGTTCCATTTAAAACCAACCAGAGTTTGGCAGCCTCCTGCATTATTTTGCTCTTGTTTAACATCGAAAAGCCTCCAAGGAATTTCCTGGTGTGTTTTCTCTGCTTCATCACAGGTTTGCTCAGAGTGACTAGAACAGGCAATGTGTGCCCTGGCACTTTGTCATTCTGCCCATCCTGGCACTCTGATAGAATAATCAGAATAATAGTTCCTCTATGTTAGAATCTGGGACTCCTACAGGTGTTTCACTAGTATTATTGGCAGCTGCACATCCTGTCAGCAAGACAAAGGAGGCCAAGGAATGGAAGGTGCTGAAGGGAATCAGAAGTGAGCTGAAAGTTAAGGATTTTAACCTAAATCACTTATCCAGGCTTTCCTTGTCAACAAAGGTAAGAGATACAAGCTCCTAGAGTGCAGATGTCCTGTGTGCATAGCAGTTTGGAGATCAGAGAGCAGATGGATGGTCTGGAGTTGGTTAGGGCAAAAGGATGCTGCTACTTATCCAGAGTGATTTGGTATGTGGAATTCCTGAGAACTGGACTTTTACCCTCATTAGATAGAAGGAGAGATTTCTTTACTGAAAGGGTTGTTAAGTCTTGGCCCAGGCTGCCCAGGGAGGTGCTGGAGTCACCAAAACCTGGAATGGTTTGAGAAAGAGCTAGATGTTCTCCTTAGGGCCATGGGTTAGTGGCATGGGGGGATAGGCATGGTTGGACTGGATGAGCTTAGAGATGAATNGTGCTAACAAAAAGGCCAAATCCTACAACCTTCCTCTAGACAGAGCCTCAGAAGACCTAAATCTGCTCTTGTTCAGGGTCTGATCCTGCCTATGATGTAGTAAAAGTCAAAACTAGGAGGAGAAGAGCCAGGCTCTTGTGCTCTGGTGATGTTAAGGAGGAGAGAATGCTCTGAAATGAGTTGAGCTGTATTGCATCCAGTTTTGGGCTCCTCACTCCAAGAGGGACATGGAGGTGCTGGAGAGGGGACAGAGGCTGCCAAGCTGCTCAAGGGCTTAGAACATAAGGCTGNCTCAAGCCAGGGCAAGTTGTTGTTCACATTTCCTCTCTGGGGACAGAGTTTCCATTACACCAAGGCCACTCTGCTTCATTCTGGCAGCACACAAAGGGCTTGAAAGGACTGGAAAATGTCCCCTGCCAGCTTCCCTTGCTCAGGAGAGCTCCCTGGCTCACTCAGGGCTGGCACAAGACCTTAGTCTTACTCCAGGAGCCTCTGCTCAGTGGGCAATCCCAAGGGGAAGAGCTGTGGTCTCTTTCAAAACAAAGGTATAGATTTCCAAACATCCTGTGGAAAAGGAAAATACCAGCTCCAACCAGAAAAAAAAAAGGACTTGAAGCAGTTGGGCTGTTCCATTTAAAACCAACCAGAGTTTGGCAGCCTCCTGCATTATTTTGCTCTTGTTTAACATCGAAAAGCCTCCAAGGAATTTCCTGGTGTGTTTTCTCTGCTTCATCACAGGTTTGCTCAGAGTGACTAGAACAGGCAATGTGTGCCCTGGCACTTTGTCATTCTGCCCATCCTGGCACTCTGATAGAATAATCAGAATAATAGTTCCTCTATGTTAGAATCTGGGACTCCTACAGGTGTTTCACTAGTATTATTGGCAGCTGCACATCCTGTCAGCAAGACAAAGGAGGCCAAGGAATGGCAGGTGCTGAAGGGAATCAGAAGTGAGCTGAAAGTTAAGGATTTTAACCTAAATTACTTATCCAGGCTTTCCTTGTTAACAAAGGTAAGAGATACAAGCTCCTAGAGTGCAGATGTCCTGTGTGAATAGCAGTTTGGAGATCAGAGAGCAGATGGATGGTCTGGAGTTGGTTAGGGCAAAAGGATGCTGCTACTTATCCAGAGTGATTTGGTATGTGGAATTCCTGAGAACTGGACTTTTACCCCTCATTAGATAGAAGGAGAGATTTCTTTACTGAAAGGGTTGTTAAGTCTTGGCCCAGGCTGCCCAGGGAGGTGCTGGAGTCACCAAAACCTGGAATGGTTTGAGAAAGAGCTAGATGTTCTCCTTAGGGCCATGGGTTAGTGGCATGGGGGGATAGGCATGGTTGGACTGGATGAGCTTAGAGATGAATCTATGATTTTTAATGGTGCAGGACAGCTAGAGAAGTGACAGGCAGTGGGTTGAGGAGTGGCAGAGCTACCATGCACATCAAGCTTCCCAAATCCCTGGCTAGTTCCTTGCCCATTAACCAGCTCAGCTCTTCTTCCTGCCTGCAGATTTGCCTTTAAATTCAAGGCTCTGTTCACAGTCCAAGTCATTTGCAAATGTAAAGACCAGACCAATAAAACAGATGAAAGCCAATCAGAAACTAAGCAAAGTCCATTAAGATCTCACTTGGTAACCTTTCATTTGGCTAACCTGTTCTTGAAAGGAGCTGGCTGAACATCTGAAGAGTGTTTGCTCTGTAGACAGATAACTCAAAGCAGAACTTGGTCTCTAAAGAGCTTTAAGCTATCTTAAAAGGAAGCAAACGACCCTGTGTGGTGGCACAGAAGACATTCATCTTTAAATGTTAGGCAGATGACTGGGGAAAGAGGCCATTTGTTACAAGAGAAGAGAGGGGGGGAAAGAAAAAGAGGTTTTTTTCTTGACTGTGCTGCCAGGAGAGCCAATTCCCATCTGTGGGTTTGATGCATTGTTTCATAAGTAACAGTGTTGGTTTTGCAGGGGAACAGCTCTCAGAAAACCCTAAGGTTTAATGCAGAATGAAGCATGTTGTAGGAGAGAGGTTTTGCTTTGTGGAGCAGGCTGTGTGTCAGGAAGGTGCTGCCCTCTGAGCCTGCAGCAAAAGCATCATCTGCTTTGTGGGCTCTGTGTACCATCAGACTTTTTCTGGGATATTTTTATCTTCAAAAGCTGTTGCCATTGTGGAAAATGAGCCAGAAAACACATACATTGTGTTGGCCTGGGCAAGAGAGATTATTTTTGGTCTTTCTTCTCTGCTCTGCCTTCCTTTGAAAACAAAAGTAATTGGGACTAATGGAACATGCTGTTTGTGTACAGAAAAGAGGCCATAGCTCGGATAGGGCTGGAAAATGTAGCTCTTGGTAGGGTCCTGTGTTTATGCTGATGGAGAGCAACAAGTTGTGGGCAGAGAGCAGCTTCCCAAAGGTGATTCCCAGCACAGGCAGCAGAGCTATGGCACTTGGTCACTTTCCTGCACTAAATGAACTGGGTGACATCCCAGGATGGGGAGTTGTACCTGTTGATGCTCAGTGCTCTGGCTTCTTGACTACAATGGGATTGTTCAGCCTGGACAAGAGAAGGCTTCAGGGGAACTACTAGTGACCTTGCAGGACCTAAAGGGAACTTGCAAGCAGGCTGCAGAGGGCCTGTTTGCAAAGGCCTGCAGGGAAAGGATGAGCAATGGTTTGAAATTGGAGAAGAGGAGATTTAGACTGGATATTAGAAAGAAATGCAAGCTAATAGCAAGGGGTGCAGGAGGCAGGAGAACCATGGGTGGCAGGACTTGCCTCCATCCATCTCCTCACATCCTCAGTTCACTCTGAACGAGTGGGGATAGCCCAGATCTAACACTGCCCTGAAGATGGTATGCTATGTTATGGTTTGGGAGCCAGTGCTTCTTCTAACATCTCCTCTGTGGCTTGTGCCACAGCCACCAGAACCCAGAGGAAAAGTTGAGGCCATTTACAGCTCCTCAGTTCAAAGCCAGCAGCACTAGCAGCTCTAGGAGGGCTGCTCCTGCCTTTCCTGCTCTGCTGGACACCTGACACTTGCTCTTTGTGAGGATATGAACTATTGTTCAGCAAAACATCAGCTCTGAAGAAATAATTGCCCCAGAGAGCCTTGAGCCAGAGTCATGGGGAGAGGCAGATTAGAGGAATCAGTCTCATTTTCCACTGGAACAGCTGGGAATGTGCCTGCACTGTGGGCAACTATGGCTCAGCTGAGACAGCTTATGAGCAGCTGATGGAAAGGAATATCTCAAACTGTTCCATTGCCTGCACTCCATGTGCTGAGATGCAGACATCCAGCAGGATTACAGACTCATAGAAAGGTTAGGCTTGGAAGGGACCTTTCAAGATCTAATCCAACCCTCCTGTTGGGAGTAGTGACACCTCTAACTGGAGCAGTTTGCTCTGAGCCCCAAACAACCTGACCTGGGATGGGATATCTCCCACCTCTCTGGGCAACCTGGGCTAGGGTCTTCCCATCCTCAGTGTGGAAAATGTCCTCCTTCTATCCAGTTTAAATCTACCCTACTTTAGTTTAAAGCCATCACCCCTTTTCCTGTCACAACAGGTCCTGCTCCAAAGACCATCCTCATCTTATAGGCTCCTTTAAGTACTGAAAGGCTGCAACAAGGTCTCCCTGGAGCCTTCTCTTCTCCAGCATCAACAATCCCTCTGCTATCCTCATAGCAGACATGTCCCAACCCTCTGATCATCTTTGTGGCCTCCTCTGGATCCATCCCAACAGGTTCATGTCCTTCCTATGCTTGACTTCAAAGCTGGACACACAACTCCAGGTGAGAATGTTTGCTCTCCTCTTCTAGCAAGGAAAAAAAGACTCTGCAGCTCTCTGTGGGGTTGCAGAGAACCAAACACTAATTCCTCTGCTGTTGCTGCTCCCCATCACAAGCAGGATGATGGCAGCAGGAGCTGGAAAGCCTCTGGGATGGGAGCCTGTGTGAGGAGAGAGAATGCTTGGGGAGAGAAGAGGATAATTAGCTCCTTTGGAAGTACCCAGCCTGGTGTCTTAGAGAACAATGCTTATCATTCCATCTTTGCCTGATGATGATCCCTTATCATTACCCAAGCCTCCTGGGCTTTGCAGACATTAGCTAATCTTGTGATAAGAGATTAAGAGAAAAGCCAAGACACGTTCCCACCTATTAATGGCAATTCTCCCCCCCAAAGCCTGTGTGTGTGACACAGAAAGACCCAGAGATGTTTGCCAGGCACTGAAAGACACAGGCAGAAACCTGATTATTCCCCACTGACCTGCTGGGTACTTAGTCATGGTCCTTCAAGTTGTTTTAAGGGGAGAAATATGTTATCATTAGGAGGAGCTGTGCTAAAACAGTAGAGCAATGATAGCTAGGTGCTTTGATAATGCCCATGGAGAGGTAAGTGTGCCAGAGGGTAAAGCAGCATTCTGCTAACACCTCCTGCATGCAGAACAGAGCCATCTCCAACTGGAAGGTCAGGCTTGGGATAAGCCACACTGAAATGGTACATTTGGAACTGCTGCTCCTTGATAAAAGAGCTGCAGCTAAGCACTTGCATCACTGACAGCAGAAAGGAGATGCAAAGCTTCAGTGCTTTGAGAAGGGGAAGAGAAGAAAAGGATTCCTGGTTTAATTTGGAGAAGGAAGGAGAAGAGGGTTAGTGAAGGAAAGCCAAACATAGCTCTGTGTGTCTTGTGGGGTGATGGAGACATGGAATGTGTTTCTGAGTTGTCTTTGTGCACCAAAGGTTTGGAACTGCTGCTTTAGGCTCTGGGCTTTCTCCTCTGCTCTAAAACCCAGACTTTTGTACATCTAGGCAAAGAAAATTCCCTCAAGGATTCTTGTCTCACTAGTTTCCTCCCAACAAGAGTAGTCAACAGTATCATAGAATCCTAGAATCCTAGACTGGTTTGGGTTGGAAGGGAGCTCTGGAGCTCATCTAGTCCAACCCCCCTGCAGTGGGCAGGGACATCCCCAACTAGAGCAGCTTGCCCAGAGCCCTGGCAAGCCTCACCTGCAATGCCTCCAGGGATGGGAACTCAACCACCTCCCTGGGCAACCTGGGCCAGTGTTCCACCACCCTCGTGGGGAGCAACTTCTTCCTAATATCCACTCTAAATCTACTCTCCTCCAATTTAAAACCATTGCCCCTTGTCCTTTCCCTGCAGGCCTTTGCAAACAGGCCCTCTGCAGCCTGCTTGGAAGTTCCCTTTAGGTCCTGCAAGGTCACTAGTAGTTCCCCTGAAGCCTTCTCTTGTCCAGGCTGAACAATGCCAGCTCCCTCAGCCTGTCCTCAGAGCAGAGGTGTTGCAGCCCCTGAGCATTCTCGTGGCCTCCTCTGCACCTGCTCCAGCAGCTCCATGGCCTTTGTGTGTTGAGGGCTCCAGAACTGGACCCAGTATTNATCCCCTGAACAGTCCACCCATCCAATCCATAGCTCTCTATCTTGGCCAGTAGAATATTGTGGGGACTATGTCAAAGGCCTTGCACAAGTCCAGCTAGATCACATTTATCTCTTTAGAAGTTCTCTGTGCTCCTCACTATCTATTTCATTATCTGCTGGTAATTGTTTTGTCTTCCCTGCTCCTTTGCTCACCTGTGATGAGTGTTCAAGCAGTTTTGCTCTCCTGTGACATGAGTTAAATGCCTTTTGACCCCTGCCTGATTGAAATCTCCTCCTTCCCATCGAGCTGGTCACTGGTGTGACTCCATTCCAGGGCTGAATTCCAGCTGCCCAGCTGCCAGATGGATTGCTGGAGGAGTCTGGGAGTCATTGTGCAAGCTTTAGAAGTTTGGGGATGGTGTCATTCCTAACTTGCTCAGCTTGCTTTTTGTTGTTTTTCTAGGACTTTTTTCCATTCTAAATATTAGTGATGATGTCCAGCCTGACCTCATCCTACTGGAGCCCACAGCTGAGAGGGAATATTAATGTTATCTACAAGCTGAGTTGTTCCACTTTTGAGGCCCTTTCCTGATGGATCTTACTCAGTATGAGGACCTGTTAATTGGCTAATACACATGGTATTTATTTGAACATCAATTTGATGAGAAATCAATAAAAATAAGACCTCTCAGTCTGGAAGTGAATAACGAAACAGCAGGATAATTAGTGACACATTTTCAGCAGAAAGAAATCCTTGGCTTTATCACTTAAAGCAAGCTGAAATTAACAACTGCAGATAATGATTCCCCTGAGCTGGATAAAGGGGTTAAGGATGGTTGCTCTCAGTGATGACAGGCTAGTCACTAAATTTGGTGAGTTATGTTTCAAGGCTTAGTTTTTATAGCTCAGATAGATTGTCTCCAAGTGAGTGAAAACTTGGTTGAGTGGCAAGCCAAATGACTCACAAAGTGACCTAAAGAATAGCATCTCCCTTCTCCAGCCTCTATTGGGTAAATGATGTTTGGAAACCACCAGCTATGTGACAAATTATAAGATTTATCTTATTTGAAGGAGAAGTGGAAAAGATGACTGTAATCTGGAGACAAAGGAGCTTGTGTGCCAGGATTTTGGCAGAGGAGCTGAGTGCTGATGTCAGTTACTGCTGTTCCTTGTGGCTTTGGGAAGGGATGAGGCTGACACCTATGTTGGAAAGACAGGGTCTGGAGCATGTAGCATCATGCACCAAAGTCTATAAGGAGACAAACAGGCTTAGGGTGTCCCTGCTCCTTAAGCAATCCATCTCATCCCCAAGGGCACATGTTGTGCACTGCACTGCCCTGGCTGTGTGTGTAAAGTGGATTGTGGAGCTGATCTGGCCTAACATCAACCTAGCATAGAAAGGATTCACTTTTCATTGAAGCTGATCCACTTTTCCAGTTCCTTTCTGGAATTGGTTGAAAGACAGAGCCCAGAGAGTTGTGGTCAGTGGAGCAGAGTCTAACTGGAGGCTGTGACTAGTGCTGTGCCCCAGGGGTCAGTGCTGGGGCCAGGACTGTGCAATATATTCATCAGTGATCTGGA
>VWZO01005080.1:46628-68885 GCA_013396975.1 Bucco capensis
AGAGCTTTTTCCCCAGGGCTCTTCTCCAACACATCAGTTCTCAGTCTGGACTGATCCATGGGCTTGTTCTTTCCCACATGCAGTACTTTACACTTCCCCTTGTTAAATGTCATTCAGTCTCTCCCTGCCCATGTCTCTAGCCTGTCCAGGTCACTCTGGATGGCAGCACAGCTCCTGGTGTGCCAGCCACTGCTCCAAGCTTGGCATCATCCCCAAACTTGCTGAGGAAACACTCTCCCCCTTCATCCAGATCATTAATGAATATATTGCACAGTTTCCTTGCCATGGCTGCTGGAAGTCCACCAGTGCTCATCACTAGGCTCCTCTTTACCTTTCCACTTCTTTCATCCTTTGGCAAAAGCACAGCAGAATCTCCTTGGTGGGAGCCAGGCTGGGTCTGACAGCAGAAGGATTGGAGCACACATTGCTTCTGCTTGAGCTAGCAGAGTGGTGATGAGCCCTCCAAGAGCACAACAGCCTCCCAGGGACATGGGGTTTGGGGCTCTGGATCACTGTTTCAGGTGTCTCCTCCTCCTCTGTTACACACTAGCAGGGAAGCCCAGGAGCCCAGGTTAACTGTAGCACCAAGGAGAGCTTGAAGCCTCATTGCCTAATTAGTCAATGCAATGCTTGGCAAGGTTATTTTTATCCCAAGCCTTTCAGAGCATCCCTAATCATTCCACCTTAATTCTTCCCAAACTTGGTCTCTATGGAAACCCTGAGATAAACCACTGCTCCTGTGGTTCCTGTAGGGCTGAGCCCTGCTGCAGGCTCCCTCTGTGTGGGAGTGTGGCCATCCCCACACACACACATCTGGATTCACACAGGCTGATCTGTATTCTCTCCTGCTGCTCCTCCTCTCCACCCTTCAGAGAAGAGCACTTAGGCTTTATTTCTTTCCAGATCTGCAAACCTCTAAGGAGTCTTTGTTTCTAAACTAGAAGGAGGAGGCAGTGGGAGGGAAGGCAGAAATCTTGGTGATGCTCAAGTGGATGTTCTGCCCACTCTGGTGTTTTGGGGCAGATGCATGGAGGATGTTGCTTGTGATTCCCTGAGCTGTGTGAGTGGAGTTCAGGCTGTGGATAAGGCACTTTCCTAAGAACCCTCTCGTATTCCAGAGCACTCATGACTGATTTCACCACATTTCTCTTGTGAACACAAGAGGGCCACGTCTGGTGGAGGAACTAAAAGGCTGAGAGCAGCTTTGCAAGGGGAGAAGGAGGAGGCAGAGAGGAGGAACAAGCTGGGTGTGCTGTGCCAGCTCTGCATCGAGTTTAATTGCCTGTGGCTCTGAGATGATCAGGCTAGGGGCAGGATGCAGTGCCTGACTCTGCTTAGCTGCAGCTCAGTCACATCAGCATCAGTTCCTGCTTCCCTTCCCCTGCTTTGCCTCTCTGTTAGTCCCATCACAGATGAACATCTCTCAGGTTTAACATCCTTAGCCTTGTCATTTCCTTACTCTGCACAGGCAAACTGAAGCACAAGCAGGTTGCAGTTGTGATCTACTGAAGGACTTAGAATTTAGTAAGTTGCTAGGGCTAGGACAAAGGCTGGATTTGATGATCTCCAAGGTCTCTTCAAGCTGTAACTGTTCTATGATTCTATGACAGAGTGCCTCCCAATTAGCCTTACCACATCAGCCTGGGTCTGTTCAAGCAGCTGACTAGTGGATAGTAATCCCCAATAGGTCTGAAGTGTCTCAGGTCTCTCCATCCTGCTCCTCTCTGCTCCAGGAGAATCACAGACTCACAGAATGTCAGGGGTTGGAAGGGCCCTAGAGAGATCATCTAGTGCAACCCCCCTGCCAGAGCAGGAGCACCTAGAGCAGCTCACACAGCAATGTGTCCAGGCAGCTCTGCAATGGCTCCAGACAAGGAGACTCCACAGGCTCCTGGGCAGCCTGGGCCAGTGCTCTGGCACCTGAACTGCAAACAAGTTCCTCCTCAGCTTAATACTAAACCTCCTGTGCTCCAACTTGCTCCCATTGCCTCTTGTCCTACCATTGGATGCCATGGAGCAGAGCCTGGCTCTCTCCTCCTCACACTCACCCTTCCCATATTTCTAAGCATTGCTGAGGTCTCCTCTCAGTCTCCTCTTGTCCAGGCTGCAGAGACCCAGCTCTCTCAGCCTGTCCTCCTAGGGCACATGCTCCACTCCTTTCCTGCTCTTGCTGGCCCTGGGCTGGACTCTCTCCAGCAGCTCCCTAGCCTTGTGGAGCTGAGGGGCCCACAACTGGACACAGCATTCCAGGGGAGGCCTCCCCAGGGCACAGGAGAGGGGAGAAGAACCTCTCTGGCTCTGCTGGCCACGCTCCTCTTCATGCATCCTAGGATGCCATTGGCCTCTTGGCCACAAGGGCACATTGCTGCCTCATGGGCATCCTCCTAGCCACCAGGTTAGGAAGCTGCTGCTGCTCATAGCTCCCTGCCTGGTCTCTGGGCTTGGGACAAGGCTGCTGAAGCAGGCTGGTGGCTAGCAGAATGAAGGCTGTTCAGCAGGCAGATGGGCTCTGTAAGCTGTAGCCACCCTGCAGGCAAGCAGCTGTGCAGCCACTTCTACAGCATGCAAGCAGGAGCATCAGTAATGCTCAGAGAGAGCACTAGCCCCAGGTGACCCAGCCACCCTCTCCTCTCTGTTAAATCTCTGCCTGCTGCTTCCAGGGAGGGAGGTTATGGGATAGAGGGAGAGACTGCTCTGAGCTATTGGGTTTAAATCTGATTCCTGGCAGTGTTCAAAACCAGCTAGGATGAGGCTTTGAGCAAGCTGATCTAGTGGAACACATCCCTGCCCATGGCAGGGGGAATGGAACCAGTTTGTCTTTAAAGTGTCTTCCAACCCAAACCATTCCATGCTTGCACATGCCTTCTGGAGCAGACTGCTCCCTGGACATGCTGATAGGAAGGAATAGCACAGGAGGTAGTAGAGCTTCACCCTCTCTCTGTGAACACTCCTGTTGGCATAAGATGTCTCTGAGTGAGGCTGAGAGCTGGAGCAAGCCCACTGAGAATAAAGCAGAGCTGAGTGCCTTGGAGCAGTGGCAGGGCTTATGTTTTCACCAAGGATGGCTACCTTTTATCTAAGAACTCCTCTTCTAAGCACTTAGCTCATTCCCTGCTTCTCCCTTGTCCTTCCCCCACTCCAGAGCAGTTGAATGGCTACAGGGCATCAAGGGAGATGCTTTCTCCCTCTGGAGCAGTCTCCTCTTTGCAAAGGATTCAGAGCTGCTCAAGCACTTTGAGTTCTGCCCTCAATTCAGTGTCAAGTGCAGAAGGACCCAGCCACCACCATCCCAGAAGGCTTCCAGGGAGGATCCTGGCCCAATTCTGCTCTCCAAGGAGGCTTATTTGCACATCCCATAGCAAAGGCAATTTCATTAGCTTACAGCTCTGGCTGGGAACCAGAGCTGGCACCAGAGATTGTTGTTATTCAGAACACCCTGGCAAAAGAGAAGTGGTAGCAGCTTGGGTGGGATATATATTGAATTTATGCCCTTTTTTCATTCTTGCCTTGGCAAACTGGTGCTTTCCAGAGTTGCTGCTTGTCTCTCACTGCCTGTGCTGTGAGTCACAGCAGGGCTCAGGGGGCCTGGTGCTCCTGTGCTTGGCACATCCACTGAGCCTCCAGCTGGCACACCAACAGGGGGTTAAGGGAATTAAGGCAAGAAATGAGGAAATCTTCCCACAGACAAGCTTCAGCAGGAGGCTTGGGACCCCACAAGCTCCAGGGTGCTGCTCTCAGCCCCACTGTACCTAAAGAGAACTTGCAAGCAGGCTGCAGAGGGCCTGTTTGCAAAGGCCTGCAGGGAAAGGACAAGGGGCAATGGTTTTAAATTGGAGAAGAGTAGATTTAGACTGGATATTAGAAAGAAGTTGCTCCCCACGAGGGTGGTGGAACACTGGAGCAGGTTGCCCAGGGAGGTGGTTGAGTTCCCATCCCTGGAGGCATTCCAGGTGAGGCTTGCCAGGGCTCTGGGCAAGCTGCTCTAGTTGGGGATGTCCCTGGCCACTGCAGGGGGGTTGGACTAGATGAGCTCCAGAGCTCCCTTCCAATCCAAACCACTCTAGGATTCTAGGATTCTGTGATGCTGGAGAGTCTTGGCTGCCCTGTGGCTTTATTTTCCCTGTTTTTAGAGGGAGGAAATCCTTTCCAAGGTGACTCATCCACCTTGAATTGGAGACAAGTCTCCTCATTGCTCTGCTGGAGAGAACATGCAAAGACCAGTGGCCTTCTTTTAACTGTGGAGATGATATCTCTGGCTAGAAACAGCATCCAATTTCCTGCTCCTTTGTTTGAACAACAAACAAATAAGCTCTGAGCACTGCATGCTACAGGCACGTCTTCTTCATAAATATTGAGGCATGAGGCTCTAGCTTGAAACACCCAACTCTAAATAATGCCTCAAGCTGGAGTTGGTTACCAGCTCCCTTGAACACAGCCCCACTCCAGCAGCAGGCTCCAATCATAACAAATAAAACCTGGAATTATAGCTGTGCAATCCTCCAAAATGAGCCTGTCACTTTGTGTCTGCTTGGGGAATCCATCAGCAAGTCTTTGAATCAGGGCTGGAAATGGGAAAGATTAAAGGCATGGCCATGGAAGTCTCTTGTCTCCCACCACTTGCAAAGAAGCTTTCCTCCTTTCCTTAGCCATAGTTTCTTGTCATTCTGCTCAGAGTTGATTGCCTTTTGGGTAGTTAATAACAACTATTATGTGCTTCAAAGGATCCATTGCCCAAGTGGGCAGGGAAGAGGGAGATTGCATTGATTTGAATATGTGTAGATGGGATAAGAATCCTCTCCTCCTTCCCAGCAGCCTGGGCCAGTGTCTGAGAACTCTCTCAGGGAAGAAATTCTTCCTGTTATCTACTCTGAACCTCTCCTAGCAAACCTGAAACCATTTACTTTAGTCCTATCATTTGTTACTTAGGAGAGGAGACCAAGCCCAACCTTGTGGATGATGCCAAGCTTGGAGCAGTGGCTGGCACACCAGGAGCTGTGCTGCCATCCAGAGTGACCTGGACAGGCTAGAGACATGGGCAGGGAGAGACTGAATGACATTGAACAAGGGGAAGTGTAAAGTACTGCATGTGGGAAAGAACAAGCCCATGGATCAGTCCAGACTGGGAACTGATGTGTTGGAGAAGAGCCCTGGGGAAAAAGCTCTNGGTGCTCCTGCTCTGGCAGGGGGGTTGCACTAGATGATCTCTCTAGGTCCCTTTCAACCCCTAACATCCTGTGATACTGTGATACTTACTACAACCTCCTGACTGATTCAGAAAGGCTTCTCCCTTCCATCCCCATCATCCCATGAGATGCTGAGGCAGAGGAAGGGGATGCTGGGGAGCTCTGGGTGAGGGGCTCCTGCCTGCCTGCCTATAATTGCCACTGACTGCACACTGCAAAGGGAGCCAGGGCTCTGCATGCCTCAACAGGTTTCTCCATTTAAATCTCTTTTAAGCTTAGCGAGTGGAGTGCTTTCTGTCTTTAGCTCTTTTCTCTCCCCTCCCCTTCCCCACTTGGGTGCTTTGAGGAAGAGTTTTGTTTTAACTAAACAGCACTTTCCATCTCCTGCAGAAGCATCCTGTATCGCGCGCTTGTTTTCCCTTCACCGTGACAGGCTCTGACATTGTTGTGATGAGAAGATTCCTCAGCAGCTTCAAGAGCTGTTCCCTCTTCCCTTGCTTGAGGGTTGCTTTTTAACCCTCTGAGTTTCAGCAGATTCCTAGGGGAATCTGCCAAATTCTTGAGGAGAGGTAGAAGAGATGCTCCAGGGACCAATTACCCTTTACCTCTTCACTTAGCAGCCTCAAAGTGCCTAGGAGGTTTTGCCCACAGAGGGAATTTCCCTCTCATGCTTGTGCTGGGTGGATTCTTCTGCTGTAGATATGCTGGATTAGCAGCTTCTGGAGCTGAGTGGAGTTTGGAATAAGAGTAACTCCTTGCCATACAGGCAAATCCTCCTCACAGACACACAGTCCCTGTCCCAGGAAGATAGGAAGAGAGCTGCTCTGCCAAATAAGGAAAATAGTGACTATCTTGGTAAAAAAGACACGTTGTCTAGCAGATTTTTTAAGACTTTTGAGATCCCCCCTTGGTTGCCACATGCCTGGGACTCCTCCTCTGCTTTATAGCCCAAGAAAGCTGCTAATGCTTCCAAACAATTTGTCAATGGAAGGCAGATTCAGAGTAAAATTCCAGTGGGACTAAGAGTGTGTAATCTCCTTTGCATTTCTCCTCTTGCTTTATGAAGAACAGAGCACTGCAATGGTGCATTTCACACCTCAATGCTGATATTTCAATTTCCTGCTTAACTGACAATAAAAACTGCCCACACTGCTGCTGCTGCTCCCAGCAAGAATAATTTATGTTGATTGACATCCTGGAATTCCCTTTGGATGCAGCTAATGATGAAGGGATGCCAGGAAGTTTAAAAGCACAGCCTTACCTGTGGACTCCTCTAAGCTCCTTTGGAAGGCTTTGAAAAGCTTCCAATCTCAAGCACAAAACACTGCTGCTGCTCCTTAAGCACTTTCCTTGTCTTCCCTCTCCTCCTCACCCACTTCCTCCCCATCCCACAGGAAGATAGAGTGAAATTACTGAGCTCAACCACAGCTCAGGGAATGGAGATATGGAGTCCATGGCAAGCAGAGCAGTGCTGGGAGGACACTGTGCCTTCCTCCAGGGAAGTTGATGTAGGATGCTCTGCCTTCATTCCCAAACAGGTCTTTAGGACAACCAACAGTTTGATGAAGCTGAAAATCATAGAATCATCAGGGTTGAAAGGGACATGCAAGCTCCTCTAGCCCCAACCCCTGTGCCTGCCATGGGCAGGGACACCTGGCACTAGAGCAGCTTGCTCCCAGCCCCAACACTGCCAGGGCTGGGGCTGCCACCACCTCTCTGGCCAACCTGGCACAGTGGCTCAGCACCCTCCTGGGNCAAGCTGCTCTAGTTGGGGATGTCCCTGGCCACTGCAGGGGGGTTGGACTAGATGAGCTCCAGAGCTCCCTTCCAACCCAATCCATTCTGTGAGCCAAAGCTGGCAGCGCTGCACAGGGTCAGGTCACCCTGGATCCTGCATCACCATGGAGCTAGAGAATGACCATGCTGTGCTAGGCTGGGATGTGCCAGGAGGCAGCAGGGCTGAGCCATCTTCACTGGAAGGGAGGTTTAGCTTGGACATGAGGAACAATTTCTTCCCCAAAAAGGTTGTCCAGGCCTGGCCCAGGCTGCCCAGGGCAGTGCTGGAGTTTCCATCCCTGGAGGGGTTGCAAATCCCTGGAGCTGTGGTGCTGAGGGACATGGTGCACTGGTGACCTGGCAGTGCTGGGGAACAGTTGGACTCAATCTTAAAGGTCATGATTGGATGATTCTATGATCTTCTGCCTCACCTCTTCCCTTAATGCCTTAATGGGGACATCACTACCTCCCTCAGGCCCCAGAAGTACATTAGATCTCCTAGCAAGAAGGTAAATCTTGAGCCCCTTAGGGATGTTTGATTCAATTTGAGGCATTTGAATGCACAATTCAATTGAACTAATATTCTAGAAGGCAGGAGAGGGGGGGGTTGTCCTCCCATCAGAACAAAAGAATGACATTTGGTAACTACCCAGGGAAAGAAAATTCCAGGAAAATATCTTCCTGGCTCTGGTGGGTTGTTTTGTTTCAATTGCCCATCCTCATTTCACCCAATAACATTGAAAGATTTCATTTGGGCTTTTTGATTGTATTAAAATATTAAAGATGGGATATAAAATTATAATCAAACGTTGGCATTAATATTTTAAAGACAATCCAAAGGTTGAAACAAACCATTAAGACTGCAGAGGAAATGTGGGAAGGGGGAGGAAAAGGGAAAGCAGCTTAGAGCCAAGGGGATTTATGGATATGCTGAGCTGTGTCTGTCTTTGCATTGCAATTCTCTGGATGTTCACACTGAACTCATCATCACCTGTGTGTGCTGCTCCCTTCCCAAATCCACCCAAGAAGCTCTCCCTTCCTTTAGAATTGGGAAGGAGGAGACTCAGGCAAGAAGGAGAGAGAGAAAATGTGTCCTCCCTGGTTTTATAACTGAATACCTCTTGATCTTGAAGTTCACACCAGAGAGACAGAGGCAGGCAGAGGCCCTGGTGCTGCAGGGCACTGGGAGGAATGTCACTGAGCTTGGAAGGCACAGGAGAAGAAATCTCCTTGCAGGGAGAGAGTTTATGTCTACAGTATGTCAAGAGGAAAAGGAAAGAGGAAGAAAAAACTCTAGGGGGTAATTTTTAGAGCATGCATGGAGAGAAGAGACAAACTTTGATAGCTCCCAGGAGTTGACAATCTGTTATTGCTGCACAGCTCCTGTTACCTTTCTGCTTGGAAGAATATGAATGGTTTTGGAGCAAATGCAGGGATAATGGTATTTACCAGCTCTGGCTTTATTAGGGACATTTATTCTCCTGCTCATAACCTGCCCTTTTACTTGGATGGAAACTAGGGCATGAATGGATGTGTGATGAGATCATCTGCTCTGCCTCAGGTGGGATCACACCAGTCTGGTGGTGGCACATGGAGCTAAAAGAGATGTGTGTGACCCCATGGGCCAGGGAGAAATCAGAGCTGTGCTTCAGGTGCTGAGAGGCACCATGGCGAGCTTGAGTCCAGTGGGAATTTGGACTATTTGAGCTCCCAGGACAAGAAAGAGCTGGAGGTGCTGGAGTGTGTCCAGAGCAGGGCCAGGAGGATGAGCAGAGGCTGGAGCACCTCTCCTATGAGCACAGGCTGACAGAGTTGGGATTAGTCAGGCTGGAGAAGAGAAGGCTCCCAGGAGACCTTCTGGTGGTATTCCAGGATCTGCAGGGGCTACAAGAGGAATGGGGAAGGACTTGTTAGGATGTCAGGGAGTGCTAGGACTAGGGGAATGGATCCAAACTTGAGGAGGGGAGATTTAGGTTGGCTGTTAGGCAGAAGTTGTTGCCCAGGAGGGTGCTGAGCCACTGTGCCAGGTTGCCCAGAGAGGTGGTGGCAGCCCCAGCCCTGGCAGTGTTGGGGCTGGGAGCAAGCTGCTCTAGTGCCAGGTGTCCCTGCCCATGGCAGGGAGTGGGAATTAGATGAGCTTTCAGCTCCCTTCCAACCCTGATGATTCTATGATTCTAAGCTCTTGTGTTCTTCCTAGCCCCTAAAGCCCATCTAGGGTCATCCAGAAGTGACCCTCAGAGAGGCCCCAAAATCCAAGGCTGCTCTTTGAACTGTTTATGTTTGAATCATGGCTTGTTCCTCTGTGTTGCTTTTGCATCAGCTGGGAAACCATAAGGAGGTTTTCATAACCATCATTAGGAATTTGCTCTAGGAAAAATGGCTTGGGAGTGCCTGTGGCTTGTTAGATAGCCAGACTGTGAGACAGCTGGGCTGATGATTCTGTTATTCTGTCAGGGAAGCCAGAGTTAGGCAAGAGAGGTTTTGTTTTCTTTTAGGTATGTCCTGGTTTTGCCATTAATAACTAGCTCTCTTGGGCTCTAATGAAACAGCCACTGAAGTTGGAAACTACTTGACCTGCTTGAAGCAATAAGCCTTGAAACTTCCCCTGCAAGTGTCCAATGCTAACAGCATTATATCTTCCATTACTGGCCAGAAGATGAATGGCTTGGAGAAGCCTAAAGGAATTTGCCTTGGATGTTTCTCTTCAGATGCAGAGTTTGTGGTTATGGATTTGCTGCTCTTCCTTCTCTGCTGTCCTTAGCTCAGGTTTGCTGCTGTGGGGCACAGCCTGTTAGTTTGAGGTAAGCTCTGGCCATGGAATCAGCCTTGGAGAGACATCATGCTTGGTAGTGGAGTTTGATGTGGTATTTAACTCCTGCTGAGGAGAAGACTTTGAACAGGGAACTACTTTTGACCTTTAGTTGTGTCTGGAATATTTTCATCATCAGCCAGTGACTGATGGAGGAATGATAGTCCTGGGATGTCCCCAGATGCTTAGAGCAAGCAAGTAGCTTTAAAGCAGAGGCACTAACTGCCACAGCAGTGCTGAGTGGGGAGAGAGGGAAAAGCAACAGGAGGGAACATCCTCTGCAATACTGGGTCCAGTTCTGGAGCCCTCAACACACAAAGGCCATGGAGCTGCTGGAGCAGGTGCAGAGGAGGCCACGAGAATGCTCAGGGGCTGCAACACCTCTGCTCTGAGGACAGGCTGAGGGAGCTGGGATTGTTCAGCCTGGAGAAGAGAAGGCTTCAGGGGAACTACTAGTGACCTTCCAGGACCTAAAGGGAACTTCCAAGCAGGCTGCAGAGGGCCTGTTTGCAAAGGCCTGCAGTGAAAGGACAAGGAGCAATGGTTTTAAATTGGAGAAGAGTAGATTTAGACTGGATATTAGAAAGAAGTTGCTCCCCACGAGGGTGGTGGAACACTGGCCCAGGTTGCCCAGGGAGGTGGTTGAGTTGCCATCCCTGGAGGCATTGCAGGTGAGGCTTGCCAGGGCTCTGGGCAAGTGATCTAGTTGGGGATATCCCTGGCCACTGCAGGGGGGTTGGACTGGGTGAGCTCCAGAGCTCCCTTCCAACCCAAACCATGCTAGGATTCTCTGATGATCTCCCACATCCAGTGCAGCACCAGTTTGAACTGGTGCCTCCCAGTCAGAGCAGTGCAGCTAGTCACTGCCTTTTCCCTCCCTGTAGCCCTCCTCTTCCTCACCTTGGCAGATGAAGGCTGTGATTCAGCACAGAGCTTCTAGGCATGCCTGTGAACTTTGGCAGAGGCTTGGCATGTGCCTCAGAAGCTTTCCAAAGAGCACTGGATTAAGGAAGGCTGGGTCAGGGCCTCTTGTATCCTCGGAGCTCATCTGCTGCCACTCTGCAAGCTCCTTGCTGTCTGTTAGAGACTCTTTAGCAGCAGCCACAGCAGCTCTGGGCTAGGCAGGGAAGGGGAAAGGAGGAGCCACATTAGTTCTTGCTGTTGGGAATCAGCAAAAAGAAAGGCAGGAGAGATGCAGGAAGCAGTGGTGATTAGAAGAGGTAGCCCAGGTTCTACCTTCCAACCATTAGCCCCAATATTATGCTTTTATTTGGCTCTCTGCTGTTTGCCACTGCTGCATGTGTAGTAGTAAACTCGAGGAGCAGCAGGTAGACCTCATGGAGCTGTTTAAAACAACAGATCCTGAGAGGCTGGCATGCTGCTTTGGAGCACACAACCTTGGTGCCTTTTTGGGGTCACTTTGGAGGTCTTGCTGGAGCATGCACAACTTGCCAAGAGCAAGGCTGAGGCCTCACCTCACTCCCTCAGTCTGTGCACCACTCCAGAGGATTCTCCTTCATCCCTGGGCTCTGGTGCCTCAGCAACTGGGGGAGGAGCAGCTCAGTGACAGAGAACTGGGATCTCCAGCCCATTTGTGCCAGCTTATAATTAGCCTCCATGAATAATTCACTTGCAGAAACCCAGTCCATCAGAGCTGACAGCAGTGAGCCTTCTGCCAGCAAAGTGTGGGCTTGGGCTTCTTGGTGAAAATGATGCAGGCAGCCTTCTTTTCAAGAGAAAAGGGAGGGTTGCATGTGTCTCTGCCTGCATATAAATATATATATTAGGTAGAAATGTATAAAAACATATCTATGTCTCTCTCTCTCTCCAGGCACACACACACAGATGCTTTGCCTGCTTGCTCTGGAATAACAGCTCTGCATCAAACCTAGCAGTGATGTAACTGATTAAGCCAATTGGGTTGCAGCAGGCACGAAGACCTATTTATATCTGCTCTCTTTCACAGCCTAAAAATACCCTGTAATTCTGAATGGATGTGTGTTTTAGGCAGCTGCATTTAGCAGTACCTCCAGACTCTCATTCTGCTGTTGATTTTGAGATCAGAGTCTCAGGGTCTTTGTCAGGAGCCCTCAGATCTTCTGTCTCTTTAAAGTTCTATCACACACTCTATCTCTCTTTTCATTCTTAAATATAAGAGGTGTCCAGGCTTTATTAATTTCTAGCAATAGCTGATGGTGCTGGAAGAGTAATCCCAGGGGTGGAATGGTTTTAGTTAGGGAGACACAAGCTTTCTCTTTCTCATCTGGTAGATACAAGGAATAAATAGAGTGAATGGGCATATCCTCCAAGGGCAAAACTCCTGACTGAGTGACCCAAGGCTGAATCTGTGGACCTCCTGGTGAGTGCTGCAGTCCTGAGCATCTATCTCCCTGCCTCTCTCAGTGCTGGGACCTGGGTGGGTTTCAATCTTCACAAAGGATCCTGGGGACAGAGAGAAGGGAAGATACTTAGCTTTTCATTAGAGTCAATTGAAGCAAGCTCTAGATTAAAATATTTCCCTTCTAGAGGTGGTGAGGAGACAGTTAGCCTGCACTTGGGATGCTTAGAGAGAATATCTATGAGGGGAAGCACAGCTTGCTGGGGCATCTGTGTTCCAGTCCCAGCTTGGAGGGGAGAGCTACTGATGGACAGCAGAGCAGGAGCCAGGATGCTTGGATCCTCCCCTGCTGTCACCATATCCCCATGCAACCTTGGCAAAATCACCCAGACCCTCCACAAACTCATTTTGCTGTGATGTCAAAGGACTCTGGACCTCAGAAAGCACTGGGAACTGGGCCACTGAAGGTCACAGCATCCTCCAGGTGTGCTGGACCTCAGGGAGGGAGCAGATGTGCTGGCCCCAGAGCAGAGTGCTGGATGCTGACTACATCCCAACTCTCTGTCGCCTGCCAGCAGCTTTCAAACAAGGCAGCAGAGGGTGACTTCAGTCATCAGATGCTCTGGAGTGACAAACAGCAGCAGGGAGAGGTGCTGGCAGAAGGTCACCTGTGTTTCCAGCTCCTTTCCCCATCACTGCTCAGTGATCCCAGGCAGAGGTGTGACACCACCTGCTAACACACAGCTCAAGCTGACTGAGCCAAACAGAAGTGACAGCTCTTGGCAACACATCACAAGGCTGAACATTCAAACCAGCTCCTCCAAAATGTTCAGCTAAGAGTCAGCAAGGTGAATTCTGCCTGCTTCTCCTCTCTCCTCTTTCACACAAGAGCCCAGAACACAAGTCCCCATGATGTCTCTTGCTCTAGGAGGGAACATGAGCATGGCCCATGGGGTTGGAAGGGAGCTGTGTCTATCACAGCAGGTTCTGGAGGTAGCTTTGGGCTGCTGCTTTGACAGGATCTGTGTTATAGCCCAGATCTGGTGCATAAAGCATCTCCAGGGGAATGACAGACATCCAGCTAATCACAGTGGGGATCACAGAGGGATCCAGATCCATTTTAGGGCCAGGTGTAGTTATCCCTGCATCCACCCAGCCCAGCAACATGAGGTCTGAGTGAGTGAGTGTGTTGGGGCAAGGTGTGGAGGTTCTAGGGATGTGGAGAGAGGTAGGATACGAGGATTACAGAATCCTAGAACGGCTTGGGTTAGAAGGGAGCTCTGGAGCTCATCTAGTCCAACCCCCCTGCAGTGGCCAGGGACATCCCCAACTAGAGCAGCTTGCCCAGAGCCCTGGCAAGCCTCACCTGCAATGCCTCCAGGGATGGGAACTCAACCACCTCCCTAGGCAACCTGGGCCAGTGTTCCACCACCCTCGTGGGGANGTCTTGTTGAAGCTCCTGAGGTTCCCCTGGGCTCACCTCTCCAGCTTGTCCAGGTCCTTCTGGATGACATCCTGCCCCTCCAACTTATCCCCAGCATCCCAGAGCTTGGTGTCATCTGCACACTTGCTGCTGGTGCACTCAATGCTGCTGGCCATATTGTTTATACAAATATTAACCAGTCCAGGCCCCAGCACAGAGCCCTGAGGGACACCACTTGGCACTGATCTCCAGCTGCACTTGGAGCCATTGCCCACTCCCCTCTGGATGCAACCAGCCAGCCAGTTTGTTATGTGCAAGTAAGAGTGGCAACATGTCCATGACCTTTCCTGGGGAAGCAGGAGGTGTGAGAGGACACTGAGGTACCTGTGGGATGTGGAGAGGGAGCATGTCAGTGGTGGGACAAGGGACAAGGGACTGGGAATGCTGTGCCTACACAAGGCTTGCCAGTGGCCCCATCACAAAGAACACAGAACACTGGCACCCCAGTTGCTTTTTCTCTCTCAGCCAGCACTTAAATGCCAACACAATAACAAACACAATGCATTATTTAAAAGCCACTGTGCTTGACCCTACAAGGAGCTTTTCAATCTCCTGAATGTCAAGGAGAAAGATGTTGCTGTTTCACTGATGACTGGTGGGTTAACCTCCTGCTCATTTACAACGTGACCAGGCTGAGAGGCAAAGAGCTGCTGAGGTGAGCCTGGGGGGGGGAGGGGGGGGAATGTGCAGGAGGAAACCAGCCTGGTCACCCATGGAAGTGACCCATGAAGCTGTTGCTTTGGATTGGGGAAGCTAAGTGAGTGGAAGGATCAGTCCTGTTCTCCTTTCCTTTCCTCTCCAACTTTCAGTGAAGGTTGCAAGTCATTAGCTGCAAGCCACTGGTGGAATGAGGTGGTGAGCAGGAGCAAAAGTCAGAAGCTAGCATCCCTCTCTAAGTAAAAAACCCTCAATCACTTGATAAACAACCAGTGGTAAATGTCTATATCCAGCAAATGTTGTTTTGGAGAGGAGAAAAGGTCACCAGTTGCTGTGGTGGCATTTCACCTCTTATAACCTCATTAGAGGGGTTTTTTTTTTCCCCAAGTAGCTCAGTGGGTTTATTTATTTCACAATGAGCCTGACTGGGTTGTTTCTTCCCCTTGTCTGCACAAAAAGAGGAGCTCAACCAGGACAAGATGTACCACATGAAGAAGAGAGGTACTTAGTGCTCAGATGCTTCTCCCATCCAAAGCACTTGAGAGGTGGGACATGGGGAAAGTGGGAATTAGGCTGATTGGTGGTGGTGAGAGCATCTTTTAGTGGGCAGAGCAATGAACTCAAGTGCTTTGGGGTGGTGAGCACTGCTAGCTGTGGATGAGGAGGCATAAAGATGACTCCATTAAGGGATCTGGAGGCTGTTGAGGAGGTTGGAGTGAGATGGGGGGAGGTCTCTTCTCTTCTCCAGGGTTAACAGGGAGAGGATGAAGGGAAATGGCTTCAAGTTGCAGCAGGGGAGGTTTAGATTACACAGAAGGGGAAATTTCTTTACTGAAAGGGTTGTTAAGTTTTGACCCAGGGAGGTGGTGGAGTCACCATCCCTGCAGGGGTTTGAGAAGCATTGAGATGCTCTCCTTAGGGCCATGGCTTAGTGGCATGGGGCTGAGAGGGATGGTTGGACTTGGAGTTGAGAGGTTTCTTTCAACCTTAGTGATTGTGTGATTCTCCTAGCTCTGCTGAAGTCCCTTGAGGATGCTCAGCACATGGATGCTCCTGCTTTGCTGCGTGGGAGGTGAGTCTGGCACTGAGCAGATGGTGTGGGCTCAGGGGTGGGGAGAGACCCCATGCCATCTTCAGCTAGCTCTGGAGGCTCCCATGAGCAAAACATCACTGCTTCCCCTTCCTGGGTAACAGGGCTGGCCTTGGTCAAGGGTTGCTTGGTAAATAATTGGCACTGTTTTGGTCAGAAGCTGCATTTTGCTTTGTCTTCACTCCACAGTGACTTTTGCCAGCCTTGAGTAAAGTATCCCCAGCAGTCAGCAGCATGTGGTGAGCACAGGACTGGCAATACCTCGTAGGCAGCTTGGTATTTTTGGCACCTGCAAAGATTGGCATATTTGGGCTTCCCTTTTTTTGTTTGTACTGTGGAAAGACCAAAAATCCCTACTATAGTCTTATCTTTGTAGGTACCACAAACACCATCTTTCATGTCTCCTATAGAGATGCTGCTCCTGGCTCCTGATTTCCCTGCTCCTACCATTCCAGGCAAAGCTACCAGCTTACACCTGGGTGAAAAGTTACCTAAATCTAGCTAGAATGGACTTGGCCTCAGCATGCAGGAGACAAAAAGTGGTGTTTGCCAAGCATTTCAGGAGCAGCTGCATGTGTGAGACTCTGATTCCTAGCTAGGCACTGAACACCCAGACTGGAGCTAAGAGCAAGGCTTAATCTCCTCCAAAGAGCCTTTGAAAACTTACTCTCTGAATCCAATATGGATTATAAATCATTAGAACAGATGAGGAGGGATCCAAAATGGATGAGGGACCAGTAAAATAGATTAGCTGGAATGGAGAAGAGATCAAAAAAAGCATGAGCAGCTAGGGAGATGACTAGCTAAAGAAGATGAGATCAGATAGAGCAGCTCTTCTTCTGCTCCCTTGGCTTTCCTCTTCAATCTCCCAGCCAAAACCAGCTCCTGCAACCATGCCAAAATCCAAAACATGCTTCCTCTAGGAAAATTGGGCAGCACCTGAATTTGCCCAAAGCTCTGCCTCCATCCTACTCTGCCTGAGATGATAAAAGAGAGGGGAAGGACAGGCAAGTGCTTAGCAGTTAGCAAGGGCTGTGGCCCAAGGTCTTTTCTAGGATTGGGATGCAATGGACAACTGTTTCCAGAGCTCATCTTTAGTTTCTCTTAGAGCTAAATAAGAAAGGAAGAGCCCAGGCAGACAAAATCACTCAGTGCTTGGTTTTCTTTATCTCTCTGCTCCACACCAGCACTTGCTGGAGGTTGACCCTTTGGGTATTTTGCTTATCATTGCTGGAGGTCTGTAATGTTTGGTTGTTGTTGGGTTTTTTTTTCCAGAAGCAATCATTCCAATGGCTGGAAATGCAGTTAAAGCTCCTTAAAGCAATTAATTCCTTTGCTTTGGTCCACCTTGCTGGAGATTGTTGTTAAACTGGTATACATCATCCATTTGTTTCTATAGAAGAGGAGAAGGGAGAGATGTGGCAAAGAGGAGGCTGCAGGGAGATCATTCAGTCCTAGGGAGCCATAAACTCTTCATCTACCAGGAGGGAGCTGAGCACTTGCAAGCTCTACATGTAAAGCATGTAATCACCTTGTTAACACACTTTCCAGCAGCAACTTGCCTGACTCCTGCCTGCACTTGGAATATTCATGTGCTCGTGCATCATTTTAATGAACTTATCAACACATTCATAAAGCTATTCATTAAACATCTATTAGTAGCACTGCTTTGGGATGGCCTCGTGTGTAACTCCAGCTGGTTACAAAGATGACATCTCACCCCTGCTTGTACCACAATGCAAGAATCACAGACTCACAAAGCTTGGAAGAGATAGCAAAGATCCTCACTAACATTCCAGACCCCTCTGCAAGGTAAAAGGCTTCTATCCTGCCCAGCCCTCACCCAAATCTGGCCCAGCTCTTAGTCACCATAGAACAGTTGCAGCTAGAAGGGCCCTTGAAGCTCAGCAGTGCAGCCTTTGTCCTAGCCCTAGCAACCTGCTCAATGATGCTCCCCAATGCAACATCCACCTGGCTCTTCAACCCCTCCANTATTCTCCATGCTGGGCATGGTGGAAGTGAGCTGGTAGGAGACAAGAGCAGAACTCACAGGGTAAGGACTCTCATTACCAAGGCAAATGTGTGCTTCAGGGCAGCAGCATGCAGAGCCATGGCAGCTCCTCACTGCAAATGTTACAGGGATTTCCAGATGAGAATTAATGGACTTTCCTTGGCTAGTGTAGAAGAAAATGTTCTACGTGTGGTAGTTTATTATTCCTGTTCCAGTCACTGTACTTTGCTTATTGCTTCCATCTGTTGGCATCAAACTATTGGCTCTTGTCTTATCTCTGGGATGTAAACCCCTGTGCAGGCAGGGAGTGTGGGGTGGTGAGAGGCATAACAAAAGAGCTGGAGAAATTGAGGTGCTTCAAGACTGGCATGTCTTGCTATCAGTTCCAGAGAGCAACTCAGGTGCTTAATTCCCAGAGGTTTCAGTCAGGAAGAAATATGTTCGATGGCCTTGAAATATTAAGTGCATCAAAGGTTAGCCTTTTCAGTCTTACTCCAAACCATCTTATCTCCACGAGATTAGCTTCATTCTACAGGCTTCTTAGGGACCTGATGGACCCAGACCACATTCTACTTGAAGAAAACTTGACCTCTTCCTTGACTGTAAGTTCTTCTCTTCACCAGCACAGCATCAAGCAAACCAACTGGGAGCTCCAGACTCATCCTCTAAACTACAGCTGCTCTCTTTCCCCTTTCTCCAGGCTGTGTCTGGACCCACCAAGATCATTAGTCCAGAGAAGTGCAGATTGATTTTAGAGGGAGCCATGGGAGCTGCTGGCAGCTAGGAGCTTCCACAAACAAAACCTTTCTCCCTCTCTCTCTCTGTCTCTCTCTCCATCAGTTGCAGGCGAGCAAGCGCTGGCTCTGCGCTGCTGCCAGGGAGCCACAGCCTAATCCTGTGCAGGTGGCACCAGCTTTGCTGCTTCTAGGCACTGATTTGGATGAGTTGGCAGGAAGGAGAGAGATGCTGCTGCACTAGGTTGTGTGCTGGTTTATGAATTTTAATCCTCCTTTTGAATTTTCCAGCAGAATGGCTTTGAGCTACCTCTGGGCTGGAAGGAAAGGGCTTGTGTGTTACCCTGGAAACATGGAGACCATGCCATGGTTTGTCAGTGAGAGGATGAGGAGGAGAGAGAAGGAGATGGCAAGGAGAGGAGACCAAAAGGTGATGGAGAGGGGACAGAGGCTGCCAAGCTGCTCAAGGGCTTAGAACATAAGGCTGAGGAGGAAAGCCTGAGGGATCTGGGCCTGGTTAGGCTGGAAAAGAGGAGATTGAGGGGAGAGCTCCTGGCTCTCTAGAACTCCCTGAAGGGAGGTTGGAGAGAGGCAGGGACTTCTCTGTTCTCCCTAGTGGAGAGTGATAGGATGAGGGGAAATGGATGGAAATTGCCCCAGGGGAGGTTCAGGTTAGACATGAGGAGGAATTTGTTTGCTGCAAGGGTTGTGAGCCATTGGAACAGGCTGCCCAGGGAGGTGCTGGAGTCCCCATCCCTGGAGGGGTTGAAGAGCCAGGTGGATGTTGCATTGGGGAGCATCATTGAGCAGGTTGCTAGAGCTAGGACAAAGGCTGCACTGATGAGCTTCAAGGGCTCTTCCAGCTGCAACTGTTGTAGGATTCTAAAAGGAGTAAGAGGACCTGTCAGAGGAGCCATCTTCAGCTGCTGCATCAAGGTTGGGAGCAGGGAGTGCTCAGGCTACCACCAGTGAGTGGTCAGGGAGTCCCAGGGTTTTGCTGGATCTCCCATAGCAGAGGAGTTACTGGAGCAATTCTGTTCAACTTTGACAGTAAGACAATGGGTGATGGATTGATGTTAATATCTCCTTGCTCTCTTCCCAGCTCTGGCAGCCCGAAGTCAACTCACACTTTCCAGACCTAATCTTTTACCTCATTTAAACCTGGCATGTTGTGGATGTGGAGCACACTTGAAGGTCAAAGAGCTGCTCAGGGAGAAAATAGCCAAGCTGCAGGACAAGAGCAAGATAGCATAGATAGGAAGAATCCGGACATGCTCATTTGAAGGCTACCTCCCCTTCCCAGGGAGCCCATGAGGACATCAAGGCAATTCACCAAATGAATGCCAGGCAGCAGTGTCCAGCTCCTGCTGAATTGGCTTTAGGAGGAAGCCAGTGACTTATTCTTGTCCAAGCAGCCACAAGAAGCAGCTGTGGGAAAACTGACTACAAACAAAAAGGCACAGAAGGATAAGGTAGGGATCAGAGTCTGAATGTCCATCCTGCTCTTGCAAGCAGCCAGAAATCAAACAGCCTTTGGCTGCAGGTGAAGTCAGGGCATTGCTGGCTGGTGTGGGCCTGCTGGCAGCTTCAAGAGAAGTCACAGGAGTTGCCTCTTTGGCATTGTGAGCTCTGGCTTGCCCTGAGTCTGTGCAGTGGCATCAGAAATCCATCCAACCACTCCTCAGTGTCTTGGGGAGCTCTGTGCTTCCATTCAAGGGTAAAGCATGCACATTGCTGTCCTTGCCATTGAACTTGCAGGAGTTAGACACAGGAAGGTTTTCTTCCTGCTGGAAATTTGAGTGAAGAACAGAGGAGAAAGGATGCTGCAATGCAACATCCAGCTGCTTCCAGTCAGGAGATGTAGTTCCTGCCCCCAAAATTCCCTGTGCTCACCTCCTCCTTCCATGCCTTGATGATATAAATCCCTCTCCTGCACTTTGTCTCCCTGCTGCCCTCCAAAGCACCAGCTCCTCTTAATCTTCTCTCTCCTTGCTGAGTTGCAAAGTGCTTAAAGGCAAGGGCTCCATTTTGCTGCTCTTACAAAATCCCCTGTGCTCTCCTGCCACCATGCAAATAAATACATGGTAAGAAGCAGTAACTTCTCATCCCCACTGCTCCAGGGCCACAGAGAGCTTGGGCTTTCCCCCAGAGCTTGCAGAAATGCCAAGGAGAAGGTGGATGTGAGCTAACCTTGCTAAGCTGCATCCTCCTCCATCTGCTCCTCTCACTACCTCCCTTCAGATCATGGAATCACAGAATGGTTTGGGTTGGAAGGGAGCTCTGGAGCTCATCTAGTCCAACCCCCCTGCAGTGGCCAGGGNATCTCCAAGTTTCCACTTGTCACAGCTCCACATCCTCCTCTTCCATTGCCTCCCAGCACCACAGCTCTGGCAGCAGCCTCAGCTCACCTCTGAAACAAGCCTGAGGAAGAAGAGCAAAGGGAAAACAAGAAGACAAGCAGCATGAGCCAGGTGAGAAGTTAGTTGTTGGTTTTGTCTGTGTTGGAGGAGCAGGATGTGCTGAGGCTTCGAGCTTGGTTCCATGGCAGGCAGAGCTGTGCTGGCTGCATGCTGACTTGCCACTGCCATCTGCGGGGCTGCTGCTGCTAGTAGAGGAGCCCAGGCTGCCTCAGGAGGATGCTGAGCCTTGCCATGGCTCTTCTCCTCTTCCCCAAGGAAGCCTGCAGTCCCTTGTCCCTGCTGCTGGAGCAGTGGCAGTGATGCTGCCAGGCAGAGGAGATGCAGCAGGGAGAGACAAGTGGAGCAAAGGCTTTTTGACAGTGTGTTTTAGATGCTTTTCAGGTGAGAACACAAAAAAGCTCCAGCGTGTTTGATCCTGGCTGTAGCTGCCTTTGCTATTCATGTTCGTGCCTCTCCATGTCATTAGGGGATTAAAGGCTCATTAAGCACACAATGAAAGCCTTTGATAAGGCTCTGCCCCATGCTCCTCCTCCCCTTTCTTCTGTGGGCTTCTCCTACCTCAACCTTCCTTTTTTCTTTGCCTTTTTTCTCCTTTTTTCCTCCCTTTGCTTAAATCTATTTATTTGACTCTAGTCCTTTCCCACCTTCCTTCTCTCTTCTCCCCAGTGATTTCAGGGATGCTCTAGAGCAATCACTGAGATATGACATGGTTGAAAGGATTGTATCCTCACTGTCCTTTTTTACACCAGTTTATACACCAATTTTAGCAGGGCAAACTGGAGCCAGTAGCATTCAATGCAGCTTTATCCATGCCCCACAGCAGCTCTGCCAGGCTGGGAGAGACATGGTTGAAAGGATTGTATCCTAACTGTTTTTTACACCAGTTTCCATACCAATTCCAGCATGGCAAACTGGAGGTAGTGTTATCCTCTATCCAGGCCCCAGAACAGCTCTGTCAGGCTGGGAGAGCAGAGGACATCCTGGAGCTAAACTAGTGCAAAGCACATGAGGAACACAAGCCCTGTGTAGGGCTCTGGTAGAAATCAGGAAAGCTGCTTCAGATTTACACCAGGATAGCAGGAATTAGCATGTGGACTCTTTGCAAGCTCCATCCTGAATGTTGCAGAGCCTTCCAGCAGCTGCTAGTAGTTTTAATAAAGGTGCTGAGCCCAATCTCCTCCTGGATGGGCAAAAACGTGACAGCAATTTGGATTGGAAAGTCTCTGTTTTCCAGACAGGCACTCAAGCAGTTAGTGCAAACAAAAAAGGCACTTGTAACTCCACTCCTTTAATCTTCCTCTCTGCTTGGGGATAGATAAGGCTTCTTGACATCAAATTGCACTACTATGGGCCTCTGAAGATTAGCCCTGTGGACAATGCTTGTCTTCTGCCTTTCCCTGATAGGTGTTGTGAGTGTGGAGCAAGGGCTGGTGGGATGGAAAAAGAGCTCTTCTCCTCCTCCTCCTCCTCTCCCTTGCCTCTGTCTTGTAGGCTGCCAGGGGCTGACCTTGCCTCTTAGGGTTGGAAAATAGGAGCCCTAGACACTAATTGCTAGAGAGTGAGGGAAAGCTAATGATTATTGGCTTGGAAAATACAGGGGAGAGAAGAAGGAAGGGTTTGCAATGGGTGTGGGATGAGGGAGCTGCTCCTCTAGGGAGCTCAGAGCTTTTTCCTGCTGAGGGCATCATTCCTGGCACTTGAACCAAGGGGCAGAATCACAGAATCCTAGAACAGTTGCAGCTGGAAGAGCCCTTGA
>VWZO01005084.1:0-30515 GCA_013396975.1 Bucco capensis
TTCTATGATTCTATGATTCTATGATTCTGGACTTCCACCAGTGTAAAAAAGTCAATGCAAAAAGGATGATCTTGGCCGAAACAGTTATGACAATAGTACTGCAAGATATGAAAACTCAGTCTTTCTCCGGGTCAGTAGCACAAATTGTCCTTTCCCCCAGTTGTGTGGGATTCTTTTTCTTTGTTTTGTTTCAACAGGATAATTTGGTCTGCAGTTTCAGCAGGTCCAAATACATGCCTAGCATGCTCAGATCAAGTAGGGAATTTCCTATTTTACATGTATAAAGTTTATCAGTCTGGATTTTCGATGTCTGTTTTGCAGCTCTGAAATTAAATCACTAGGTCAGATAACTTTTGCACCCCTTAGCTAAAAATGTTTTTTTTAATTCTGCTTCATCTTTTCTCAGTTTTGTGTGTTCACCTACATTTTCTCACTGGCAGTCAGCTCAGAAGAACTCTTTTGACCAGTGCGTGAGAGAAAGTCACTCTTAAATCTTGTCACGTAAACCTAAGGTACTGAAAGAGAGTGGCAGAGAATCTTCCAAGTTGTATTGAGCAGAATTCACTTTTTTGCTATTGTTGTAGTTTACCAAAGAAGAATTTTCTTTCAGGCACAGGCAGTTGTGCTGAATCAGATAGCAAATGCTCTATAGACCTAAATATCAGCTCAAATTTTCTCCCACATATCATGCCCATCATACACATTGTGTAGGTTTATGCTTTGATCTCAGCCCAGGTTTGTTTGGCATTATAGCTTCTGAAGCTCTTCAGCATGCCTGGCAAAGTCTTTTTGTCAAGGCCGGTCAGCAGGAGCTACTGAACGCACAACAATTCAGAATAACTATTTGCTTACTTGAGATACTAACTGCAGTTGTGGAAGCCTTACGTTACCTTTCTGGTTGTCACTAAACTGAAAGAACAGAGGCTAGCACTTCTCATGATCCAAAGTTATATGGCATTTTCATATGGTTTCTTGGGTTGTTCTGCTCAGCATTGCAAGGGTGAGGATCTTTTTCTTTAAGGACAGGTAGGTAAGTATTGCTATAGAAGTAAATTTTCTATGCATTAAATGTCTGGATGTATTCATAAGGTACCTTCTATTGCTTATAGAATTAAGGATTAGATCTTCATAGGTATCAAAAACTCTCTGCACCCATCAGCATTAATAAAGCTAAACTCCAAAATCCATTTTCAAAAAAGCTCAGGCACTTGTAAGCTTATCTCCCTGGTCACCTCCCAGCTTAGCCCCAGGACATGTAACACACAGAAAGCTGTTGATTGGACGCTTTCTCCACTGCTCACTGTCTGGACTTCACTGAATTTCAACTGAGATGCTGTGGGATGCCCACTTCAATCTGCTCTGCTAAGCGACTTAGTATCTCTTGGAGGTTGGTGTTAACTCTCATAGATTAAGTTATTGCAGGGTTGCAGCCAACCTGGGACTGGCATTCACAAAGTAAGCCCAAGCAGGTGGGCAAACATCTCACTCTTATCTTACAGGCTGCACTGAAACTTCCGGGGCTAACAGCCATGAAGGGACATAAAGTTTGTCCTGTACTCTACTGTACACCTATTGCATGTCCTGTTACCAAGCAGAGTTCTCAGCCTCTACTCAGGCCATCTAGCATTCCCATAGACTCAGAAACAGCAGCTTGGCCAATTATTTTGCCTGGAGGTAGACAAGAGAGGGACACAATTCCAGGCCTAAATAGATCAGCTTTGCTTGTGTCTGAGTCCAGGGCTCAGGGGCGTATCACTTACCAGTGATAGAACATGACTTGACTGCTGGAAAAAATACTGTGAATCTTATTCCTAGGTCCTTGAAGAGAGCACAAAACCTGCAAGGCTTCTTGGAAGACTGTGAAGGGCTGAGGAGGAAAATCCAGTTCACATTGATGATACACATGTGGACCCTGGAGAGGACACATTTTTGATTTTTTAGTATTTTCCTGCAGAGGGAACTGCTTGGCTTCAGGGTGAGGCCGAAGTGTACTCCAGCAGTTATGTGGGATGGACTGTACAATCAGAAGATAAAGACCACTCTGCAAACCAAGCTGACTATATAGTTATGTCTTTAGTTTCTTCTGATGACACTGTTCTGCTTCATCTAAACTTTGGAGCAAAATTAGAGATCTGTTTCTCCTCCAAATGAGCAAACACTATGATCAGCTGAAATAGCTAAATATCAAACTTAATCTGTGGCTCAGTTCATATTTATTTATTTATTTAAGCAAAGTGTTACATCATCATTACAATGGACTGAGACCATCTCAGTCTCATCCTCAATATTTTACTCTTAAAAATTATTTTCCCTAGAATTAATAATAGAATTATAGAATCATTCAGGTTGGAAAAGACCCTTGGGAACACCAAGTCCAACCATTAACCCTACTCTGCAAAGCTCACCCCTAATTTTCCACATACCATTCATTTAGAATGAAATTCACTTTTCAGTTTTAGAAGGAACGTAGTAGTGTAGGTACCTTTGTATATCCTCTTCTAAAATGATTTAAAAATTACCCATACTATCAATTATACAGTAGTGTCAGAAATATCACTGAAAGAGAGTTATGTTACATCTAGAGTGCCAAAGGTAGCTCATTAGCTCTTTTTCAGGACCCAGAAGATGGATCATTTCTGTCTTAAGCATGCCTGGACATCTACCATAAGATCTCTGTAATTTAAGTGCTTACTAAGAACTGAAATATGGAGCCTGTCAGAAACTCACAGGCGCTGTATGTTGGGTGTGGAGGAGGAGAGATCCAGTGTAGCAGTCAGTGGATGGCACAATTACTTATCTGGGAAAAAATATGCAGAGTCCAAGTAAAGATGTTGTTAAAGGATTCTGTATGTCTAGGCTAGTTTTTGAAGACTGATCATGCTTTCGAAGATGAAGTTTGATAACAATTGCCTTAGAGAGAAGGGAAAGGCTGTTTACAGTCCACCTCTGTATTACATAGAGTTGGTAATTTTACTGTAGTGATTTTTTAAAACATGTAATTTTAATTAAATTTTGTGTGATCTCTATGTATCTTGATGTGAAACAGATGACTAATCAATAAAATCAGCTTCTGAACAGAACTGAATCATATAAGAAAAACAAATATGACAAGAATTAAAAAGGCATATAATATCAAAATCTGAAAGTGTAATTTCACTATGTCTTTTCTTACTTAAGCAACCAGGGCACAAGGGCAATATGAACATGTGGCCCTTTATTTGATCAAGGATAATAATCAACTAAAACAAAAGGAAGGGAAGTAGATTTTCCTAGTTTAGCTACTAGTATAATCTTTTACGTTTCCAATTGTGTAACCATTACTCCATGTAGCCTTGTAACTTGCAGCCATTGTTAAATAGGAAGAAACTGTGCAAATGACAGCGAATACAAAATGTAGATAAATGGTATTTGGTGTCACTAATTATGCAATGGACACAATATTTTGCAGCCCACCATTTGAGATTCCAGCCCTGCTTTTCTCCTGGGAGTTTGCCTGCTCATTTCTCCATCAGGAGGCTGAGGTCCTGGTGAGAAGTGATTCTACTGATCTGTATAATTACTATAAGTTATCTGGTGACCAAGTAAGCAGCATAGTTTGTGACAGGATCTCCTGTTTTCCTGAGCTTTCACCATTCCGGTAATGTTCATTACTTGAGTTCTAATTATTAGCAATGACGCAGCATCACTTTAGAAGCTACAGATCCTACAGTCCTTCTGTTAGGGATATTGCTCTCATTAAACTGTGAAAGATGCATCTCTTTTTCATCAGAGAGGTTTCAGCTAATGAATGCTTAGATGTGCATCAATCCTGCCTTGCACAATTACTGACCTAGTCCTAGCCTTTTATTGCAACTTAGTCCTAGCCTTTTATTCCTACTCTTAGCTAAAGCTAATGACTAATTTTGTAGAATCATCATGGTTAGAAAGGACCTTCAAGATTATGTCCAACCAATAATCCTACACTACTGCTTTCCCTAAACTATCCCCTGAAGTGCCACATCTACCCGTTTCTTGAAAACTTGCAGGGTTGGTGACTCCAGCACCTCCCTGGGCAGCCTGTTCCAACACTGCACCAATCTTTCGGTGAAGAAATTTTTCCTAATATCTAACCTAAACCTGCCCTGGTACAACTTGAACCCATTCCCTTTAGTCCTATTGCTAGTCACAAGGGAGAAGAGGCCAACACCTGCCCCTCTACAACTTCCTTTCAGGTAGCTGAAGAGAGTGATAAGGTTTCCCCTTAGCCTTCTCTTCTCCAGGCTAAACAGCCCCAGCTCCCTGAGCCTCTCCTCATAAGGCCTGCTCTCCAGATCCCTGATCAGCACAGCTGCCCTTCTCTGCACCCTCTCCAGCATGTCCTCCCAGTACTACAGTGCCCCAAACTGTACACAGTATTCAAGGTGTGGCCTCAACAGCATCAAGTACAACGACACGATCACCTCCCTGTTCCTGCTGGGCACACTACTGATACAAGCCAGAGTGCCATTGGCCTTCTTGGCCACCTGGGCACACTGCTGGCTCATGTTCAGCTGGCTGTCAGTCAACACCCCCAGGTCCTTCTCTGCTGGGCAGCTTTCCAGCCACTCCTCCCCAAGCCTGTAATGCTGCCGGGGGTTCTTGCGACAAAAATGCAGTACCCGACATTTGGCCTTTTTAAAACTCATACAATTGACCTTTGCCCATCGATTAAGCCTGTCTAGGTCCCTCTGAAGAGCCTCCCTACACTCAAACAGATCAACACTTCCACCCAGATTAGTGTTGCCTGCAAAGTTACTAGGGATGCACTCTATCCCTCATCTAAGCCATCAATAAAGATGTTGAACAGGAGCGGTCCCAGCGCTGAGCCCTGGGGGACTCCACTAGTGACCGGCTGCCAATTGGATTTGACTCCATAGAGCACAACTCTTTGGATTCAGCCATCCAACCAATTTTTTATCCAGCAAAGATTGTGCACATCCTAGCCATGAGCAGCCAGCTTCTCTTGGAGAATGCTACGGGAAACTGTGTCAAATGCCTTGCTAAAGTCAAGGTAGACAACATCCACAGCCCTTCCTTCATCCAAGAAGCATGTCACCCCATCATAGAAGGAGATCAGGTTAGTCAAACAGGACTGCCCTTCATAAATCCATGCTGACTGGGCCTGATTCCCGGTTGTTCTGCGTATGCCTCAGAAGTGTACTCAGGATGATCTGTTCCGTTAAGCACCTCAGGTCTCCAGGATGAAGAACTACCACCTTCCTAAGATTATGCTTCATGGTGGACTTGCCACCGGCTATTGCAAGAGAGAAGCCCCGAAGAGGAGATACAAGGACTCCCTCAAACAACATCTCTGCCTTGGCCATATTGATCACCTGAACTGGTCTACTCTGGCCTCCAATCGGGAGGTCTGGAGACACACTATTTTTAATGCCACGGATGTTTTTGAGCAGGCATGCAGGATCACTCTCGAGGAGAAAAGACAGCGTAGAAAGAATCGTGTCTTGCAGGTTATACCTCCTGAGGAGTCCTTCTGCTGTGCGTTTTGCAACCGCTCTTGTCTGTCCCGCATTGGCCTTTTCATCCATCAGCGCTTGTAAAAAGCGCTTGTGAAGAGCGTGGATGGAGCCCTCCCCGGATCTTCGTTCGCGAGGCCTAGCCATGATGATGATGAAGCATCTCATACTTATCCTCATCTTTTGTCACTAAGTTCCCTCCCACATCCGTTAGGGGATGGAGGGTTTCATTCATCCTTTTATTGCTATTAATATATTTAAAGAAACTTTTCTTGTTATCCCTTACCGTGGAGGTCCAGTTGATTTCAAACTGAGCTTTGGACCTTCTAATTCCCTCCCTGCACAGCCTCACAACAGTTTTGTAGTCATGGTGAGTGGCCTGTCCCTTTCTCCAAAGGTGATAAACTCTCCTTTTTTCCCTGAGTGCCAACCAGAGCTCCCTGTTCAGACAGGCTGGTCTTCTGTGCCGCTGGCTTGCCTTACAAAATGGATAAATAATGGATCAATAATGGGTATAGATCTTTGGGGCTTAAATCCATGATTAGTTCAGATTCATTTCTTCATGTTGGCCTGAGCCCCAACAATGACAAATTCACCATTGCCAACCTCAGAAGAATAATTGACAATATGGTCTTCATCACCTAAAACCTCAAATTAGTTTGACTTGTTTTTTCTAGACTTGGCTTTAAGGTAAATATCTCATTTTGTTTCCAAATGTTAATTTCAAATCGGCTGCAAGTCTACTTATAAAACTAGACTACACCTTGAAGGAATCATAACTAGATCACTTGGTCTGGCAGTAGATTTCGTATAAGCACAACAGCCCCTGCTAAATGCAAAAACAACCCACTTTCACCAGTTCCTACTCAAGTAAACCTTAGTTTTGACTATAATATTAATCCATATTGGTCTCCCTAAATTCTGTTTTTTCTAGAACTAAGCCTAGTTTGTGGGTCCCTCTAAGCAGCAGCATTAAGCTCAGCTTGATGGATACTTCTAAATCCAATTGTGACTCATGGTCTCAGCTTCATGTTGACCCAGCTCCTGAAGTTAACCTTAATACCAAAGCCAGCTCAGATTTAAGCTCCATCCTGAGTGCATAACTAAGAAAAAAAGTAACAAATGATCCTGAAATAACTATCTTAAGTGAAACATACCATGCAAGGCTGGAGGACCATCACCCATTCCTACTCTTTTGCATAGGTTTGAACAAGGTTGCAATAAGGAGATTCCAAAACATCAAAAGGGACTTCATATCCCTTGGAAAGATGTTGAAGGGATCAGGAAAGCAGAGAACCTTCTCCTCTGTCCTCCCAGTAGGAGAATGGGACCCAGGAGGAAGGAGATATATAGATCAGGTGAATCACTGACTGCACAGATGGTGCCATGCCCAGGGCTTTGTGTTCTGTGATGTCAGATGATCTCGGATGTGCCTATGAGATACTGGGCATGCTGACAATAGATGGGGTACATCTAACCAGGTGGTATAAGAGTGTTCTGGGGAGAAAGCTGGCTGGACTTATCAGCAGAGGGAGGGGATGAACTTCAGACTAATGGGGAAGAACAAGGGAATACCAACACTTCAGGAGTCAACAGCTTGTAAATCATCCCAAATAAATTAGAGAGATCTCCTACCAAAAGGTGATGAGGCCAATAGTCCAACTCAAGTGCCTCTACACCAATGCGTGCAGCATGGGTAAAAAACAAGAGGGGTTGGAGACCATGGTGCAATGAGCTAGTCATGACCTGATTGCTATCACAGAAACATGGTGCAATGATTCATATAACTGGAACACAGCAATCAAGTGCTACAGGCTATTCAGATGAGGCAGACTGGGAAGGAAGGGCAGGAGCGTTGCCCTGTATTTTAAGAAATGAACAGACTGTGTAGAGTTGCCTCTGAGAAACAACCATAAACAGGTTGAGAACTTGTGGGTAAAAACTGAGGACCAGACCAACAAAGGTCACTTTGTGATTGGGATCTACTAGAGGCCACATGATGAAGGTGAGCCTATTGATAAGGCCTTCTTGCTTCAGCTGCAGGAAGCATCCTGCTCACTGGCTTTCATCCTGATGAAGGATTTCAACCACCCAGATATCTGCTGGGAAAACAATATAGCAGGCTGCAAGCAACCTAGGAGACTCCTGGAGTCTGTTGAGGATAAAACATTCTGCTCTAAGTGTTAGACAAACCAGCCAAAGGAGAAGCATTACTGGACCTAATGCCCACCAATGCAGAGGAACTCATTACAGAGGTGAAGATTGGAGGTGGACTAGGCAGACTAGGCTGTAGTGACCACATCTGATTCAGTTCATGATCTTGAGGAACATCAGCCTGGCAAAGAGCAAAGTCAGAACCCTGAACTTTAGAAGGGCTAACTTTTGGTTGTTAAAGACTTAATGGTCAAGATACCTTGAGAAGCTGTCCTTAAGGACAAAGGGACTGACAAAAGCTGGTAACTCAAGGACACTGTTCTTAGAGCACAAGAGCTCTCCATCCCCATGTGTAAGAAATGAAGAAGGGAAGGCAGGAAACCAGCATGGCTGAGCAAGGACCTGCTCCTCAGACTGAGGTGTAGGAAGGAAATGCATAGCCAGTGGAAGCAGGAACATGTGGCCTAGGGAGGTGTAGGAGTGGGATCAGGAAAGCCAAAACACAGGTGGAACAGAACTTGATACAGGATGTAAAGAATAACAAGAAGGCATTCTGTAAGTCCATCAGTCAGAAAAGAAAGTCCAAGGAGAGCCTCTTTCCTTTGATAAATGAGAGTGGAGAACTGGTGACAACAGACATGAAGAAGGTTGAGGTACTCAACAAATTCTTCACCTCAGTCTTTGGCAGTCAGGCTCCTCGTTCCTCTCAGGTCCTGGAACCTCTAGCTGTGATTGAAGGAGCCAAGTCTCTCCCACTCTAAGGGAAAAGCAGGTTTGAGATCATCTGAGGAAACTAAATAAGCACAGGTCTATGGTACTTGATGATATACATCCCAGGGTCCTGATGAAACTGGCTGATGTAAGTGCAAGGCCACTCTCCATCATATTTGAAAAGCCATGGCAGTCAGTTGAAGTCTCTAGTCTTGGGACAAGTGCTCTTCAAAACCTTTATCAATGACATAGACAGTGGGCTCAAGCACACTCTCAGGAATTTTGCAGATGACATGAAGCTGAATGGTGCAGCTTATGTAATAGAAGGAAGCAACACCACACTGCACAAGCTTGAGAAGTGGGCCCATGGAAACCAAATGAGGTTCAACAAATGCAAGTGCAAGGTCGAGCACCTGGGTTGAGGCAATCTCAGACACGAGTACAGTCTGGGAGAAGAACTCATTGTGAGCAGCCCTGCAGAGGACTTGGGGCTTCTGGTGGATGAAGAGCTGAACATGCGCACTTGCAGCTCAGAAAGCCTACCGTGTCCTGGGCTACATCAGAAGAGGTGATTCTGTCCCTCTGCTCTGCCTTCATGAGACCCCACCTGGAGCACTGCGTCCAGTCCGGTGCCCTCAAGCCAAGAAAGGTGTGGATCTTACGAGTAGGTCCAGGGGAGGCCACAAAGATGATCAGAGGTCTGGAGCACCTCACTTATGAAGAAAGACTGAGACAGTTGGGCTTGTGCAAACTGGACAAGAGAAGGCTCTGGGGACACTTTATTGTAGCCTTTTAATACTTAAAGTGAACTTACAAAAAAGAGGGAGAGACTTTTTGCATAGACAGATAGTGATAGGACAAGGGAGAAGGGTTTTAAACTGAAAGAGGAGAGATTTAGATTAGAAGTTAGGAAGAAATTCTTTACTCAGCGTTGGATGGGGCCTGGGCAACCTGGTCTAGTGGGTGGCATCCCTGTCCCCTGTAGGAACTAGATATTTAAGGTCCCTTCCAACCCAAACCATTCTGTGGTTCTGTGATTTTATGACTCTAAGCAGGCCCTAATGGCAAAAGCCATAAGCCAAGCTCAGATATTATGCAGGCTCATCTAACAGTAGCCTGCAACCAAGCAAATAAACCTAGTTGCAGCTATTCAAATGCTACAGAGTTCATGATAAAAACAAAACCTATGACCTGTTTCAGACAAGCAATTTAGTACAGCTTTACAGGCTGTTACTTTCAACAATCATAAGGCCCATACTAACCAACTCATCCTTGCCCAGACTCCATCTACAAGGCTAACAACAAATTTAATCCAAATCTGTATCAGTGATTCCAGTTAAACTGTATCCCAAAAGTGTTCATACAAAAAGCTGGCACTTAAAACATATCAGCCCTAAAACTGACTCCAATCAATCTCTTTCCAGTTACCAAAATCAGGTAAGGCTTCCTGCATTACCCAGATCTAATCACTATCAGGCACCTCAACAATTTTAAGTTTAGCTTGATGGCCTCCTTCATTTCAGTGCAGCAGTACTGGCTGCTGTGGGACTCCCAGGCTGTAGCTGTACTTTGTACAGAAGTTTGGCATTAATGATGTGTGTTGTTACTGTCTTGCTTTCTTGCATTTACCTGCCTGATCTTTGGTTCTGTTCCTAACATATTTAGTTTCTTTAGTGTCAAACATCTGCTCTTCCAAGAGTAAGTGGCATCTCTACGGTTTGATTTTTTAAGTACTCTAAGAGTGGAGTATTTTTTGTCACTGTTTCCTCTCCGGTCCACTTGCTCCATAAGCCTGAAATCCACACAGTTCTGATCCCACACTGAAGGAAATAGCATTGTGCTGCATTATATAAAGTGTCTATTCTTATTCCAACTTATCTCCCATCTTCTCATAGTCTGCCTTAAATGTAAGGTTCTGCTGAATGGCTCACCTCTTCTCATTGCACTGCAGGTTCCCTTCCTCTCTGTAACCACTGATCACTCCATCACTAGATGGAGACAGCTGGCAGAATCGCAGAATGTTAGGAGTTGGAAAGGACCTCTGGAGATCACCTAGTTGCACAGGATGGTGTCCAGTCAGGTTCTGAGTATCTCGAGAGATGAAGAATCCACCACCTCCCTGGGCAGCCTGGGCCAGTGCTGCACCACCCTCAAATTAAAGAAGTTCGTCATTAAGTTAAGATGGAACGTCCTGGATGCTAGTTTGTTCCCATTGCCTCTAGTCCTGTCACTGGATACCACAGAAAAAGACTGGCCCCATCTGAGCAGCAAAGATGAACTTGGCATGTGGGATGACAGTATGACACACAGGTTTACTTTTTGCAAGTAATTGCTCTGTGTTTTCACAACACATTTGAAGGTAAAGGCAAACTTCCTTTTGCTAATTTTGAGTCTGGAGCAAAAGACTCATGGTCCTGATTGCCTTCAAAGAACCGTACTTCTCTTCCACCATAAACTCTGCACTGCTAGGCATAGGCTCATGGCACACAAAACAACCAGTTCCAATATTGCTTTGTCTTGGTTGATAAAATTTGTATTATGGTCCGTTTTACTTTAGAAGTGGAAGCAGGTGTGACCTGCTCATCTCTTTTGTCTTTTCTAGTACCATTTTAAATTCATTGATATTGGCAAATACATCAAAAGGATTTAATTTTTCATCTTTCCTTCTCAGTAAAAGGTGGGTTTTTTAATTTTCCTTCAGGCAGCATTTATTTGACACTGATGGTACTCAATACGTACAATTTTTTATCACAGATTTTCTGGCATGTATATATTCAACACAAAATACTAATGCATCCACAAAAATGCAACTGAACTGAGCAATACAAGACTAGAAAGCAGCAACTCCATTGGTTCTCCATATTATTTACCGTAGTGCTGCTCTACTAGCAAAAGTAAAAATCTTCCCCTGGGGCACCACAAAAGCTATGAATTTCCTGTAGATTTCCCATAGGTTCCATTTCCCACAGACAAATCTTGCTGAATTCACCAAACTATATATCTGACTGAGCTAAGAGTCATCAAATGGAGATTTCTCATTTGGTTTTGCTGGTTACAATCATTATGGGTTTGTTTTGTTCTGCAACACTATGAGATGCTTCTCTTAACTGGCTATTTGAATATTAGAGGGGTTTTTTTCTACACTTTGCTGTTGATAATGATTTTACACCAGTGTGACACTCCATGGTACCCTGTGTTTTGCAGCCATTACAAGAATCTGAACATTTAGTAACAAAACATTATTTCATATCTCAGATAAAGTAATTTATGTCTCCCCCCCCCAAAAAAAACACATAGAAAAAGAAAATTATTGGAAATTATGCATATAATCACATCAGTTATTATGTACCATGAACTGAGCTTTCTATGTAGGGCCTGATGGACTATGACCCTATCTGCTAGTGGCTGCCTTCTTCCTCTAAGTTCTACATAATGCTCTCACTTAAATTCAATAATGTGGAAGTTTTCAGACTGAAATAATTATTTATACAGTGCCATTTGTCAGCAGAGGGAGCCAAGCATTTCAGAACAGTGACATATCCCTCACCTTTGTGCATCACTTCCCCATCTCACCTCACTTCAAACAGGAGGGAATCTCTCTCTTCACCAGAGAGGTAACCCACTTAGGTAGGGAACTTGACTTTTATAGAACTTGTTTTAGGAGAAAAATTATGAAGAAAGAACTCTTTTGCAGTACTTGCTTCACTTACTGTAAGGCCTCGCCCAAGCAGTATTCGTTCGAACAGTTTGTATTACCTCTACATACAATTGGGAATTTCTATTGAAAACAGAACTTTCTTGCGTTGTTATTGCATTCTTGGTCACAGCATAAGACTTCACCCTGAATTAGGAAGCAATTAAGCTGAAGTCTTCCACATCTCAATTACTGAACTATGGTGTGTTGTTTCTGCGTAACGTATTTCAGAACAGGAATTGCTCATGAGTTAGCCAAGTCAATGCTTATTACTTTTCTCATGCAGTCAGACTGCTCTTGATAGAAAACTTAAAGGTAAGTTACACAAGATTAAAAATAAAAAGTTTATCATGGTATCATCCATTTTCTTCTGCCAATTATCTAATTCCACAATATCCAGCACGTATTCAATGGACTTAATGGGAATACAGACATCAAATAACCTAAAAAGAGTGGGTCTAAATCCAAATCTGAATCTGATGTTTGGATAATCTGTTTATAAAACAATACCTGTTACTTCATGAATATGTAGCAAGAAGCTTGTTTTGTGTGTTCTTTGTCCTCTTTAATATCGTTAGTGAACATTCTTCACCTGACTCCAGAAACACACACATGGTTCTGTATAGAATATCATGGCTCTTGTAACATATTTTTTTAAAATAAAACAGCTGATCTGGAAGCCTGCAGTATTTTTTAATAATCTTCACAGCTTTTGATCTCAGTATACACAGCTGCCCTAAACCCATGAAAGTTCATGTTCATCCTTTCGTGGATGAAATCTTAGGCTCATACGGTAAGTAATACTGAAATCCTATGACATTTTGTGGCATTACTTTGTTTCAGTTACCCAGCTACAGCAGCAGGCTACCACAGTTAGTTAGCTTATAATATTTGCATGTTTTGTTGCTTTTATTTTAAGAGAAAATGGTTTATTCTAAAAGAAAAAAAATCTCCACAATATGGTTTATTTATTTCCTGAGGACTTTCACTGATGTAAGTAGGCTCTAAACATCTGAAGCTGACTTTCCATAGCACAACAGTAGAAAACTTATAAATTTGGCTTAGTTTCATTTAAAACAGTAAAATTTGACCTTGCAAACATTTCCATAGGAGGTAGGATGCCTATATTGAAAATCTGTCAAATAAGAGAAAGCAAATTGTTACTCTGTGGTCCTAATAAATAATAAGCAACATAGGCATTAAATAAACATTTTATACAAAAAGATATATGAAAGACTAAAATTGCATTTTTAATAAATTAGGAATCAATATAATTTCTTTACACCTTAATCTTGCTTGCAAGAATCACTGGCTCTTTCTGCTCACCCTGAATTTCTGACTGAAAAGCTGTAGTGGTGAGAACATTCCTGAGTGATACACAAGCAGGACCTAGTCTGAATATAGCTATTTTTTATTGTGTGAAGGGCTGCTAGTATCTCTACAAAATGGCTCTTTTAACACCTGTATGTACTAGTTTTCTGTTCCACCAGTGTGAAGGGGATTGTCATCGTAGCTTTAATGTCTGCATTTGGAAAGTAAACTTTAGGCACTGGCACGTCTCTTTTAGTTAGGTTCCTCCAGCAGCTGCTCCCATGAAGACAGTGTTGATTGGTGGTAAAGATGACACTGTATCTCTACTTGGTGGGCCATGGGACTCCAGATTTTCCTGAGAAAGGAACTGACCAGATGTTCCATACATACACTGGGAAGAAGATGTGGTTTGCATGTTTGAATCTGTGGGGGAAAAAACAAAGGTTACCATCACTCCAACTTTCCTATCTATTGAATTTAATAAAAAACACAACCCAATTTAATCTGATGGAAACCTTTATGTACCAGGCACATCATTAGAGGGATGGAAATGTCTAATTCTATGCTTCACTCAATTTACCTATAACTTTTCTTCAGCGGCTCCTCATGCCATCAGAGAATAAGTGAAAACTCATGTACAAGCCAACTGCTAAAATCCAGCTATGTTTACAGCTCTCACATGAGCCCCTTCTATGAAAATTGTGCTAAGCTGTTTTATATTTGCTATTCTCACCTTTCCCTGTCTTGCACCATTCAGGTCCATATTCACTGGTGTTACCACTGCCACCACCTGACACATCAACATAGAATACAGAAGACACTTGATAGGCACAGTCTCTGCAGGGTTTTCCCCCATTGTTAGCATATTTTGAAGAACTGAACTCTTAGTTCTTGCAGAGTCTCAGCAACATCTGATCTTCTGTGCAAGGTTAACAGGTAAGTAGTAGGAAGGGGCAATCTCATGATGAAACAAACAGTGCCCTAGTTCATATCTTCCATTCCACCCTTCTTGGAATGTGAAATCACACTCAGATGCTATTTGTTTCATGCATATACCAACACAAACCCTTTGGGGTTAGGTAATTTCACCTGAAGTCAGTGCCAGCGGGAGCTTTGCCTAATATACACAACTGCGAAATGTAAGACAGGAAGGGACTATACCACAGAAAGTATATATCTAGACATCTAGGGTTCATCACATCTCTTTGACAGTGGGGATCCTGAAGTGCCGTTAGAAGAGCCTGCTCCGTTATTAGTTCACTTAACAGTTATAAAGTGTTTCTTAATATGGATTTTTCTGCAGTTCAGGCCAGTCATTTCCACTCCTCATGGACGATGGATCTGTCCTGGTTTGAGGCCCAGCCCTACCCCTTGATCAATAGGTCCTCCTTAGAGTTATTAAACCCACCGTCCTGCAATTTTAAGGAAAATACATCTTATGTCACATCCTAGGTACTGACCTATTTTATCTCTATATTGCATCTCATATACTATATATGTGATCTACAGTTTAATACTCAGCACTTGTTAGGATCCTAAATACTTCATAGCTCTTTGTCAGTCATTGGCTATACTTACGCATAGAAGTCCGACAGACAACTGAAGGTGAGCACTCCACGTAGTACGAGCCTGTTTGTTTTCTTCCACTGTCATCCAAGATATTCAGTGGATTGTGCAGATCACTGTATGATGGCAATGATCGAGTGCTGTTTACACTGCTGATTACAGAAACATGTTGATCCACCATTGCTCCAAGTCTGTGACATTCTGGATCATTGATATTGTTTCCATAATATCCTATTGACAGGAGATTGGAGAAAAGTAGAGTGAAACTACTGTTGAAACGGGTAGGGTAGAAGCCTGTGATAACCTGGGACAAAAGATTACCAACTGAGTCGCTTGAGAATAAGATTATTCATGTACACATACAGCCTAGAAACATTAGTAACATATGTAGTGACTGACCTAAAAGATGGGTGGAAATAAGCGAGGAAAAAGACCCTACAAGTTCAGCCATGCCTTCCGTACAGACTTGTCCTTCCATTTTAAGTTAAAAACCAAACAGTAGCCTGCAATCTATGACCATAAGAGAAATCTACATGGCAATACATACTTACTGCATATACAAATACATACCAAAGCAACATTTCCACTGTGTCTTTCCTTCAGAAGAGGGAAGTGTTTTTTGCTAACTATATGTCTGAAGCAGATTGTGGCAATAACTTCACATTTTAAACACAAGAAATATCAGGGCTGAAGTTTCAAACTAAAGTTAACAGCATGTTTTTATACCTGACCCTGTGATTAGGATGGTTCACTATGCTGAGCCCAGAGGTAAGCTACTTTATGCCTGCTCTATTTCATAGTAGATGTTTCAGGGGCTTTTCAAGAGACTGTTAAATCACATGGTCATCCTGGTTTTGCTTTCTTTGTGCAAGACACGATGATGATGCCAAAGGAAGATTAGCATAGGTGCAGCAGGCACATTTGAGGACAACTGAGGATTCACCAGAGGAAAACAAATACTTAAGCAGCTTGTTAAACTGCTTTACAAACTCTGCATGTTATTCATCAAAGTGAAAAACAGGAAGGCACAAATACCAGTTGAAAAGCATCTTCCATTGAAAAAAAGCAGACAAGAAGTGTTTTACTGCAGCAAGGAAAAGAGAAATAGAAGGGGAAAAGAAAATATATATTAATACCATTGGAAGCATTAGCAGGGTATGCTGCTCCTGGGCACGTAGACACTGAGTTGCTCAAGAAATTGAAAGTCCCAGTATTCAAAAACTGCATATTTTGTGTGTCCTGGGACATGGATGAGTGACCATAGCTGGAAGCAGATCTGGCATTGTACTGAGACACAACACAGCTGTTGCTGAAGTAGTCTCTAGAGAACTGCTGTTCACTCAAGGCACTGAATTGGCTTTGCTCTGCTCTGCAGTGGTAAATTCCTGAAGTGGAACTGGCCTGAGTTCTGAACACAGCCTGATAATTGGAATTGTTTCCACAGTAATTCTGATTACTTTGTGACAAAGTCTGATAAAGTGGTTCTGAGTACGAAGAGCACTGTGAATGTGTGGATAACACTGGACCTACACTTGGAGGTCTCACTGACATTGGCCCCTGGTTGATAACGCTTCCTCGGCTGACCATGGCTGGTGAAATTGGTGGAGTTATCAGGTGACCAGTACTCTGGGATAGCTCCATCTGACCTGGAATAGACAAGAATTAGCCATGATTAGTGGTCATACCACAGTACTGCTGAATACAGAGGATCTGTTAAGACACTAACCCTCTAGTGAAACCCTTACACAAGGATATGCATTAGCCTCCACCTATACAACACTCATTCTTCAATCCATGGCTTTAGTCTTTACAGCCTCCCACTTTCATTCTCTAGGTTGGAGGGTGCCATATTCAGTGGGAAATACCAGCAGTTCCAAGCCTCTTGTATTCCAAGTATTACTGTTCATTCTCTCCTCACAAAAACCTCACCAAGCCAAGAGGTATACCATTTTTCCAAGAGGATCTATTACTGGCAGGGGTCTACAATTATGCCTTTATAAATCAGCACAGAAGGTGACCTCATGAAACTGTATTTACTAGAAGTCTTTATAACTACATATGGTCTTGGATCCTCCTACAGCAACATGTTACTGTAGACTGAATGACTAGCAAGCAAATAAGAGAATTAACTAGAAGAACTGATACGTACCTGTCAGCTGCATATTCTCACTGTCTTCTGTGGCAAAGGGGTTCAGACCAGAAGATATACTGCTGGGCTCGCTAGCTGACAAGGACACATAGGTTTGCTCCGTTAGATACTCATTCTTGACTGAAGTGTCACTAGGCAGAGAAGCTACTTTGTTACGATTTGCTAGGAAGCAAGAGCTTGGAGATGCGGTGAAGGTGGCTTTGCTTGCATCTGGAAGAGTAAGTGAAAACTCTTGGTAGGTGTTATGTATGTTTACAGCACATTAATTATGTAACTACTAATGTATAGACAGCATATGAGCTACCTGATTTGTTCATATCTTTGGTTGCCTATTTTGAAACCCCATGAAGCCTCAATATTTTGTGTGTAGCTAATGAATACAAATATTGCTCTAGTCTTGATCTTCCCAGTAGAACTGTCTGTATCATATTCCCTAACCACAGATATACATTACAGAGTATCAGCTCCTTACTGAAGCCATCATAGTGACAGTATGAATCAGATTTATTCCCTTGAAGAAAATGTCAGCAATGAAGTCAATTAAATTGCACTAAGAGTGAATCAGGCTCATGACACTTCATCCTAAAGAATTAACAATGGGAATTTTTGAATGCTTGAAGTCTGCTATCTACGGATATCTAGAGAAAAGCATTTGTTATACTCAGTAGTTCTTCATTTTCTTGCGGACTATTGATAAAGTCAGTGGAGATTTTGCTATTCTTCAGTGGAAACCACGACTTTACCTTACGGTTTCAAGTACTTCACCTAAGTATACAAGGATAAGGCAACTGCTACAGAGCAAGTTTTTTTCCTGAAGGCTGAATGAAAAGAAAAAGTGCAGCATCTATTGTCAGACAAAATCCATGCAAGTTCCTTGCAGTAAAATGCAGATTTAGAGTAAGAAGAACCCAAAAGTTAAATATTGATTGCTGGTGCTAACGTTAGTAAAACATAAATAATAAAAAATAATTCCCAGCCAAGTTTCACTGGATTTTTAGGAATTAACTTGGACTAGAATTTGATCCAAATCAATCTTCCTTCATTTTATAGCAAAGGACCTAGAGTATATGACTTCAAACTGTCTAACCTTGAAGAAACCTGGTAGACAGAAAATGCTACGGATACTGTTTTAAATTATTTTTGTTTCTTTTCCACACAGTAATACCTCAGGCAAGATGCCAAACAGGGCTCCAAACTTGTGTTCCAAACTTGCAGGGATATTTGCATTTTGATATCATTTAATACATTCTTAGTTCAAGGTGTAATTACACATTTAAGATTTGGCAGAAAAACTGGATTAGGAACTCCTGCCCTTTCTGCAATTTATACCTCTTTTCACACTTCAGCTTGTGACCCTTCAGATGTACCTACAAGTGTTTGTTGCATCTGATCATTTCTGTGATCAAGTGTATTTACACTCCCACAAACTGTTATTAAGTGAACTATGGTACAAAGGTGGCAATGAATTACTGAGTGAATGGTCACGAGCTTTTCAAACAAATTTGACAATGTTGCATATAACTTAGACCCTCAGGAGAAGACAGCAAGCCTGCTTCTGTTTAAAGTTTAAAAAGTTGTCCATTTCTAAAAATACAGAAGTAGATTCAAAAAAACTAAGCTCTAGTTACCTAAACTCTTCATATATTTGTCCAGTAGATTCTGGAGTTCTTGTTCTTTGTCATTGTTGAACTGTGTCTCCATGGCAAGCAGGATGTACTCATCTAGTAGCATTCGGATCAAATGAAAGGAACCTTTTGGAGGAGAAAGACAGAGAGAGCTGAGTTATCTTTGTGACCATCTCTCACCACTCTACAAGAAGTGAGTGAAACAAACAAATAACTGTGGACTTTAAGTGACCTGGCAAGACCAACAAGGAATAGTGCCTAACTTCTAGCTCTAATCTCTCTTTGCACTGGCTCACCTAGTTCAATTGTTTACTGTCCTGTAGGCTATCTGACCACTAATTATATCAAAGAAAAATACTGATGAAAAGTGAGACATGCTTTATACTTGAAGAGGGCACACAGTGGAGCTAGATAAGGCTGAAGTCTGCTAGAATGTCACTGCTCAATTTCTGTTTACCTTGTGCTAAATAACCAGACAATAACTGGTGAAGTCTTTGACTTTATTTCAAGGATGTATCACATTAAAAACATGTCTCTCCTTACAGCCATTTCAAATACCCTCTGGATTTTAGGTAACAATGTACCTACAGCTAAACTTACGAAATTATATATTAGATCTAAAGTGAGTTCCATTTGGTTGACCATCATCTATTTTATAAAAGATTATTTCTGAGAGTGCCCAAAATATGCAAGCATTTCTGAGGATGGACATGAAAGCCTTAATTTTTAAAAGCCACAAATACTGTTGAATTGATTGTCTGATGATACCTAAATTAAACCAGTGGTGATCTGCCAAATTCCTTTTGTTTTTATGAAAACATACCACGTGCAAGAACTTCAATACAGCACTGATTTTCTTACCAAACTGATAGACATGTAAAACTAACAATATAAATCTTCTCTCTCCTATAGTGAGATATGCAGTTACACTGCCATTTGTCATACCAAAACCGAGCTTCTAGCTCTTAAATGGCAAAGCAGTATCAAACAGCAATTCAAAAGAAAAATCCCTGAAGGCATTTTACAGGTTACCAATAAAATATTGCTAACACTGACTGTGAAATGTTAGTTTGAAAAATATGTTACACAGCATTTACTGCTTTTATCAAAGAATCTTTAGATGAGGAGAGGTTCCTGTGCTCATGATATGGTAGAAAGCTGGTAAGTGCTAGCAGACAGTACAAAACATGAGTGTTTTTACAAAGCCCAGGTACCAAAACTTGATGCGTTGTTTAGAGTTAGGTTATGCATCACTCGAGCACCGAAAAAACTCCATTTGAGAAGGAAGTCTTGAGCTCTCTTCTTTAAAGACCTCCCGTTTTGCTTGCTTGCCTGAAAGAGAACAGTAAAATACTGTGAAGTATGCTAACTTGCTTTCTGCACTCAGGAGAGGACAACTCAATATTCTGGAGAGTTCAAGGAGTCCTTGACTCAGGCTGATGTGGCAGGGTGATTCAAGCTGTCTGATTCCAAACTATCTTCATAATATGTGTGCTAAAGTGACAAAGAAGAGCAGCATTCACTCTTTTCAGTGCAGCCAGAGTAGAGCTCTGACAATGGTAGATGAAACAAGCTGCTTATTGCTTGGGCTCTGCTGTGCCCTGAAGTTATATAAATTGCCTCATATTCTAGTAGTAAAGGTTCCAGATTTTTCTGTAAATACACAGGCAGACAGGCAGAAAGAAAGAAAAAGAAATCCCACCCTCAGGCACAATGTTATTGCACACATTGTCCGTACTTCAATGTAACCTGTATAATACAGGCCAGACCTTCTCTTCAAAAATGGTATGTTTACTATTGTAACACTGACAGTTTTAATGCTGCGTGTTCCATACTGTCACTTTGCTCTTGCAGTGACTTGTTCATGTGGCAACATATGCCTTGTTGCTTTCTCAGAACAACAGCAGAAAGGTGTTGTGTCAGACTGACGGTAACCACACTTCAGCATGAACAGAAGGCAGACAGCAATGGAAGGATTACATGTTCTGTAAATTACTGGCTTCTCCTTAGTTGACATAGCCTTATATCAGGACTTGTTGGTATTTCTTACTCTTAACTACAGGAAAAAAATGCTAGGAATCATACCTGTTTAATAATACAGTATCACATCATAGATGCTGAATGAGAGAGTGCTTCGCCTTTTCTGCCTGACTTGTTTTTTTCAGGAATTGTCTTCTGAAATCGTGGTATCAATTTAGACCATAATCATTTGAATCTAAAATAAGCTGTGATTGCTTAACTCCAGTAGGAGTTTTGTGTCTAGGTAAATGTGTATAAGGATTTGCTTTGTATCTGCTGCCCTGAATCATCCAAGGCTCCACACTAGGCTGCTCACTTATGATATTAGCAGAGTGCTCTAAAAAGAAATTATCACTGTCTCAATTGAAATCTGCAAAAACAGATGAAGAAAGGAAAAATGGCATGCTCATGGTTATTCTCTAAGTGGCAGAGCCACTCTTCTGCAAGCCAGTCAATGCTAACTGCAGTCTCCTCTTCTTGCATCTATTCATATCAAGATATTCCCTAAAATGATGGATAAGGTATTGCATTTCCAGATGTAATGAGACTGATGAGAAGATCAGTGTTCAGCTACTAGCAATCAAGGTACAATATTTTATTCTGCTATTAGTCACAAATGAGGTAAATACTTCTTACTTGAGCTGTAACTCAGAACTCTATTATTTTGTTCTGAGCTACAGTGTAATCATTCTTGTATAACTATGTGGATATAAAATATTTTGGATTATAAAGTATCTGGTGAATTGGGGGGAAAAAAGGCCTCATAAAACCTATCAATCCTGGTCTGTAGAAATCCTTCTAGAGGTTAGCTACTTCTGAATCCATCTGCTACATTAACTTATACCACATACAGTACCATCCAAATACCATGAAAGAATTGTTTCTCTAAGGAACAACCTTTGCCCACCTTACTTACTGAGCAGTACCCTGTGATTCTGCATGCACAGAGCAGGTGGATAGGGTTCTTTCACATACAGTCTATGTTTTAATGTTATATAAATGTTACATAATGTTATATAAAGTTTAACATTGAACTTTAATGTTTTAGTTTTTGCCATACGCATAAGAATGTTCAAGATCACTCAACATGATTAATTAGAATTAATGGCACTGGAACCATTCACATTTAATGAGGAATTTGACTGTTACAATAAGGAGATGGGAGCAATGATGAGAATCCCCTGTGGGAAACCAGTGAGACTGCATAAGTAAAGGACTATGTAAGGTATAATGGGAATTAGGATTTGATCTTGAGTCAGGCAGAACATTTGAAAGGTACCTTGATAACCTTTTGCTCAACCACAGTATCCAGCCACTCAATAAATGATTCCACAGTGGCATTCTTCTTTAGAAGGTCCTTCAGTTCTTGGAACACTGTAATAGAGTCATCTACCATGTAAAAAGGAGAACATATCATTGCATGCAATTTTGAACATGAGGAAAAGCCACTCACCAGCCATATGACAACATTGTAGCATGAAAAGGAAAAGTCAAGAATTAGAGCAGTGAAGAAATAAGCAATTCCCTAGCAAAGCAAGAAGACACATATCCATCACACAATGAAGACAATGAAGTTTTACAAGAAAATAAAAACAACAAAAAAATCTGATATTTTATATTCCTTTAAAGATTCAGCCTTGAAAATCTTTCTAAGTTTAGTAGTAAAGCTTTATCTGTAATGTGGCAGATTTGTAAAAGTAGGAAATCAGCAACTCAAAATGTGAATAGGATTGTGAACCATTAAAGACAGCAAACATTCAGGATCAAAAAAACAGATTTAGAGCAGAACACATTGCTATTCCTTTCAGCTCTCCCTACTCAGATCAACATGATTCCTATGACAAAAGTTATCTTTTTAATAGAGAATATGGCATGCATGTACATGAAAATTAACACTCTCAATAATTGTACTTTACTCCACCCTTTTCTGTGCATGAAAACAGCTGTTAACACTTTATAGAAAATTACATATTTTTAAAAGATCAATTTTCAGAAAAAAAAATCTATTCATACAAAGAAAAAAGTAAACTAGATCAAGTATCCATTAAACTAAGACATAATGATAAGGAATTTTTGAGACATCTTTCAAGAACTGATCTGTGCTAATATCCCCACATGATCAGGAAGAAACTTCAAAAGACATTACACTTAGCAACTGACATGTAAATGATATTTTCAGCAACCATTTAAAATCATCTAGCTGGGGTAACTTCCCAGCACAGGCTTCTGACAACCAGGTGATCAGACCCAGTCAGCATGGCTTTATGAAGGGCAGGTCCTGTTTAACAAACCTGATCTCCTTCTATGACTGGGTGACCCACTTACTGGATGAAGGGAAGGCTGTGGATGTTATTTATCTTGATCTTAGCAAAGCATTTGACACAGTTGCCCACAGCATTCTCCTAGAGAAATTAAGTGCTCTTGGCTTGGATGGGCATACGCTTCGTTGGGTTAAAAACTGGATAGATGGCTGAGTCCAAAGAGTTGTGATCAATGGAATTCAATCCAGTTGGCAGCCAGTTACGAGTGGGGTCCCACAAGGCTCAGTACTGGGGCCACTCCTGTTTAACATCTTCATCAATGACTTGGACCAGGGGATAGAGTGCACCCTTAGTAAGTTTGCAGATGACACTAAGCTGGGTGNTACAAGGGGAAATGGAGTTAAATTGCGCCAGGGGAGGTTCAGGTTAGATATTATGAAGAATTCCTTTACTGAAAGGGTTGTGAGCCATTGGAACAGGCTGCCCAGGGAGGTGGTTGAGTCACCACCCCTGGAGGTGTTTAAGAGACAGGTAGATGTTGCATTGGGAGACATCATTTAGCAGGTTGATAGGGCTAGGAAAAAGGCTGGACTCGATGATCTTCAAAGTCTCCTCCAGCTGTAACTGTTCTATGATTCTATGATTCTGTTCTTGCAGGACATGCTACAGCAATGGATTTTCTTAAGCTACTAAAGTTAACACTGAGGTAGATTAGAGAATGCAGTGTCTACACGTGCCCTTTCTCAGTTCAAGTTGACTGGTGTGGCATGGAATGAAAGAGCGAGTTACTTTCAATGACACAAATACACCATCATTGACTTACACTCACTGTAGACCTCTCCATCAGAATCTGCGCTCCCTGAGACTGCAAGGAATGCCTGAGAGCCAATACTATTCAAATCCACTTTTTCAATATCTGACACCATGGAATTCACCACATGCTGATCAAAAAGGGCTGGCCGAGCAATCTGTAAAAGAAGGCAAGGGAAATGCTTATTCTCTGTTGTGCTTTAACCCTGGCTGGTAACTAAGCACCAAACAGCCACTCATTCATTTCTCATCCACCATGGAACAGGGGAGAGTCCTGGACATGTAAACTTAAGAAAATTCTTGGGCTAAGATAGAAACAGTTTAATGACTTTTTTTAAAGATATATCATACTAATAATAATCATCATAATAATAGTAGAAATAATAAGGAAAAGGGAAAAAAAGAGAGAGAAATAAAATCAAAGAATGACAAGTGATGGAAATGATATCAATTGCTCACCAGCTAAAAGCAGCTCCCCCACCCCCCCCCAGCAAACCTTCCTCCTAGTTTTACTGCTGAGCATGATGTCATATGGTATGGACCAAAGGGATGTGTTTGGTCAGCTGGGATCAACTGTCTCAGTAGTGTCCCCTCCCAGCTTCTTGTGCACCTCCAACCTACTCACTGGCAGTGATGTACAAGGAGCAGAAAAGGCCTTGTACCAGTACTGCTCAGCAGTAACTAAAACATCTCTGTGTTACCAACACTGTTTCCAGCACAAACCCAAAATATAGCCCCATACTGCCTTCTATACAGAAAATTAACTCTACCCCAGGCAACACCAGCAGAAACCCTTGTGATCACCTGAATAACTCCTAAGAGAAGAGTTCTATTCTGTTTAATTTTCTTATCATGGCTGAGGTTTTCATAGATCAGATGAGGTAGTTTCCCTTCTAGTAGACTTCTAATGCTCTTTCTTATGTGCCTTCCTATCAGATCATCTTCACAACATCATCCAAATGATACTTCGGTCTCAAGATTTATGAAAGAGAAAATTATTTCAAGATATATACATATGTATGGCTAGGCTTCGTGAATGAAGATCTAGGGAGGGCGCCACCCACGCTCCTCATCAGCGCCTTTTCCAAGCACGCTGATAAAAAGAGGATAGCAGATAGCACCCTTGAGCCTGCACTAGGGATTTTTTTAGGTGAGACACAGCATGTGCAGAGCTGGACCCACCCTTTAGTCCTAAGGTTCATCTGCCAGGGCCTAGCAAGCTTGGACGCTGGCAGCCAAGTCCTTAGGATGGAGGTTTAATTAGAGTGTCCTTCTCCTAGATGGAAGGCCTTACAGGGCTAAAGGAGCTCCATCTGCCCGGGTTTGGAATCAGAGTTGTCCTTCTTCTAGGATGACTGCCAGAAGGCTAATGAGCTCATCCTACCCATACAAGGATTCTAGGAACATGGGTATCACTCCCCACACTTTACCATGGGCAATGAGTTTAATGCTCCCTCTGCTGTTGGCACAGTTATGGCACCAGGGGCCACAGGAGACCACAAGGGATTTTCAGACTGTGCCTGATATATATATGGTGTACCTACAATTATTCATGAGGACTAGCACCTCAAAGCCCAAGCTGTTAGCACTGAAGTTCCCCAAAATTTAATCCTTTTGTATAATACACCAAATCATCACACGGAGGTGTCTCTTCATTGCAGATACCTGTACTCTCAGTCTTGGAGCCTTCAGCCATCTGTCACTCACATGTTCTCCTTTCAATCAAAACTAGAAATAAGCTCACTAAAGGACAAAATGGACAAGACAACAAACCTTTGCTAAGCAAGAGGGATCATCTGACATTTTCCAATCTGGAACTAAAACAAATACTCATATATTCCATGTCATCCATTTGACTGACGAAGTTTCCATGACAGTAGTTCATGATAGCTATGGTCTTTTCTCTCTTTACTACTACAAAAGTTTGAAGTTTTGGTCAGATCTATTTATGGCTGCTTCCTTCTTGCATGGCTAAAACTGTAAGATGTAAGTCTTCCATGCCTCAAGTTGAACCCTGAAAAAGTAATGCATTCTATCTCATAGCCAGCAAGATGCACAGAATATAATTTATGATTTTTTGGATGTATAGTCTTAGTCTTTTTACCTGTGCTAGATGCAGGAATGATGCCTGTCGTTTCAGGGAGGAAACAAATCTCCGTGCAATAGGAAGTTTCTTATCTGCCAGATTTTCTGGTAGATTTTCCAAAGATGAAACAACCCACTGTTCCCAGTTTTTTGCAAAATTTCTTATATCTGCCAGTAAACTATAGGAAAAAAATGAGTTTTAGAGAAACATCAATAAAAATTTTCTTGCATTAGTTTAAATAATTGGGTTTCGATCTACGATTTACTGGACATATCTCTGAATTCCTCTTCAGATGTCACCAAAAGGAACACAAAATGATCAATAATCAATAGGGCAAAACTGAATATATATTGAATTGTATCTCCTCTGGGAAAAATGGGAAGCCATCTGCCAATTAAAACACATGTAAATCACTAGCTTTAAGAATAAACCATTGATAAATCAAAGAACCATTAGAAATATCAGACGCTAAACCCGTTAGTCAGACATTAAACCCCAAACAAGATGCCCTTCAAGGGAAAGATGAGCAGATTCCAAAGTAACTTATAATAATCCTCTTATTAATGACTTCTAGGGAAAATGCTTAGATATTATGGTGAGGTATATGATACAAACCTGAAAAGTATTCTGAAAAAAGAGAACAATTGTTTTTCCTTAAATTAGTACATCTGGGGGTTTTTTGATCTTCTAGGGCTTTAGTGTAGAAGAAATCTTTTTCAAAATACCCAACAAAACAGTAAAATGAGACATTAAAATACTATGCAATATTTCAAGGCTGTTCTACAGCTCTCCTCAGAGCTGACAGTATTGTACCATATATATTCTACTGTCCTATAAATAATCATAGAATCATAGAATCATAGAATGGCCAGGTTGGAAGGGACCCCAAAGATCATCTAGTTCCAACCCCCCCGCCACAAGCAGGGATGCCAAAACACTAGACCATGTTGCCCAGTGCCACATCCAGCCTGGCCTTGAACACTGCCAGGGATGGGGCAGCCACAACCTTTCTGGGCAACCTGTTCCAGTGCTTAATCACTCTCCTGGTAAAAAACCACCTCCCAATCTCCAGTCTAAACCTCCCCTCCTTCAACTTAAAACCATTCCCCCTGGTCCTATCACACTCTGATCTCCTAAAGATTCTCTGTCCCTCTGTCTTATAATCTCCCTTTAGGTACTGAAAGACTGCTATCAGATCCCCTCGAAGCCTTCTCTTTTCCAGGCTGAACAACCACAACTCTCTCAGCCTATCCTCATAGGGGAGATCTTCCAATCCCGTAATCATTTTTGTGGCCCTCCTCTGGACTCTCTCCAGCAGCTCCACATCCTTTCTATGCTGAGGACCCCAAAACTGGACACAATACTCCAGGTGGGGCCTCACCAGGGCAGAGTAGAGAGGCAGAATTACCTCCCTAGATCTGCTGGCCACACCTCTCCTAATGCAGCCCAGGATGCGATTGGCTCTCTGAGCCGCAAGTACACATTGCCGACTCATATCCATCTTTTCATCCACCATGACCCCCAAGTCCTTCTCTTCCTGGCTATGATCAATGAGTTCCTCACCCAATCTATAGTGGTACCTGGGATTTCTCCTGCCCAGATGCAGGACCTTACATTTAGACTTGTTAAACTTCATTTTGTTTTCTTGGGCCCACTCTTCAAGCCTGTCCAGGTCCCTCTGAATGGCATCTCGGCCTCCTGGCGTGTCAACCACACCCATCAGCTTGGTGTCATCTGCAAATTTGCTGAGGATGCACTCCATACCCACGTCCAGGTCATTAATGAAAATATTAAAGAGCACCGGTCCCAAAACCGAGCCCTGAGGGACACCACTAGTCACCGCTCTCCACCCAGACATAGAGCCATTAACCACAACTCTCTGGTTGCGTCCCTCCAGCCAATTCCTTATCCACCGAATGGTCCACCCATCAAACCCATACCTCTGCAGTTTTGAGATGAGGATGTCATGAGGGACCATATCAAAGGCCTTACAAAAATCCAAATAGACTACATCAGTCGGTTTCCCCTCATCCACCGCTCCAATCACTCCATCATAAAAGGCCACCAAATTGGTCAGGCACGATTTGCCCTTGGTGAATCCATGCTGACTACTCAGTATCACCTCTTTATTTTGCATGTGCCTGAGCATCACATCCATGACTATTCGCTCCATGATCTTCCCAGGCACAGAGGTGAGACTCACCGGCCTGTAGTTCCCCGGGTCATCCTTCCTACCCTTTTTAAAAATAGGTGTAATATTAGCCTTTCTCCAGTCTCCCGGAACTTCTCCTGACCTCCACGACTTGTCAAATATGATAGAGAGCGGTCTCGCTAATAAGCATCAATATTGTGAGAAAATTTGTCTAGAATACAGGATTTCTGATATTTACCCAGAATATGCCTAACAAACAGAATATAGCATTATCATTGTCAAACACCTACCTTTCTGGCATTTCTTGCATTGTTGCAGGGATGAGTACATCTGTAAGGACCTTAAAAAAGGTAAGAGAAAATGTTGCTACCATAGCAATTTAATCAATAATGTCTGTATTGTCTACTTAGATTATAGAATCATAGAATCATTACAGTTGGAAAGGGCCTTCAAGATTAAGTCCAACGATACACTACTGCTTTCCCTAAACTATCCCCTGAAGTGCCACATCTACCCGTTTCTTGAAAACTTGCAGGGTTGGTGACTCCAGCACCTCCCTGGGCAGCCTGTTCCAACACTGCACCAATCTTTCGGTGAAGAAATTTTTCCTAATATCTAACCTAAACCTGCCCTGGTACAACTTGAACCCATTCCCTTTAGTCCTATTGCTAGTCACAAGGGAGAAGAGGCCAACACCTGCCCCTCTACAACCTCCTTTCAGGTAGTTGAAGAGAGTGATAAGGTTTCCCCTTAGCCTCCTCTTCTCCAGGCTAAACAGCCCCAGCTACCCGAACCTCTCTTCATAAGGCCTGTTCTCCAGATCCCTGATCAACATACTTGCCTTTCTCTGCACCCTCTCCAGCACCTCCATGTCCTTCCTATACTGCAATGCCCAAAATTGAACACAGTATTCAAGGTGTGGCCTCAACAGTGCCAAGTAAAGGGGCAAGATCACCTCCTTGTTCCTGCTGGCCACACTACTGATACAAGCCAGAGTGCCATTGGCCTTCTTGGCCACCTGGGCACACTGCTGGCTCATGTTCAGCTGGCTCTCAGTCTACACCCCCAGGTCTTTCTCTGCTGGGCAGCTCTCCAGCCACTCCTCCCCAAGCCTGTAATGCTGCCGGGCGTTGTTAGGACCTGATATTTAGCCTTATTAAAACTCATACAACTGACTTTTGCCCATCGATTGAGCCTGTCTAGGTCCCTCTGCGTATGAAGCAATGAAGACAGGAAATTTATACAGATAAAGCCATTCAACCTATTGTGCAGATACTGATACATCTAGACTTCTCCCATCACTGGTAGATAGGAACATATGAGGCACTTATACACCTAGAGAGCTTTCATTCTTAATGGATGCCAGCATGCCAGTAGAACAGGAAGGTGCTATCACTCGTGTTTTACAGTAGGGAAATTAGAAGTGAGTGGTCTTTTCTAGTATCACTGTAAGTCTCGGTACAGCAGATACTCAAGCACCTCCCAAGTCCTCAAGTGTTATTAGGCACTCAACTCTTCTTTCTGCTATCCTGGATGTGGCACTGAAGGTGTTTAGTGTTTAGGACAAATCTCCTATAGCTAAGTGCAGTGTAGAATTGTTTTGATAAAAAACTGTGCCATCTGGCACACCTTTGGAGGAATATTACTGCAGAGGGCAAAGCTCTCAGCCTCTATCCTAAAAAAACTGTTTCCACTACTAATGTAAATGGTTTGGTAACAATGCAATGAAAGTCCTCCTCCTTTCTGGCAGCTGTGGTGTCACGAATACCTAACATAAGTGAGAAATGGTGAGAGACAAAGAAGAGGCACAACAAAAGTTTATGACCTCAGTAAACTTTGGTGGCATTACTTTATATTTTCTCCAGCGCTCTATTGATTAATCCTGACTTCGCAATAATCCTTAGTTTCACTTTGTTTCAACTATTTGCGTGATTATGCTTTGAACTGGAACAAAGAACTTCTATGGCACAAAACCTCTGTAAAACAAATGTTCATTAGATTTTCTTTTTTCTAAACCCAAACCAGTTCAGAGTGCAGCAGTTTTCCTGGTACATCTCGTAGCACAGGAACAGACACAAAGCATAGCAGGCAGGAGAGGCAGGAATATCTTAACCCAGTATTCTTCCAGCTTTGTAACATGAAGCCATGCCCTGACATAACCTGCGAGTAGCAGATTTGCATGTGGAATCATCTTGCTGATTTGTCACAAAGTCTCTTTGCTGGTAGAAATTGCAATAATCTTTTAAGTAAAAACAAGGCTTCAGTTTTCATCCAGGCTTAACTTAATCAACCTTGTCTGCAAAGCATACAAGCACTTCTGTTAGCTGCTTTCAAGCAAGGAGACCAGGAATTTACCATTACTATGCTGCCCATAGTTATACATGAAGTGTGCAGCAGAGCTCAGATTGGAGTCCACCTCTATGCCCATTTTATGTTCTTGATTCCAATGAAATCAAGGGGACTTTAATTACCCAGACATTTGTTG
>VWZO01005087.1:481-33166 GCA_013396975.1 Bucco capensis
TATGATGTCCTAGCTACTATTGTGACATCACAGAACCCATTGTGACATCATAGAACATATTATGATGTCATAGCTACTATTGTGACATCACAGAACCCATTGTGACATCACAGAACATATTATGATGTCCTAGCTACTATTGTGACATCACAGAACCCATTGTGACATCATAGAACCCACTATGATGTCATAGAGACCATTCTGACACCACAGAGCCCGTTAGGACATCTTCAATCTGGGTTTCTACCAGGCTATCATTAGATCTCTGCGTGATTTTATCTATCCTGCTGCTAATTACTATCAAAAAGGAGCAATTCCTTCTAACTGAGTGTAGCTGAAGACCTTGCTGATGCTGCTTGCTGTTCTCCCTTGCCAAAGTGTTTGCCCTGCTGTTGGGAACAGGATTCCAGGCTTCTTCTTCCCAGCTCTGCTTCTTATTGCTTGTCTTACAGTGGAATGTTACAATGACAATAAATAAATGAATAATTGCACTAGGCTTAAAGAGAATAAAGCAGAGTGAGCAGATAATTCTCTGTCACTCCCATGTGTTGCTACAGCTCTCCTGTTTCTTCTCTGTCATCAGCAGTTAGGAAGAGAAGTCAACTCTGTGACATGACACCCAGAGGCCTTCTTAAGGCAAAAAGATGTGGAAATTCAGGTGTTGTTCCTTCTGAGTCCTACGTGGACAACTTTAGTTTGATGGAAGTGTCCATGCAAATGTCAGAGGTTTGTGTGCCCACGAGCAGAGCAAAGCTGAGAACAGTCTGCAGTGTCCCCAGGCTGCATGGCAATCCCTGGACTGTCCCTTTGCCCTCTCCCTAGATCAATACTGCAAGGCAGCTGAATGCCTTTGGAGCACTGAGTTCATTAGGCAGTCATCCTGAACACTCTCCAGCAGTGAGCTGGACCTGGGACATCTCAGTCCCTGTCACTCTCCAGCTCTAACCTGGCTGGTGCTCAGCTCAGAGCTTTGTCACCTAACCTTGTGCATTCAACTGCATCAAAGCACTTTGATCCTCCCAGAGCAGAACTCCCACACTTTCCATTTCACACTTGTGATCCAAATACAAAAGAGTGGCCAGAGCCAGACTGCTCTCTGCCTTTGGGAAATGGGATTAAGGCTTGGCACCAGAGGGCTTTAGAGGAAGGAAAGGCTAAAGAAAAGGAGCTGCAATGCTACTGATGCCTCAGCTGATGAGACTGGCAAGGTGCTGAAGGAATCTCAGGCAAGAGGGACAAAGCTTTCACTGAACACTTACAGAAGACTCACCTGCTAAATCAGAATAAAGTTTAGCTGTGGGAAGAGGCTTAAACACCCTGACAATAACAGCTCCTTGTGAAGTACAGCAGCAGCAGCATTCTTTGTTATCATTCCATACTGCTGCTTCTTCAGCAAGTAAAGCTGTATTTTCAGGTTTGGATGCATGGGAATAAGGCACAGAAACAGTAATGGGAATGATCTGATTCTCAGAATTCATCCCATTACTGGGAGATGAAGAAGAAAACTTGGGGTTGTGTCTAAACATAATTGTGACACTCAGAAGTAAGTAAGTAAATAGTAGTGGAGGGAGCTATGAAAAGAGAAACATTAGAAGCAATTTTTTCATTACCCTATTGGCTCCCAAATAGAGAGATTTCAGCCTCAGCTCCTAGTGAAATGCAACTGCTGTCTCCATAGCATCTGATTGCATTCAGCCTCCTGCAGCTCTGCGTTGTGACCTTTAACAGCCACTGAATGCCACATCATCCCTCAGCTTCCCAGCAAGTGCTCATCTCCTGGCGAGGAGCAGGCAGAGCCTTGCCTCTGGCCTCAACCTCCTTGCACTCACAGAAAGGGAGAAAGAGCAAACAGCACAAGGTTCCTCTGTGCCCCATCCAGACAGCCCTGGGCAAATCCAGCTGCTGGGAACAGCACTGCTCTCTACTTGCAAGGACAAGGAATTCCCAGAAGGAAGGAGTGCTGGCCCAATTGGATCAAAAAGTCTTGTGGGCTAGAGCTGCAGAGATGCTTGACCAAAGATCCTAGCTGCACCACTGACCCTTCTGCATCCCTCAGCTCCCTAGTGCACAGAGCAGGTTCTGCTGGCAGCATCCCTTCCAGATTTAACCTCTAAGTACAAATCTGACCATTCCTATCAATGCCTAACTTGTGGATTTGATGCCCTGTTCCCTCCTCAGCTCAGTGGCAATCCCTTTGTGAATGGTTTGGAGTTGTTCAGAGCTGAAGGTAGAGAGTGGCTCCTGGCTTAGAAACACCTGAAGGAGCTTTGCTTTGTTTTTGTCATCTTCCCCTCTCTCTGCTTTACAAATCAAACCTTTCACTGCAGCAGTGTTATTTTTATGTATTTTTCTCATCTCCTCTTTTCCTTACTGAGACTAAAAGTGCTTCCCACAACCCCAGCAGAAAATCCTTCAAAGCTGGTGACCTTGTTAAAGGTTCACTCATCACAGCAAAATGTCAGACAAAGCACTTGAAGGCAGTGGAACTGCATGGCAAATATATCTTTACATTATTATTTAGGAAGGAAAAAAAAACCAACAAAACCCTGCAACCCCACACCTGGAGCTAGCTCTGCCCATTCCATGCATTTAAATGTCATTCTTGTCCAGTTCTTGGCATTTTCTGTCAGGTTGAATAGAGCAAGGATTATGCCACTGGAAGTTAACAAAACTAAAGTATTGCTTTTCCTTGGAATAATGGGCAAGTCAGGCATTTATCCTGAAAAATCCTCAGGATCAAGTTGATTTTTAGGAAGCACCTGATGTCTCAGCTAGCTAGTGTCATTGTCCCTTTTCCCACCTAATGACCCAGGGAGGATTTAGCCACACCAACAACTGACAAGTCACTTGTGATGTGGAATCACTCCCTGTGCCTGCCTCCAGCACATCAGTGCCCTCCTGCTTTGAAATGGCATGAAAACCCCAACTCTTATAGATCTCTGAGGATTTTAAGGCATCCTGCATTTTAATCCTAATGAGATGTTAATTATGTTTGAATTGTCATGTGGAACAGCCAAGAAAAGGCTTTGAGAAGCCAGAAGAGACAGAGCTCAGTATCCACACAGCAGGATGGAACTGGGAGCAGGCAGGGATGCAGTGGACGTTATGTTAGTGATGGGGATGCTTGGCCTTGATCATCTTAGAGGTCTTTTCCAACCTTGATGATTCTGTGATCAGTGGGCATGGTTTAGGAGAAAGAATAAGGGAAGGATGGCAAAGCAGAGCTTTACAAATCCTCTTTGCCCTGCTGACACTCTTGGAGTGCTCAGAGTCCAACTGATCCAAAGTGGATAGCAAGCAACTAGGAATCCAAACACCTTTGGACTCTGCAGATCTTGCCATTCAGAGCTCTGTTACTTGAAGCATCTCCAGAGCTGGCTGTAATTGAAGTTAGGTAGTAATTAAACTCCTCAGCATTGCATGCAAGTGGAATGTGTTAATAAAAAAAGTAATTGCACCTTCTTTCTTTCAGCAGCTTTGCCTTAATTACATGGCAGTTAGATTTCTCTCCACTTATTCCCTCTCAGCCAGGGCTCTGCTTAACATCTGCTGATATTTAATTAATATATGCTAAATGTCCTACTATATTATTAAATCTCATTTAGAAATGTCCTCAGTATCTCAGTCTAGGATTGCTTATATTGCAGGAGGATAGGTAGGAACCTTGCCTTCTATTTAAATAATTCAGATTAAAGAAGGCTTATTAATGAAAGAGAGGTGCTCTCTTCCCCCTCTAGAAATGAGCAAAAGGGGAGAACAATTATTCCAGGTAGATCATGAAAACCTGGAGATTTCCCAGAGGTAAAATGGAGCCAAAAGATCCTTAGACATTCCTAGATCTGCCAATCTTCCAGGGTGAAGCAAGGCAACCCCACTAACTCTGATATTGGTGTTGCTCTGCAGCACAGGAGAACACAAACAGGTCCAGCTCTGGATTTGGGAAGGAAACACAACTGAAGATCACTTCCCTGGCAGCTTTAGTTTTTTTTCCCCCCTTTCCCATCACCAAGGAGATTTTATTTATGTTATGGCATAACTCAGCATCTCAGATAAAATATCACTCCATATAAAAACAGATAAAAAAAATAGTGAGGTATAAACATGACAGAGAAGCTAAGAAAAGATCTTTGGTCTCAGGAATAAACACAATAGCCAAGGTATTCAAAATGACCCATGGGTGGGAGGAAGAAAAGGAATTGAGTATTTAATCCTAGCCAAAGAGAAATGGGAACCTGAAGTCAAATTGAGTATCTAATCCTAGCCAAAGAGAAATGGGAACCTGAAGTCAATCAAAGTCACTGCTTCCACTCCTTCCCCACAAACTCTGAGGCAGAGGTCCAGCTGTCTCCAGCAGAAGCAGGAGCATGCAGATCCAAAAGCTCTGCCAGAATGCCTCAGGATATCTCCTGCCATTCTTTGTCATCCCCAGCTGAGATGATGAGCCAGTTCTGGCAGCCACAGAGCTGCTTGGCCTGACAAGGCCTCAGAGCTGAAGAGAGGTGGAAGGAAGCTGAGTGGAGGATGTGAGGATCAGACAAGCCTCAGAAAACAAGAACCAACTTTAACAAACCTAGAATGGAAAGCAGAAAGAGTATCAAAGCCAAAGCCAACTCCCTTAACACAACCACTTCAGCTTTAGAGTTTAACAGAGGATATGAAAACCTGGAAGACTTCAAATACATTAACATACAACACGATCTGTAGTCTGAAAATCCTCTTCCATCCTTAAAAACCACTGCCTTTTGTCATTAATTGCCAGTTTGTCTGATCTTGTGCTGCCAGAGCTGTTGTGGAGCATATTTGCTGCTGAACAGAGAAGAAAGCAACTCTGCTAACCTTTCAGTGTTGTCTTGGACATGAAAGCAATGAAGAAGGTTTGGAGTTGCCTCTGGTTGTTTGCTCTCAGGTCTGCTGCAGATGAATAGGAAAACCTGCCCTGACTTCAGCAGGCTCCAGTTCTCTCTCTATAAACAAAGTCAACTCCCAGTGCTTCGTTTCCCCTCGAATGATCACACTTTCAATAAGTCAGGCATTGAAAAAAGGATAAGAGAATTTGAATAAGTGACTTTTCTCAGTGCACCTGAAGGAAGATGGAATGAGAGAAACTTATTCATAGCTAAAGCACCAAGCAGTGACACACTAAAGGTCCATTCAGACCACACCAGGGCCATGCCTCCAGACTGTGGAAGGTTTCAGGTCTCCCAATGATCCCAAGAGCCATGGATTTCTGTTTGCTTTGCAGTGTCTCTAACAGCTCAGCCTTGCAGGGATATTTATAGCTTCACCTCTGTACAATGCTCTCTCAACAGGTTTGGAAGCAGCTTCCCCACTCCTGAGGCAAATTACAATCCTAGCAATCCACCAAGAGCTGCTAAGCAGCTTCCTACAGCTCTGAACAACTAATGATGCTACAATACCTTTCAGAGGCCTTACACACAAAATCATCTCTCTGATATTCCAGCAGCCAAGGCTTGCCAGAGTGCCCCTGCTGAGCAGCATTTGATATGCTCTGGGAGACTCCTACATTGCACATTAGTGCTGGAAACAGTTGTTGTTCTTTGTACTGCTTAATTCATTCCTCTTGTCTTCCTGAGGCACCTCCTCCTCTCCTCTAGGATAGAAATATTCCATTTACAGGCTGAACCCCCCAGGTGCTGGTGAGTGCTGCAGGCAGGATGTGGGCATCCGTGCTAGCAGGTGGACAGAAATATTGGCATATTGAATTAAAACTCCACTCCTACTGAGAGCACAAAGTTCTCTTACAGCAGAAGAAGGATTGAGGAATAGGAAGGGGATATTGCATTTAAATCACTGATGGATTCTGCTCTTGGTGTTGCTACAGAGTAAATAGCCCAGAACCACAGAGTGCAAAGGGGAGAAATGGGACACTAAATGATGTCAGAGCTTTATCCCAAGGCCACCAGGGACTCAGACTATGCTTTGCTGCTCTTTACTGGCTTAGGGCCCCACGATGCAGAGCAAGGTACCACAGCTCAGCAGCCTCTAACACCTTGTGAAGTTACAGCATCTGATCCAAGACAACTTTGATCTCATCTCAGTGTCACCTGAAGTCCCCAAAATGAGAAGATCATTTCCTGTTATTAGCATATTCACTGTTATCACTGAATACATCTGCACAGGTCCAAGGCTTGCCAGTGCCTCTCAGTTGGGAGCCAAGAGCACAAGCAGGTTTTGTTTGCTGAGGGCAGAAGCCACAAGCAAGGCTTTGCCATTCCATTTGCTCCTCAGCTCAGCTTTCTGTAGGAATCCAATGGGATCTGACCTGCAGTGCCACAAAAGGATAACCTAGAGGACAAACCCAGCTCCAATCTCCACTCTCCCAGAACACTGCAGCAGCAAGTGCAATGCAGAATCTTCCTTAAGCTGTTTTACTAATTAATCTTATTTACTGTCTCACTGAGCCCCTGCCCTCTGGCTTGCTCTCTTCCAGCACTATTAGAAATCACACATTTCCTCTTGCCCTTTGTGTGTTTTGCTCCCCAGGCTGGGCCAGCAGAGCCCCTCTGGAGGATGCTACAGGGAGGGAACATTGCCCTGCAGCACAGACACTGCCACGACTGGGCTAGGAGCTCAGGAAAGGAGCTAGGAAAGGAGCTAGGAAAGGTCCAAGATCATCCAGCAGATGCTATTGCCTTGTGCTGCCTCTTCAGAGCTCTGTGGCATTTCCCTGCTTCCCAGGTGGCACATGTTTGTTTTGCAAGCAGAGGATGGCTTCAGGCTCCACTTGTGCTTATCTCCACACCTGAACTGACAGAGCACAAGGCATAAGCTTTCTTCATCTACTTCAGGGTCAGACAAATTAACAGCAGATGCTGCTGGAAGGGGATTTATCTCATCTGGATGGGTTTGGGCAGGAGCAGTTTAGTGGGAGTTAGGCACTTGAGTACCTTTGCTTAGTCTAGGGAGTACTGGAAATCACAGAATTACAAAGGTTGGAAGAGACCTCCAAGATCATCAAATCCAAGCATCCCTATCACCCCCTGGACACTAACCCATGGCCCTAGGAGAGCAGCTCAATGTTTCTCAACCCTCTCCAGGGATGGAGAGTCCAGCACCTCCCTGGGCAGCCTGGGACAAGCCTGAACAACCCTTGAAGGGAAGAAATTCCTCCTGATATCTAATCTAACTTCCCTGGCCTGAACTAAGCAACTTTCCTTTTTGTCTGAACAAAGAGAAAGGAGGAACTGGCACAGTATTGCTGCCATCATGCTCTCCACTCACTGCAGTTTGCTCTTCTCTCCTTTCTCCTGCCCCAATTCCTACCATAAAAGTTCATCATGAGTTTTCACTTGGGACTTTGGGAGATTTCAACCTCCTGAAGCATCTTGTGAACAAACACTATAAACTCAGCTAGAAAACGTTGTTCCTAAAACTTTCCAGTCCTTCTTCTTTCCTTGTAGAGTATTTGTTCCTAGCTAAGTTTTGTAAGACTCTTGCCCAGGAGAAGGCTTTAGGTTTAATGGGATGTCCACACCACCAGCCTCACTGCCTAAGATGCCAGCTTAAATCCATCCTCTTTCCTTCAGCCTAGCCAAAGCCCTAAAGAGCTTGTAAGAGCACCAATGGCTCCCTGGAGAAATGGGACAATGCCATTTGAATGTAATGCAGAGAGTCAGAGCATCAGCTTCTCTGTCAGTGGGCAAAGAGCTTAGCTAGGAGTGATGCTCAGGAACAAAACTCCTTTAATGGCATGCTGAAATCCATGCTCTCAGTGCTCCAGTCCTCAGCTGAACTCCTGTGGAGCAGAGCAGAGCTGCAGCTAACCTGAGAGCCAGGCTTGGGCTTCTTTGCTTGCTTGTCACAATGACTCAGAACAAAGAGGATGCTGCAGGCAGTGCTCAGGGTGGAAAGTTCAAGCTAAGCTGAGAATTAGCTCCTCTAGGAAAGTTTTGCAGCTCTGGGGCTAAGTGGTCAGCCTAATGCAGGCTTCTGGGGAGATTCTCTTCACCTTCAGCATCAGGACTGAGCAGGGAGGAAAATGGGAAATTAAGAGAGAGAGACACACTTGGGGAGTGGAAATGAAACTTAAACTAATGAAAATAATAAGAAACTGAAGTATATATCTCTCTATACACAAACCAAACCCAAGACCAGAACCAACCCCACTGATACTAACTCCCTCACCTCTGATGCTGGAGCAGGAGAACTTCAGCAGCAGCCAGGACTCAGGAGATGGATCCAGGAGCTCTTGGATTGAGATGGAAGGCAGAACAGAGAGAGAGCCCTGCAGGAGCAGAGCTAGGCTCAGATGCTCAACCTTCTGGAAGGATAGAGCCTCAGACCTCTCCTTATCTGTACTAGTTCTAAATTAGCTGCTAATTAGCTTAATGAAGCACCTGTTTGCTTGGGTCTTATGCTTCATGCAAGAGAGCCAAGCTTCATATCACAGCCTCAAGGACTGACAGGACCCAGATGGCATGGAATAGCTTATTTTGTCTCACACTAGGACATCCACTCCTAGGAGAAAACATGAATTGTATGTAAGGAGAGAGAATGAAGAAGTTCCTGCAGGTTTTCTTCTTTCAGACCAGAAACTCCTTGGTTCCACTGAGGAATGAGTGGTTTGGTTGGACTGAGGATGCTGGCATTTTGGATGTTAGGATGAGGCAGGAAGATGCCTCACTCCATCAATGCATAAAGCTTGCTCCAAACAAGTCTAGTGTCCTGCTACAACACTGACTCCAGCACAAAGCAGAGTAAAAAGCTTGAAGCTGAATTACTCTCAGAGTTATCCATGAGATAGTTGGCTCTGTGTCTTGGAGCAGACCTCACCCTGACTCAGCTGAACTCCCATCTCTTTGCTCTAGGAGCATCCCTGAGGCAGGGAGCTAGCAATATTTGCCCTTGCTCAGCTAATGGTTTCTCCTGATGATCATTAGGGAGTTTTATTGAAATCATAATGAATTGGGCACACTACCTTGTGATTTTTTCTCTCTCTCTAAAGTTCAGACAAAAGCTGTGTGGCTGAGCACAAAATGGTTGTGAGGAGGGAAGGCAGAGGTTTTGCTGATTGCATTGCTCTCCAAAGCAGCCTAATGCCATTTGGATGAAATGGGCCAGGAGCTTTGTTTCTCCTGCTTGCCTGCAGCCTGTGTTTTTCCATCTTCCCACCCCATTCTGAGTGCCCTCATCTCCATCTAGCAGCATGAGTAATGCTTAGCATCTGCAAGGTCACTCCTTGGTGGGATGGTTTGGATGCAAATGCACAGATCAAAGCATCTAAAGCAGGCTAAAGATGTAGCCCTCCTTCCTTCTCCTTCCCACCCATCACCTCCCACAGCTCCTTCCCATGCTCCATTCAGCAGCAGTGGCTCTGAAGCACAGCCCTGCCAAGCCTAGCACCATGAGGCTTTTCAATGGATCATAAAGAATGCTGGAATAACAAGGAAAACAGCTTCCAGCAGGAGAGAGAGGAGAGCTCTGGAGGTGGTGGAGACACAGAGAGGCTCTCTGCTGTCAGCCTCAGCCACTCTGCCCTGCCCAGCAGGCAGGATGCAGCAAGAGCATCCAACCTAGCTGCAAGAGTGGCCATTCTTCTTTTCATTCCCTGCTCCTCCAATCAATTTAGAGACCAGCAAAGGGATGTGAGTTGTTTTTCACACTGCAAACAGATCAGAGCAGGGAAATTAGCACTATTAAATGCTCCCTGTTCAGCAGGCTGAGCTCACCACTGCCAGGCTGCCAGCAATTGAGTTCAATGGCTGCAAGAGAGCTATCAATCACAGCAACACTTGCTCTTGTGTCTCTGCTCAAAGCCAGCCACTTCCACTCCATTTTCTGCTTTATTGTGTTGGAAGCCACAGCTCTATAGATCATCTGGATGTCTTTAGTGCAGCCATCATCATTTCATGGGATGAGATGACAGATAGAAAGTCTCTCCTGTGGTGATCTTAGAGCCAGGTGTGCCTGCTAGGACCAAGCTAAGGAGAGCCAACTCTTCCCCTTGCTCTCTCTCCCTTCTTGGCAGCATCCAGCACTATTCCCAGCATGGCCACACACATTATCCCATTATCCCTCCTCAGTTTAAAGCTGAGCTGTAGCCATTCCCAACCAGCTGCTGCTGTTTGCTTGTGTCTAGCACTGTCTGGTGATAGCTTGGGAGCCTTCAGTTCCCAGGCAGAAGGTGCATCCCAGGTTTTCTGCAGTGAGGAATCAATTCCCAATCCTCATCACCTCCCTGAAGTCTTTGGAAGCACTGGCTGAGCACAACAAGGGAGAACTCAGCACCTGAAACAAACACAGCTGAAGTTTCTCATCCCTGAGCTCCCAATGCCAGAGCTGGGTCAGTGATGCATCCCTCATTCAGTCAAATCTAGGGCTGCCCTTCCAATGCAGAGCAGCCAGTTTAATCCACAGCCACTGGCAATTGTCACCATCACTCTTTCCTCTGCCTTTTCCGTTGGGTTTGCACTGGAAACTTCCATAGCCTGAGTGGTTTTCATTGCTGAGGAGCTCAGAAAGATTGGATAGTGACTGGGGAGGCTACTGAGAGCCTTCAGATGCCCACAGCCAGCCACAACCTCAATTCATCCTTGGCTTTCTCTGCAAGAAAGAGTTCTCAGGACAGACAATTATGGATGAGCAGAAGGAGCTGGTAATTGAGGTTAAAGATGGTGCAGGTAATTTGTTACCTACAAGTATCTCTATTGAGCTGATTATAATTGGAGTGATGTGAAATATTCTTCTCTTTGCCTTTGTTATGGATTCAGAGAGGAAGGTTTCATCTAGGAAGGACACAGAGACATGAAAGGGGAGTTGGATTCTGTCTAAAACAACTCTGCATGATGAAAAGGATTTTGTCAGCCTGAGGTCCACAACAAACCACAGAACACAGCTGGTTGGAAGCCAACCCCAGGCTAAGTTTGCATCCTCACTGATAGAACAGTTTCCAAACCCAACAATACTCCTGTAACCCACATCTCCTTGATTACTGAGCAAGGAAAAGTCCCAGGGACTGTTGCCATTTAGGAGAACACAAGCTGGGATGGAGATGCTCCAGCAGATTGCACACTGCTTGGGGCCAGCAGGAGAAGTGCTGACTCTCAGGGTGAGGATTGCAGATGGAAGAGCAATTTCTGGCTTTAGTGCCTTTTATAGATGGAATGCCTTTTAGCAGAGCTCATTTCTGCCTCAGGAATGAGCTCTACTGCTGCCAGGCTCTCTCTAGCCTGGCACATGGTTGGGATGCTGCCCCTGGCCCTGTGTGAATGGCATGGATTATCTGCTCCAGCCAGACAAGGAGATGCCATTCACTTGCTCTCTTGCCATTTAGCTCTGCCTGCCTGGGCCCAGCCAGGATTATTGCCAAGGGAATAGAGAATTCCTTTAACCTCTGAGAAGCAGCAGAATGGAGCTTTAGACTGTGCCAGCCACCTCCAGCTCAGCTTGGTTGGGGCTGGGAGGGAGCTGCTCTTCCCTGCTTGATTGTCCCTTCCCACCCAAACCATTCCATGATTAGACCTTTCCTCTGGTCTAACCAGCACTTAGACAATTAGAATTAAATCTATATGGCTTGGGAAACAAAATCCCAGGAAGCAGTTCAAAGAGCCACAAAGGCAGAAGACTAAGAGGAGTGAGCAGCTCTGGCACCAGGATGCTGTGAGCTGGCTGAAGGCACCACAAGAGCCTACCAGCTGCTGAAAGTTAGGTGCAAGGCATCTCTTTAAATTCCTCCAAACTTCCCTGTGCTCAGGCAATGAGTTAAAGCATTTCAAGTCTGCCCAGAGTCAATAGTAATTAGAGGAATTTATCATGCTTGCCAATCATGCAGCTCCAGAGCCAGGCTGCTTGCTTTTGCTAAACTACACTTTGTCAGCCTTGATTTCTGCCTGCAGGACACCAGGTCCCTGGCAGCTGGAAGTGGGGATGCTTATCCCAAAGGAACCACAGGCTTTCCTTCTGCTTATCCCAAAGGAACCACAGGCTTTCCTTCTGCTCATCCCAAAGGAATTACAGGCTTTCCTTCTGCCCATCCCAAAGGAACCACAGGCTTTCCTTCTGCCCATCCCAAAGGAACCACAGCTTTCCTTCTGCCCATCCCAAAGGAACCACAGGCTTTCCTTCTGCTCATCCCAAAGGAACCACAGGCTTTCCTTCTGCTCATCCCAAAGGAACCACAGCTTTCCTTCTGCTCATCCCAAAGGAACCACAGGCTTTCCTTCTGCTTGCAATGGTCCCAGGCAGGTGCCTTCCACAGACCCTGGGACCATTTTCAGCTTCTGATGATTTCCTCCACATGAGGAGGATGCTAGCAGGTTCTTCTTAAGCAAACAGAGCAGACAGAATAACCTTCAGTGCCTGCTCAGCTCGGAGCAGATGTTAAATGAATGCCTGAGGTTACAGGAGTTTCATTAAAGGTGAGAATCACACCTCTCTCTTATCAATATGAGCTCTGCCAATAAAGAGACAACTCTTCCTAGGGGAAAACTCAGCTCCTGACTCTTCCCCCCTCAAGCCCTCAGACAGCAAGGATGATCCAAATAAAGGGATCTCAACCTCTGAGCATCACCAAGGCAGAGAAACACAGCACTGAGGGGTGAGGATGTGGGCACAAGCACTTCAAATGAAGGAGAACACTCTTCCATCCTTCCCTTGAGCTGAGGCTGCTGTAGGACAATCCTTTCCACACAGAACCTGCATTGTATCTCCCCATTTCTAACAGACATGGAGCCAGAGGCAGCTCTGCACTCCTGGGGCTTGCCACAAGGCAGAGGCAAGGGAGATGAAGGGTGCTGGGTGCTTGGAAGCTCTGGCTGCCATCCCAGGGAAGGATAAGCTGAGCCAAGCCATTCAGCAGGAGAAGTGTCTCCTCTCCCAGCTTGGAGAGCATGACAAATGCTTCAGAACTGAGCTGCTGTACAAAAACAGCAGAGAGAAATCAGATTTTTCCAGCAGGCAATCATCCTGCTGCTTAGCACATTTGCTGCTTAGCACATCTAGGGGACAAAAAGCCCCAAATGATGGATAATTGACCTCAGTCCTGTATAAAACTTTGCCTCTGGGGACTGAGCTCCACACGTTTATTTCTTTTTCTTCCAAGGCACATTTTAAGTAGCTGCTGGTCATTTACCCTTCATTGTAATGAGATGCATTTAGGAATTATGTTCCTTTGCAATGAGATGTAACCAAGAAATTCATCATTAACAAATGATTTATTTGATTTATTCTAATCAACAGATGACAGAGATTGAATAGGAGCAGGAGAGGGATTTTTTTTTTCCATTGTGAGCATTTATTCAGGATGCTGATTCAGGCCAAAGTTCTTTTCTGAGTGAAATCTGTCCTAAGAGACATCTCTTCTCTTCTTCTTTGGTTGCTGCTTCTTCTCCTGAACAGCCTGGCATGATTAATCCAAACAAGAGGGATTAATTGGACAACCTTCTGTGTCCTGCATGCAGCTCAGGGACTTGGCAACCCATTATCTGCTCAGATCCTCTATTCCATGCCATGAATCCCTCTGCCTGGAGCATCACTCTGTGGAGAGGCTGCAAAGTGTCTCTCCTTTTTATTTAGTGTGAGCACTTCTCCAAAATCTGTAGCCACTTGATTATTTTTCCCCCTTTCCAGTCCAATTAGTCCATGGTGTCACAGCTGATGTTTGCTTTGTAATTCACTTAGTTTTAATTGGTGTGGAGCTGGGAGCTGCAGCAGTTGCACAGAACTGAAAGAGCAGGAGAGCAGCTGAACTCTTGTCTCTTTACACCTCCAGAATTCCTCTCTCAAGGCAAAAGCACAGTGCTTAGTGCCACAGAGGAGTGCATGTGCAGTGCCTTGAAGGCCCTGGCACAAACCCAGCTAGGCCAAGGGGTTCAATTCTGCTTTAGAGGCTCCACAGATGGAGAAATACCCTTTGCAGCATCCTGGCTGCCAAATGTCCAAGCTGTGCCTGTGTGGGTGCAGTCACTGGGGGACAACAGCTTAATCATATCCAAACTTTGATTGTTGGGCTTTATTTAGGAAACTTTGGGATGGATTCAGTGGTCAAGCTATTCATGATCACTGCTAGAAAGATTTCATGTAGTATTTCAGCTTTTTGCTCTGCTCTAACCAATAGCTGAGGGTCAATAGCTGAGGGTTCAACTCTTCAGTTGTGCTGTTATGGAAATGAACAGCCTGAGAATTTGAGGGTGGTTTTCTTTTTGATCTAATGCCCAATGGAATGAACTGGAACCATTCTGCTTACCCGAGCAGGAATCTCATTTCCCTTTTCCCCTCCTGGATTCCTTTTCCTCCCCACGGGGAGCATCCAGTCCAAAGCATCCTCAGCAAAGGGCATCTTGTGCCCATCAACCCAAGTGCCAGTTGGGCAACCCAAAAGAAGAAAGAGGTGCACCATGGGCACAAGTCCTTTGGATTGCCAGCTCTGCCTGAGTGAGCAGAGCAGATTTGCTGTAAGGAGCTGGAAAGAGACACTGAACAGGAGGCAGAGTCCTGGCTGAGAGGAGAAAAGGCCTGGCAGCAGAGCCCAGGCAGCCAGGAGGGAGCTAAGAGCAAGTTTGTGCAATCCATCAGGAGAAGAGTGTGCAGGTGACCCAGGAATCACCTCCCACATTGGAGTGTACAGCAGGCAGCCCTTGTTGGAATTGCCCCTCAGGGGGATGAAAGCACTCTGCCTGACACCTGCCAGCTTGCCCTTTCCTGCTGCAAAGCCAGGCTCTTAAATATCACCCTCTTTGGGCTGTGATTTACTCTCTTTATTGCCCTCCTTCCACCCAACCTTTCCTCCTCACCAGGGATCAATTCTGGCCACACAACAAAAGGCAACAATGGCTTTAATAAAAAACAGGAGGCCAGGGAAGATTGATTCTGCCAATGAAGGCAGGATGGAGCAGTGCAGAGGCAGAAAGCAGGCAAAGAGGAAAGAACAATATCAATAAAAAAGCACATTGGTGCCTGTGCCACCCCACAGGCACATTTAGAGGAGATGAAAACAACTGTGTTTTCTTAACACCTCTTGTTTCTTCTGCATTCAACAACTCCTCTTACTTCAAGATGGATACCTCAAAATGTTCCTGAGCTGCTTCCCCGTGACAAGAAACAGCTTCAAGGAAGAAGAATAGTCCTGTAAGCTCTATAAGTCTGCATGCAGCCAAGCTAATTTCTCTGGTGACCTTGTGGAAGTCTTACTGAACTTTTGGGCTGCTCTGCTTCCAGGCTTGGGCACAATGCTCCCCACATCCAGCTCAGGCACAACTCTGAGCTCAAACAAAGAAAAACCCCAAAGAAACACAAAGCCACAAACAAATACAATCATGTACAGCTTGTGAGTAGGCCAAACAAACAAGAAAAGAGTACTTTGTATTAAAATCCATAAGATAGCTGATACTTTCCTTTGGCTTTTCATATACAATGTCATCTTCTTGTCAACAGAAATCTGTTTCATTTCAGGTATTTCATCTCTTTTCATCTCCAGGCAAGCAAAGAAAGGATTTTGTTCTGATGAAGATATTCTCCATGAGGTCTGGTGGTTTGTATTGAAATGTTTTATGTGTAACAGGAGCAGCTAAATACAGACAAGAGCTGTTTATCCTGTGGGTGTAACAAGAAGAGCTGTTCCTAAGGTGATCACACCAATTTCCTCTTGACTTCCACTTCAACAAGTGGCAGCATCCCCAGCCTTAAGTGACCAGGAGCAAGCTGGTGAGGATTGCCTGGGAACTGCAGCCTGGTTGCAGCTGTTGCTTGCTCACAAAGCCTCTAAGAGCAAGGCAGGTTGCTTTGATTTTGCCAGGTCTCTCAGGGAGCTCCTCAGGATCACCCTGTGCCCTTCTCCAGGGTCATTGCTCAGCCTCCTTGCCACTTGTGATCATCTGCACAAGCAGAACATGTTCTCCAGCCAAAGCAATCTCTCCTAGCTGGGGTCAGAGATGCCAGCTCCATGTGCACCTGCCTCTCCCCATCCTCTCTGGAGCAGGGGATAAGGAAGCCCTGGAGTTTGCCATCATTCATGTGAAACAAATGTGTTGCTTTGCAGCCTCAACAGCACCACACTTGTCAAAAGAGCCCTGGGCAAACTATTCAAGAGACATTAAACCAACTTCCACCCCAGGCTGCCTATGGCTTTGGAGTTCTTCTGTTTGAAAGAGCATTATACTCCATGGAGGAGAAAGATGCAATGCCTGCCAAAAGATGGAACACCTGCCAAAAGAAAGCAGCCTTCTCCCTCCCTTCCTCCCATGCATATGAACTAATTCAGCAAAGAAACACCTTAATAAAACAATCTCACCAGCCCTAAAGAGGCTGTGTTGGAATCAGGAAAGGTTTAGCTGAGCTTTCTTGGCACACAGGGTCTCAATCCTAAATGTTTTTCGTGCTCCTCATCTCCTTGCAGCCTTGATTTCTTCTGAGGAAGAGGAGACAGGACTGATGTGTCAGGCAACATTTAGTTGTGTTAGAGAGAGGAAAGAAAGCTGTGACCCTTAAAAATGGGACCTAAAAAAACCACAAAGCTGTTTGCTCTCCTTAATGAAGATAGATTGAATCCAATTGGAGTGCAGGTTGTGAAGAGCAGGGATATTGGATGTACATTTGTGCATAGAGCATCAACATTAGCAGCTTCAAGGTTCTGGAAAAATATTAATTGGCATCATTTAAAGGGTAAAAAATAAGCCTAGTGTGAATTGGAAAGGAAGAATGCTAAAGAAGTGGTGCCCAGGGCCAGGCCATGGCACAAACTGGAACCCAGGAGCTTGCATCTGAAACTTCTTTGCTGGGAGGATGCAGATCCCTGGCCCAGGCTGCCCAGAGAGGCTAGGGAGTCTCCTTCTCTGGAGACATTCCAAAGGCACCTGGAGGTGATGCTACTGGAGCAGGGAGATTGGACCGGATGATCCCCAGATGTCCCTTCCATCCTCTCCATGCTGGCATTCAGGGATTCTGTGTCCCCCACCAAGATTTGGCTCATATTTTTTCTATACAAAACCAACAGTTCATCCTGAATGAAATGTCAACTTGGAAAAACAATGCATATTTCCAGTTTCAGGAAAAAATTGCTTTCTTCTATCAATTATTGTCTGACAGCTTCCACTCAACAATGAAGCTAAGGTAAGGCACAATGGTTTATTCACTGGAGTGGTGTCTAGCCCTGCAAATAGTGACACCATATTTCTCCTGCCCATCTTTAAAGAGAGGATCAAGTCCTCCTCTTCTTTCTACCACTAGCTCTAGTGGTTTTCCAGAGAATATTCCAGATTGACATCCCCCAATGGAAAAGGGAGCCTGGCCTCTTCTCACTTGAGGATCCATCAGAGATGAATTTCTCATGCAACCCAACACCTTGCCACATGCCATGGTTCCCAATGCAGAGCCCCAGGAGGGGACAGCAGCTCCAACAAGTGGAATTTACCATGAGTGGGATCCAGGCAGCAGGGAATCATGATCTGGGTGAACACTTCACAACCATCTCCATCTTTTTCTTGACCCAGTCACAAAGCACAAAGTCTGAAGGCTGCTTAGAAACCCAATTTGTGCAGAGCAGGGGAGAGAAGGTTGAGATTCTCCCTTGTTATTCAAAGCATGAATGTCCCCTCAGCCTGGGGCTGGAGCTGGAGCTCTGCTGGATGCCTGCAGGGTGAAGGGTTCTCCCAGCTATTGATCTCAGCACAAGGAGGACTAATCAGAGGCACTGAAATTTGATTTTTGGGGGATGGCAATGTGCTGAATCATAGCTTATTGTTTCACCCTTGTGTGCTGCAGAAAGCTTGCTTAAAAACAGAGGTGGGGGCAGGGCTAAATTAAATCACTTTTGATGTGTGTAGGATGAATGGCTTCGGAAGACATTGAAGGGTCATCAGGGGGGAAAAAAAATCCTCTATGGAGAAAAAAAGCCCTAAAGTGAGAAGTAAAACCAGAGGCAGTAGTAGAAAGATAGACAAAAGGTTGGAAATGAAAGCTTGCTATTAAATTAAAGCTTCAAGTAACACCCATAGAGTTCGAAATGAGTGATATCATTCTCCTGACCTGCTCCAGAGTTGCTGTGGTTTGCATGGATGAGTTTGGTTTATTTGAAGCCCCAATCAAGGAAGGGGTTGGAAGCTCAGAAAAGAGCTCAAGGAGATGGGCAATCCACCAATGAACACCAAAGAGAGGAAGGATAACTGATGTCAGTGCTTGATGCAAAGAACCTGACTAGTGGACGATGGGGATGGCCACTTCTGGAGTGAATGGCACTGCAGAAGGAAGAAGACACATCTCAACCCAAATGAGAATTGGGAAGTTGTTAAAACACTTCCTAGCTCTTCTCCCAGCTCCCTAGTTGCCAGTAAATCCTGTACAGACTGGATCAGACACAACTCAAGCTTCAGTTTTCATTGATACTGGGACTAGAGCAAATCGATCCACAGGCACGAAGAAGTCAGAAGCTGAGGAGATATCACTGAGGAGAGGTAACTCAACCATAGAGACCCTGACCTCTCTCTCTCTCTCTCTCTATATATATATATATATTAATTAGCTACTAATTAGCTAAATTAAGCACCTGTTTGCTTGGTCTTAGGCCTGATGCAAGAAACCCCAAGGCCCATGCTGGATATCAAAGCCTCAAGGACTGAATATGACCTAGATTGTCACCTTGGTGGTCTTAGGTGACAACAAAGTCTTCCTCTTTTCCTTTATGAATTTAGAAGCTCCCAGAGTTTCTGTTCACTGCTTTTAAAACATAAAAGCACAAATAACATCAGCTTCTTCATTACTTACTCATTGCCTCTGTGTCTTTCCCTCAGCTGGGTTAAGGGAGCATAAATACTTCATGAGAGCTTTATTTATATAGCCTCAAATAAAGCCAGAAAATATTAACTCTGGGAACCTCTGGTGAAATAATTGGTTCCCTCTAAGTAGAAAAGTTAGTGGGAAAGTATATAAATATATCATAAAAGGCAATTTAAGTTAAAATGAAAAATTTAGAGTTTAAAAACCAAACTATACTAAAAAAAGCAATAAGCTGAGGCACATCTAGGAACAAAAAGAGTAACTTTGGCTTTCCTCTGCCAGAAAGGCTGACAAATGTGAGTTGAGAAACATCCTGGGTGACAGAGAGGATTACTGTTGTTGTGATGATACATATATACATGATAGAGGTAGCACAAGGACACTCTGGGAATTAAGGTCTACTAATTAGCTGCTAGATTCCAGCCTGGAGATGGAATCATCTCAGTATTGCTCACAGGAAAAATGATGAATGTCAAGCTTAGCTAAGGTGATAGGTGCTGTGATCTGGACATCTCCCCAGCAGAGCTGGAGCCTCCGAGGCCTTTCATAAAGGTCACAGAGTCACTTAGATCTTAATAGTCAAGAGAGGAAGGAGAACACATCAAGGCCAGGTTGTCCCCCTGATCTCCATCACTGTGCCTGGCCTTGTGCTGGAGAAGAGCCTTGAGCTGTGAGCACAGTTCAATCCACCCCTGGTGCACTCAGAGTGCTCTCTGGACACAGCAGCAGGGTCAGAACTTTGTAGGATAACATCTGGGTCAGGTCAATTCCAGACTTGACTTCCTTCTGGACTTCATCTGTGTGTTGTTTTCACTGTGGCTTTCAGACCCACTGTGGGGTGCTGAGGAGAAGCAGAGGTGGAGATGACACACAAGTGTGAGGAGAGAGTGCTGGCACTGTATGAGCACAGCAAACATGGAGGGGTAACTCATGTCAATAAATGAGAGAATATATACTAAATAATAGAATAGAAATGAGCCTAACATCAGTGCCAGGGAGTGTATTCATCATGCAGCAAGTGTTCAGACACTGAGCACTGCAGAAACTTCATCCCAGGAGCTGTTACTGGAGGGATGAGACACCAACTATGGAAAGGATCTGGAGGAGAGTGCCTAGTGAGGTCCTTTTCCAGTTCAGCCTTCCCTGCTGAGCACATCCAGACACAGCAGAGCTCCACCTTTGTCTCCCTTTGCCCAGAATCCCTGTGCACTCCACACTCACCTCAGGATGCTGTTAGCTGTCAGACAACAGACTTCATCCCAATGTTTTATTCATGTGTCACTTGCCTGCTGGTTTGCTAAGGGTTTACAAATGCTTCATCAATTATTAACACTCCTGGTACCTACTTGGGGTTTTGTCATTATTGTCTGCCTTTTTCCTTTTTGTTTTGAAGGAGGTGTTGAGCAAGGAGGAGAAAACAGAGATTAAAATAGGGATTAAATAATTTACATCCACTGACTGCATTATTCCAGCTAACTGAGTTTTGAAAGGAAAACAGTTTCATGCTGGAGACAATTGAATTAAGTGTTTGCAATTGTGTCCTGATGCACACAGAGTGCTGGAGATCAGCTTGTGTGCTCTTCAGAAAGAGAATACAGCCACAACTGGTTGTAAAGGAATGAGGAGAATTTATTTAGCCCTGTCTAGGAACCTGAAGTGAGATTCAGGGCTTGGTGCAGAGAATGAGGATCACATCATTTCAGTAATAAATGTTGAGAGGAGCTGTCTTGTGGCCTAAGAACAGCGATGAATTTGAATGGCTAGACCAGGAGAAGGTATCTAATGCAAAGTCTTGCTTTCACACTCATCTCAATTTGAGCAACTTCTGCTGCTTTCCCACTGCTGCAGCTGCAGAAAGAGATCTATGGGCAAAATGAAGGCTTCTGATTTACCAGAGTCTAGTCCTACACATCCCCCAGAGAAACAAACAGCCAAGAATAAGTCATGTCTTCTGCTTTTTGTTTCCCAGAAGGCTATAAACCACCAAATATTTGTTGGGTTTTATATTCATTAGTGCTGTATTCATGCATTTCTAACCTTATTCCTGGCTGTTTCCTCCCTCTTGGAAAGAATAAACTCAGAAGGGAATGTTGGCTTCAAGCTTCCCAGGAAAGCTTTGAGAGATGCTCTGCCCTCTTGCCCCTGTGCAGCTCAGGGGCAAGCTCTGCTTTGCTGAGCAAATCAATAAATGGGATTTCTCCCAACAAAGCTCTTGGAAGCTCTGAGCAATTGTCTTGCTGGGCTCTGATTCACTCCCAATCAATTGCCTAATGTCATGGAAAGCAAGCTGAGGAGGGAGGCTGTGCTGCACAGGAGGCTCAAGCTGAGGAGGGAGGCTGTGCTGCACAGGAGGCTCAAGCTGAGGAGGGAGGCTGTGCTGCATGGGAGGCTCAAGCTGAGGAGGGAGGCTGTGCTGCACGGGAGGCTCAAGCTGAGGAGGGAGGCTGTGCTGCACGGGAGGCTCAAGCTGAGGAGGGAGGCTGTGCTGCACGGGAGGCTCAAGCTGAGGAGGGAGGCTGTGCTGCACGGGAGGCTCAAGCTGAGGAGGGAGGCTGTGCTGCACGGGAGGCTCAAGCTGAGGAGGGAGGCTGTGCTGCACGGGAGGCTCAAGCTGAGGAGGGAGGCTGTGCTGCACGGGAGGCTCAAGCTGAGGAGGGAGGCTGTGCTGCACGGGAGGCTCAAGCTGAGGAGGGAGGCTGTGCTGCACGGGAGGCTCAAGCTGAGGAGGGAGGCTGTGCTGCACGGGAGGCTCAAGCTGAGGAGGGAGGCTGTGCTGCACGGGAGGCTCAAGCTGAGGAGGGAGGCTGTGCTGCACGGGAGGCTCAAGCTGAGGAGGGAGGCTGTGCTGCACGGGAGGCTCAAGCTGAGGAGGGAGGCTGTGCTGCACGGGAGGCTCAAGCTGAGGAGGGAGGCTGTGCTGCACGGGAGGCTCAAGCTGAGGAGGGAGGCTGTGCTGCACGGGAGGCTCAAGCTGAGGAGGGAGGCTGTGCTGCACGGGAGGCTCAAGCTGAGGAGGGAGGCTGTGCTGCACGGGAGGCTCAAGCTGAGGAGGGAGGCTGTGCTGCACAGGAGGCTCAAGCTGAGGAGGGAGGCTGTGCTGCACAGGAGGCTATCTCCCAGCTGGCAGCATGGCAAGGGCTGGATCAAAAACTCTGGGAGCAGGAGGAGCACACAAGTGATCATCCTCCTGTCCTCAGGCCACAGCTAGAGTCCAGAGGCATTGGAGTGTGTGCAGAGAAGGGCAAGGAGCATAGGGAGGGCTCTGGAGCACAAGTGTGCTTGAGGAGCAGCTGAGGGCACTGGGGATGCTTAGGATGGAGAAGAGGAGGCTAAGCCCAGTGCTGGGCTCACAAAAGCTCAACAGAGCAGCAGCAGGGGAAAGGAGAGAGGAGAGAGGAGAGAGGANAGGAAAGGAAAGGAAAGGAAAGGAAAGGAAAGGAAAGGAAAGGAAAGGAAAGGAAAGGAAAGGAAAGGAAAGGAAAGGAAAGGAAAGGAAAGGAAAGGAAAGGAAAAAGATGTGGGGAGGGAAAATCTGACTGAGCTCTCCTGCAGCTTTGATCAGGAACCATGCTGAGCTGTCAAAGGGACCTGCTAGGCAAAGTTACCACAAAGGAATAAAAGGGGGGAAGGAATAAAATAAAAAACCAACAGGAGAATTTCCCCTGCTCAGGAAGGTTTGTAAATTTTAAAGGGCAGCTGGGGATGTTAGGCAGAAAAGGCTTGACTGAATCTGGCATGTTTATTACTATTTTACTCCAGTTGTAACACTAGAGGATGTGCTGATGGTCCTGTCAAGAGTCACTGGATCACACACGGAAAGAGCTGTCACTCTAATAAAGAACAGCTAGAAAGAGAGGGGATAATAAATAGATAACACTCACTTCTGCTTTCTAAAGCACTTAGATGCATTTTTCATGTAGATTTTATTGTTTAATATCAAGCTAGAGGAAAGCTTTCTGCACCATTAAACAAGCAGACCCTGACAATCTTTTTAAGTGGGTAGAGTGAAGCCACATTGCCAGGTCTGAGAAAGGAACTGATCTAAGGAGACAGTTGAGAGCAGCTCCAGGTTAACATGGAGAACCTGCAGCTCCACAAACCAACTGTAAGGAAACTTTCTTCCCCACTTTAGAGGCCTTGCCAATCTATGTTACGTTGCACAGCATCTCACAAACCACAAACACAACAAAACCTGGGGTGACTGTGTGGTATTGTCCTCTTTTTCCAGCTGTTTGATGGCAGCACAAAGAGATGCTTTGCTGTGATAAATCCTAGGTGTTCTTGTAACACAAATACTGCAAGGAGTTGCTTTACAGAAGGATCACATTATAGGTTAAATTAACACACTACAGGGGCTGAATTTCCTCAAGAAACTTTTGCACACTTCATGGTTAGTTTTTTTAGACACTGATTAGGAATTTCAGGGCCTTAGCCAGTGTGCACAGCACTGAGCCTTTCAACACAGAGCTGCTGCAGGGCTGCTCCCAGGAAGGTAAATCTCCCTCAGCGTGTACTTTATCAGCCAACACACACTGTGTGCTCTCTGCTCTTGATTTCACTGTTTGGGTTCCCCCTTCATAGGTATGGAATGCTGCTGGGCTGTGGATTAGCATTTCAGGTCAGATAAGGAGCAAATTGCCTCAGCATCCCTATTTCCTATGCTTTAGTTGGCAGGTGGAGTGGTCTCCAGAGTCTCTACACTGCCCTGGGTACAGAAGTCTTCCTTTTGCATCTGGGATGACTGGAGATAAGATGGTTTATAGATTAGGAAAGGCCAGAGTTGACCATTCTGATCCAGACAGCCTGGTTTCCAATCCAACAGGGCAGGGAATGTCATGAGGCAGTTTCCCTGCTAAGCAGATAACTTCCAGATGAAGTAGCTCTGAGGGACACAACCTTTCTATTTCAGGAGTGCAGGTACCACTGAACCACAGCAGCTCCCATCAATTATTCCAGTCATTCATTATCCTCACTCTTATATATATTAAATCAAGGCCATTGATCCCAGAGCTGATTTCTGCAGGACTGGGAGCAAGGGCAGATCCACTAGCCCTGTGTGTAAAGCCTGTTGTTATTTTTCCAGCTGGGTACATCCCTCAAGTTCCTGGTATGTCTGATGATGTCTCCAGAAGCACTAAACCTCTGCTTCCCTCCCTCCATGAGCATTTACCAAGCAGAAGATTGGACAGTTGGTAGTTGTCCCGTGGCATATTCTGAATAAAAAGGCAGCAAGGTGTAAATCTCTGCTTTCATCCATCAATATTTCTGTCCCTGCCTGTCTCTCTAATTGCTATTGACTGCAGGAGGTATTTTTTCATTGAGGCATGAGGTAAAGTGATATTGATTACAGTAAATGAACTTTGCTGCTCTGAGTCAATTGGGAAGGTGCAGAGAGGAAACTGCAAGGATGTTTGCCTTGCACAAGGGGTAAAATTCCTCTCTGGAAGCTCTCTGCTGGACTGAAGGGTTGGGTGGATAAAGCCACATTTCTCCTGTTTAATGTAAAAACAAGTCAGGCTGCTGTGCCTTTGGCCTGAATGAGAATCAGCTTCGTTTGGGGGAGAAATAGAGGAGAAGGAAATCAGAACACGGAGAGCTTTCCCTTCTAATCCCTTCCCTAAGGAGCTTTTGCCATGGCATTTCCTGGGAATCACAGAACCAGGCAGGGGCCTGACCTCACATGACCATATATGGGCATAGGCTGTTCCACACGTGACCATATATGGGCATGTGCTGTTCCACACGTGGCCATATATGGGCATGGGATGTCCCACACGTGACCATATATGGGCATGGGCTGTTCAGATGTGAGCATATATGGGCATGGGTTGTAACACACGTGACCATATATGGGCATGGACTTGTCCTACACGTGACCATATATGGGCATGGGCTGTCCACATGTGGCCATATATGGGCATGGGTTGTAACACACGTGACCATATATGGGCATGGACTTGTCCTACACGTGACCATATATGGGCATGGGCTGTCCACATGTGGCCATATATGGGCATGGGTTGTAACACACGTGACCATATATGGGCATGGACTTGTCCTACACGTGACCATATATGGGCATGGGCTGTCCACATGTGGCCATATATGGGCATGGGTTGTAACACACGTGACCATATATGGGCATGGACTTGTCCCACACATGACCATATATGGGCATGGGTTGTACCACACGTGACCATATATGGGCATGGGCAGGTCCTCACAGCTCCATATATGCGCATGGGCATATGGATCCTACTGAAGAGGATGCCTTGGATTCACCACTCTTTGTCCTTGCTCTACTTTTAGGCTCTTGCAGAATGAATAAGTGACAAAGAAGATGCTTTCTAGATAAATATAAAGCTTTAAAATAAATGGGCAAAGCCTGTTTCTTCTACCATGTGTTTATTTGGTGTGGAGGAAAAGAAGTGAAGCATCACTTTGGGTGATGCTGTGGTACAGGTGGAGAGCAGCACATTTGGCTTCTTCATGGTGTTATCAAGCTATTCTGGAGGGAAGAAGCAGAGTGACCTCCTGGTTTGGAAATAGGAGACACTAAAGGATCTGTGCCAAGCAGCAACTCTTTGTATTGGTTCCATTAAGTCACAGGAGAACTGTGATGGAATTCTCAATAAGGGCAAAATAAGTTAGTTTGACTGAAACTCATTTCTTCCTAAAGGCTCAACAATTCACACTAGGCATAAATAGCCACAAAACCTAATATTTAGCACTTGTGGATCAATTTGAATGTGTATTGTGATTTTTCTCAGCTTTCCCTACCCTCGTAAAGCACAAAGACTGGAAAAGCTATGCAAAGATATCATGCTGATTCAGCACTTGAGAAACGAGGGAATCTGGAAATTGCTCCCCATTTTTTTTCATCTTGATAGACCAAAGGATCCCAGAAGCTGAGAAGTTTCTAGCCTCAGGTGTCACCTTAGTGAAAAAGAGCAGAACCATCAGAGTCTGGTGGATAGCATCCAGGAGTTGGGAATCAAAGCCCAGAAGAAGCTACTGGCTATTTTCTTCCCTTCTGTCCTTTGTGCATTCATCAAGGGCTCCAGAGTGAGCCTAAAGAAGGAGCCCTTAGGGCATAGTTCTACAAAGAAAATCAAACCTTAGGAAAAGGACTTTGCAGGTTTTTTAGTTGGCTATCATTAAGAGTGAGAGATGCAAATAACTGGGCTAATTTGTAATCACTGTGAACACTTCATGCTGGAAGGGGAATTCCTTGGAGAGTGTGATGTCAAATTATGTTTTGAGCTCAATCTTAGGCTTTGCACTTATCCCTAGAAAGGTAGAGAGTCCAGATAACTTTTAAACCACAGCATCACATCAATGGACCCAAGAACATCTGTAGGGATTCACCTAGCATCAGTTGAACACTTCAGCTCCAGGCAAACTTCAATCACTCCTCAAGCTTTTCCCTTCCAACTGTTTCCCTTCTAGTGATCAATGAGTTTTGCTTTTCTCTTGACACCTTTCATCTAAGGGCTTTGCAGGCATTAATTTATTAAGCTTCACACTTCACCCAGGAACCAGGAAAGCCTTTGTGGTTTGGACACAGCCACAGAAACTCACTCCAAGCACAGCAAACACTCCAGGAACCCAGGGGGATGACTTTGAGCTGGATCAGAGGTGACACATCTGTTGAGGTGACCATCAGCTTTTGCCACCAACTTTGCCCTGCAATCAAACCCATCAGCAAATCAAGCTAAAGCATGAGCTTAGCAAGCCTCACACTGCCAGGATATTCCAGATCCTAGCCCAGAGCAGGTCATTAAATCTTTTATCCAAACCTCTGCAATGGGACTCTAAATAGACTAATGAATTTCCAAGCAATCTACTGGAATTAGTGCAACAGGTTGTCCATGGAAATCTGCTTTTCAGAGGGTTACTACTTTGCTTTAATCACCAGCACCAAAAGGACTTGGAGTTTCCCTTTCATCTGGCAGCAAATTAATTATAAAAGCTCGATGGTAATGTTAATATTGTCTTGCTGCAGATCAATGGCTTTGTTGCCTTTGATTCTAATGCTGGGCACTTGATAACAAAACACAGATTGAGCTCCAAAACTTTCAGGGTGGGAAACTCAGGTAAAGATTGAAATGGAAATGGTTTTCTTTTAATCTGTCGACTCAGTTTAAAGTCCAAAAATACAATGTACTTGGGATCAAAGCATCCTAAATATACATTTGTTGGTTATTTCTTTGCTTTCAGCACCAAAGGAAAGGATTCTGTGATCTGGGGCAGGTCTGGATCCTCCAAGGCATTTCACAAAGGTCACAGGGTCATTTAAGGTCAAGGAGAACACACCAAGGTCATGTTGTGAACACACCAAGGTCATGTTGTGAACACACCAAGGTCATGTTGTCACACTGATCTCCATCACTTGTCCAGGAGAACACACCAAGGTCATGTTATCACTCTGATCTCCATCACTGTCCAGGTGAACACACCAAGGTCATGTTGTGAACACACCAAGGTCATGTTGTCACACTGATCTCCATCACTGTTACTGAAGAACAGCTTTGAACATGTCCATCCATGCTGAGAGCTGCTCCTTGCCAGGCTGCTCCTGGGGACAAGGAAGGTGTGAGAGGCAATCTGGGAAGCTCCCAAAAGCTGAATCCCTGGCAAGACAAGGGAAGGAAACTCATCCATTGAGTCTCCTTATCCACCCCTTCCCCTTCATTCTGCTCCATCCCACATCATCTCCAAACACATCCTCCTTTTGAGGAGCATCTCTTGTTCTGGGAGCTGCATCCTTTTCTCCAGGGAGGTGGGAATAGGCTCAGACTACAAGAGGAATAATGAAGTCTTTGCTGTGGACTCTGCTGCTCTCCCTGGGAGACCTTTTTGCCTTTGATGTGCCTGTTAGAAACACCTTGAGGTGGCAGTGACAGTTGTAATGTTCAAGCTCTGTTTGTAGACATCTGATGGAAGTTACTCATCTCCCAGCAATAAAGATAAACCACTATATTTAGGGCACTCTAATTACTCATCTGTATGCTGGATATTTGCTTGTAAACTCATCTTCCCCTCTCCCTCTTCGCTTAATTATTATTTTGCTCCTAACAAGATAGAGATTAAATTGAATGGAGCAGATCAAGGGAGAGCAAATGAGGGGTTTCGTGTACCTTGAGCCATGGCTTTAGCACAACAGCAGGATGGGAGTCTTTTATCTGCTGCAATGAGGAGGAAAATGTTTCCCTTTGCTTCTGGAAGCACAGGTCCATGGCATGGCTTGTGGATCACTTTCCTGCTCATTGCTTCTTAAAGAGCACAGCAGAGAGGTGATGATGCTAGGAACACTAACAAGGGTTTTGATGCTCCTCTCTGCTCTGCAGCTCTCCATGCAGCTCTCCATGCAGATTTCCAGCTGCAGGCTACGCTCTCAGGTGAGTTCTGTGCTAGCCACTGCACAAACAGCAAGGGAACAAACTCCTCCTGCAGCTGCAGAGCTGCAGGCTAAACACAGGAGCACAGGATGCAGCAGGGAATTGAGGGGAACAAAAGAGCAACAGCAGGGAGCTGTGCTTAGAAGAAAGAGTCTGACCAGGCAGGGAATCTAAATGGAACTGGAGATGTTCTGCAGGTGTTAGCAGAGAGGGAATTCTGGGCTGGGATGAAAGGATATTGGCTCTGCAGGATCCTCCAGAGAGCTCTGCACGTACTGATGGGTTAGGGCAGGAAAGGAAAGAGAAGGTGTTCCTAGGAGGAAAGAGTGGGTATTCCTAGGAGGAAAGGGAAGGTATTCCTAAGAGGAAAGAGTAAGTATTCCAAAGAGGAAAGGGATGGTATTCCTAAGAGGAAAGAGTGGGTATTCCTAAGAGGAAAGGGAAGGTATTCCTAGGAGGAAAGGGAAGGTGTTCCTAGGAGGAAAGAGTGGGTATTCCTAGGAGGAAAGGGAAGGTATTCCTAAGAGGAAAGAGTAGGTATTCCAAGAGGAAAGAGTAGGTATTCCTAATAGGGAAGAGAAGGTTTGGGCTTTGTGCTGCCCCAAAAGCAAAGCCAGAGCAGTGCTCTGGAGCCTGAAGCTCTCGACATGACTCCTCTCCCACTTCTTTTAGTGTATCCTACATTTCCACCAAGCCCTTGGGATTTGCCATTTATTCCTGCCTTGTCTCCATGTAGAGGTAAGGAAGAGGATGGGATGACCCTGAGCCTTGGCTCAGAGCACTCCTGGCAGGAGATGCTTTATCTGGGATTGAATCCCTGCTGCTGGCTGCCTGGGGATGCTCTCCACCTTCTGCACACTGAGAGCTGCAAAGAGGCATCTGTGCTGCAGCTAGATGGGACAGGACCTTCAGCAGGCCCACTCCAAAAGCAGGAAAGGCTCAGCATGGCATTGATTGAGAGAACAAAATGAATTAAAAGAGACATGGGAAACTTGGGGGAAAAAAAAGCCTAAATGTTGTTTAAATAGAATGTGAAAGGACAAAGCTAAGCTAGCAAAGGTCAAAATCTGAGTTCCTCTACAGTTTACAAGAATTTAGGCAGAGGACACTTGGGATTTGTGGGCATACTTCTGGAAGAAATGTCTTTATTTGGGTAGAATTTAGAGATAGCTACTGGAAAATCTATGTCCAAGGTTTCCAGGCAAAAAGGAATCTTAAGGTTTTTTTCCTCTCTTGGATATAAGGAAATGCAGAATTCCCTAGCATTAAATGAGACACAGGTTAGAGATGCAGCAAAAGGAGAGGATCTAGCATGTCAGGGCTGTTTAAACTCTGCTGATCCCAAACCTAAATGAGACACAGGTTAGAGATGCAGCAAAAGGAGAGGATCTAGCACATCAGGGCTGTTTAAACTCTGCTGATCCCAAACCTGAATGAGACACAGGTTAGAGATGCAGCAAAAGGAGAGGATCTAGCACATCAGGGCTGTTTAAACCCTGCTGATCCCAAAACTGAATGAGACACAGGTTAGAGATGCAGCAAAAGGAGAGGATCTAGCATGTCAGGGCTGTTTAAACTCTGCTGATCCCAAACCTGAATGAGACACAGGTTAGAGATGCAGCAAAAGGAGAGGATCTAGCATGTCAGGGCTGTTTAAACTCTGCTGATCCCAAACCTCTGCCACAGGAGGAGATGTGAGCTAACAGACTCCCATCCAGGCCCTTTGGAAGGGTGAGTGGAGGATGGAGTGTCCGGTGACACCCTCAGAACAGAGGCTTAGGAGATGCAAAGTCCATTTGTTCCCCTTCACTGCACACATGGCTTCAGGACTGCAAGCAGCTAATCCATCAGTTCCCTACAACTGGAGCATCTCATCCATTTCTCTCCAACTGGCTGCTTCCAGCCTGAATCTGCAATACCAGAGAGATCTTATTACCAGGTGAGATTTCATCTGCCTGCTTGCAGTAAGCTCTGCTCTGCCTTTGGTTCCTTAAGCCTGTTGGTTGGGATTGCTATTGCTGTGGAAGCTGCAGGTTGTTTTAATCCTCATGAAAATATGCAGAGGAAATCACCTCTGCCTTTCTCCTCTGGCAGCTGCTGGATTTGTGTTCCCATCCCTTTTTATTCATGAAGGCATGAATGAGAGCCAAGCATAAGGATTGACAATATTCATCCAAGCACACCAAGTCATTTCCAAACCTCAGCTGGAGCCAGGCACACCAAATCCTGCATCCTTCTGCTAGGATTCCTCATTCCTCAGGCTGGAAAGCTCCCTGACTTACTGCTGCTGCCTTGCCCATTGCTCTGAGCCAGAGGAGAACGGAGCTCTGCCTCCACTTCCCTTCTGACCAGGGCATTTCTGGCTGAGGGATTGGCTGGAACATCCTTGATTCCTTGCTTACACAGAGAAATAGTCTGGAAGATGGAGTCCAAGAGCTCAGTGTGCTAGGCTGAGCAAGAGCTGAGCAGCTGGAGAGGAAAGGAGAGCAAGCTCCTGGAGAGGCAAACTGGTGAGGAAAGAAAAGGACAATAAAAGCAATTTGACTGGTAAATGTGAAGGACTTTTCACACTCTCAGCTCCCTGTGTTCTTTCCCCCCCAACATTTTAACAGAAAGTCTACTGAAAAACCCAACTTAACTAACCCAAAGCTATCAGGCTTCCCAATAGTCCCTCTGGTAGATGCTGGTAAATGATACCAGAACCAGTCATGGGTCTGGATGAGCTGGAAGCAGAAGTACAGCTTAGGATGAACCCAGAACCATAGCTCAGGATGAACCCAGAACCATAGCTCAGGATGAGACCAGAACCATAGCTCAGGATGAGACCAGAACCATAGCTCAGGATAAAACCAGAACCATAGCTCAGGATGAACCCAGAAACACAGCTCAGGATGAACCCAGAACCATAGCTCAGGATGAGAGAGGGAATGCCATCTCCTTCATTTAATTTGTTTTTGGGGGCTGGTTTTGGTGGATTTGCTGCATAATCTCTCTAAATTAGTTCCTCATCCTGTTCTCCTGTCTCCTGCTGCCCTGAAATCCTCAATCCTACTGTTGCTAAACTCAAGGAGAGGGAGGGATACAATTTCCTTTTCTTCTCTCCTTGTTCCGTGGTGCTCTAAGAACAATAATATTCATTCCTTTGTAGCATAATTAAAATAAACTGCTGTGCTGTGGCATTTAGTCAATTGGAGCAGTCGTTTATTGCCTCAGATGCAACAAATCCTCCGAGATTACAACTTAAAGCACATATTAATTTTCCCTTTCATACTCTTGCTCAGAAGGAAAAGAGGAAAGGTGCAGCAGCAACTGATCCATAACCTGCTAGACTCACACAGATAAATTACATCCACTGGACAGGCATTGCAAATGGGAAGCTCAGTGCCAGGAAAGGAGGCACCTAATTAATTCAGTGGAGTTACACATGCTTAAAATTCATAGAAAGAAAGGAAGAGAATGCTTTTGATCTGGGAGTAGCAGGGCAAAGCAAATGCTAGGCTTGCTCTGTGCCTGCAGCTTCTCCTCTGCATCCCAGCACTGTGCTCCCAGGCACTGGCTGGGCCAAAAGAGACATGTCTGGNTGCCAGGAAAGGAGGCACCTAATTAATTCAGTGGAGTTACACATGCTTAAAATTCATAGAAAGAAAGGAAGAGAATGCTTTTGATCTGGGAGTAGCAGGGCAAAGCAAATGCTAGGCTTGCTCTGTGCCTGCAGCTTCTCCTCTGCATCCCAGCACTGTGCTCCCAGGCACTGGCTGGGCCAAAANCCCAGTTTACACCATACTGGTCCATGCTTCCTAACTAGCAGTGTCCTTGTGCCATGAAGGGAAGACAGGATATATGTGAGGAAAAGAGTGGCAGAGACCTCACTCAGTAACACATATTTCCAGGAAATAGGACAGAAAACATCTCTGGAATCCTTCCTGTCTTCTAGCTGTGTCTGCTTCCTTACTGGTGGGAACATCTGGATCCTATATATGTATCACATCTGGATCCTACCCACATCACATCTCCATTTCCCAGACCACACAGAGCAGACAAGAGCTTTCCCCCAGGGCAATGAGAGAGCAGATGGCTTCAGCAGGCCCACTCTGCCTCCAAGGTGGCATATGGAATATTAATTAATAATAGATTAATAGACCTTCCCCACACTTAAAAGTTTAATCTGTTTGTGAGCTGAGCTGAGCTGTTTGTGCTCCAGAACAAGGCTTGCATTCCAAGAGCCATGCCATCTCTTTGGAGACATCCTTGGGAGGAAATCACATCAGAAGGAAGCCTGGAGAGAGCAGAAGGCTCACCAAGGCTTGGTTTTGTTTGGAAAAGCAGGAGGCATTTGGAAACTTGAGAGGAGAGGTGGGAGAAGCTGTTAGCCTTCAGCTTCACTGCAAGCAATGAAAGGACAAGAACTTGTCTGAGGAGTGACAGTCACAGCAGTCCCAGGGCTCCAAGGCTTCCTTCCATCACCTGAGTGATCCAAAGGGAGCTGTGCTGTCCCCAGAGCCTGGCTCAGAGCTCCAAGGCTTCCTTCCATCACCTGAGTGATCCAAAGGGAGCTGTG
>VWZO01005087.1:34035-56143 GCA_013396975.1 Bucco capensis
AGCTGTGGGGGGGGGGGGGGGGGGGAAGGAAACACAGCCCCCAGGACAGTATTAATCCCCTTTTTTTTCCCTTACAAACCCCCTAGAGTAGTGAAGTAAAGCTCCCAGTTTACACCATACTGGTCCATGCTTCCTAACTAGCAGTGTCCTTGTGCCATGAAGGGAAGACAGGATATATGTGAGGAAAAGAGTGGCAGAGACCTCACTCAGTAACACATATTTCCAGGAAATAGGACAGAAAACATCTCTGGAATCCTTCCTGTCTTCTAGCTGTGTCTGCTTCCTTACTGGTGGGAACATCTGGATCCTATATATGTATCACATCTGGATCCTACCCACATCACATCTCCATTTCCCAGACCACACAGAGCAGACAAGAGCTTTCCCCCAGGGCAATGAGAGAGCAGATGGCTTCAGCAGGCCCACTCTGCCTCCAAGGTGGCATATGGAATATTAATTAATAATAGATTAATAGACCTTCCCCACACTTAAAAGTTTAATCTGTTTGTGAGCTGAGCTGAGCTGTTTGTGCTCCAGAACAAGGCTTGCATTCCAAGAGCCATGCCATCTCTTTGGAGACATCCTTGGGAGGAAATCACATCAGAAGGAAGCCTGGAGAGAGCAGAAGGCTCACCAAGGCTTGGTTTTGTTTGGAAAAGCAGGAGGCATTTGGAAACTTGAGAGGAGAGGTGGGAGAAGCTGTTAGCCTTCAGCTTCACTGCAAGAATAAAAGGACAAGAACTTGTCTGAGGAGTGACAGTCACAGCAGTCCCAGGGCTCCAAGGCTTCCTTCCATCACCTGAGTGATCCAAAGGGAGCTGTGCTGTCCCCAGAGCCTGGCTCAGAGCTCCAAGGCTTCCTTCCATCACCTGAGTGATCCAAAGGGAGCTGTGCTGTCCCCAGAGCCTGGCTCAGAGCTCCAAGGCTTCCTTCCATCACCTGAGTGATCCAAAGGGAGCTGTGTTTTCCCCAGAGCCTGGCTCAGAGCTCCAAGGCTTCCTTCCATCACCTGAGTGATCCAAAGGGAGCTGTGCTGTCCCCAGAGCCTGGCTCAGAGCTCCAAGGCTTCCTTCCATCACCTGAGTGATCCAAAGGGAGCTGTGCTGTCCCCAGAGCCTGGCTCAGAGCTCCAAGGCTTCCTTCCATCACCTGAGTGATCCAAAGGGAGCTGTGCTGTTCCCAGAGCCTGGCTCAGAGCTCCAATGTTCTTGCATTGAAACTTTGGATGCTGAGGGAGAGCAAAGGAAGTTGAATAGTTTGAAGTGGATTTTTCAAGTCTTATTAAATGGTATATTTTTTTTTCCCCCTCTAATCCTCTGGTTTTGCCAATTGATGCCCTGTTGGGTGTTCTTTTCCCTTAGCCTCCTCTCTCCCCTGGGAATCTCACCTCCTCCTCCTGAGCCTTGCCTAAGCAGCTTTCATTTGGTGTCAGCCTCATCTATTCAATTAAGCTGGGCCCAGCAAAATCCTATTACTGTTGGGAGGGGAGGTGGATAAATGTGTATTCTGACTGATCATGGATTAATCCTGCCATCCACTTAGGGCCTGAAAGGCAATGTCTGCTCAGTTGCTTAGCAATAGCACTGAACCTAAGCCTTAGCATCAGCAAGAAAGGGTCAACTGCTAACTAACTCCCCAGAAGCTCATTGTCAGGCTTTTTGGTTCCCCATTTCCCAAGCTTTATATTTCCTAAATATGAAACAAATAACTTCCAGGCATCATTTTAGGGAAGAAGATAATGGTGAGAGCTCCCCTTTTGTCTGCTCAGCCCTCAGCTGCAGAGCTCAGGGTGCCTCAGACAGATTGCACAGGAGAGAGGAAGGAGAAAAGAGAGAGGAAAGGTTGCTAAGGTGCAGGGAGGAGCAGGAGATTAGTTCATAAAGCATCAGACCTGCTGCTCACTGCTTCATCTGCTACAGCAGACCTCTGCCTACCTGCAACCAGACAAGAGGCTGGGATGTGGACATCAATCCCAACTCTGGAGATGTGGACATCAATCCCAGCTCTGGAGATGTGGACATCAATCCCAGCTCTGGGGATGTGGACATCAATCCCAGCTCTTGGGATTTGCTGGATTATCATAGTGCAACCAGACAAGGAGTTGGCCCAGGGAATGTGGACATCAATCCCAGCTCTGGAGATGTGGACATCAATCCCAGCTCTTGGGATGTGGACATTAATTCCAGCTCTTGGGATTTGCTGGATTATCAGAGTGCAACCAGCACAGGAGTTGGCCCAGGGAATGTGGACATCAATCTCAGCTCTTGGGATGTGGACATCAATCCCAGCTCTTGGGATGTGGGCATCTATCCCAGCTCTGGAGATGAGAACATCAATCCCAGCTCTGGGCATGTGGACATCAATCCCAGCTCTGGAGATGTGGACATCAATCCCAGCTCTGGGAATGTGGACATCAATCTCAGCTCTGGGCATGTGGACATCAATCCCAGCTCTTGGGATGTGGACATTAATCCCAGCTCTTGGGTTTTGCTGGATTATCAGAGTGCAACCAACCCAGAACTTGGTCTAGGTGATTTGGGTACCAGCTCCTGGCTTTTTGCTGGTGGAGATGCTTCATCCATCACCACTCCATCTCTCACAAATGGGGAGGGAAACCTCCTTAATCCACAAGCAGAAGGCACAAAGCCCTGGAACAGCTCACTAGATGTTCACAGCAAGCTCTGGGGAAAGCCTGGAGTTTCCCCAGCACACCTTCCAGCTCTCCAGGTGCCTCTCCCTCTTCCCAGAAGGTTCTGTGTGTGTTCTGTCAGCACATTTCCAAGAGGCAAAAAGACAACGAAATGAATTAGAGTTGTGTCTTAGCCGAAAATGCTGTGGCTCCAGCTGGAGAGGCAACATCCTCCTCAGAGGATTCCAAGGCAAGATAAAGCAGATTCAGTGGCAGTGAATAAACCAGAATGGCTGTGTACTGACACTAAGAAATATCCCAGGCACCTGGGGAACCTGGAAAATGAAATCCTAGGCTTTAAGTACCAACTCAGCCTCTTCCTTTTTTTATCTCACTTTTTAATGCCTTTTGCTGGAAATAACATAAATCTCTGATTGCTCTAAGCACATCCCTGGGCACCTCTGATCCCAGGAATAACTTTAGCTCAAGTAGAGTGCTAATTCTGCAGGTACACACTTTTAATCAAGCATTATTGATCCCAGATAGGGAAAAATCACTCTGCTGTGTCTCCTGCTTTAGTGTGATTAAATAGTTGAGGTTTGGGTTTGGTTTTGCACAGGAGAGCACAGAACAAAGCATCCTAACAGCAGGGATTGCAGGATGGGTTCTGCCCAGAGCCTGGAGCCTAGCCAACAAATTGCTGCTTGATCTGTGCTGGAGATGCTTTGTTCCCCACAGCCAAATGAGGAACAAAGTGTTCCATCCTGACACTCAGATTCCTTTCCTTTGCTTTGCTTGTTTTTATTTTTCCAAGCCTGGAGATGATTAGGCAAAAGTGCTGCTTGGAGGGGGCAGGGGAAACACTGCTTTGGTTTATCCATAGCCTGACAGCATCCTCCTTCCCTTTGCTTTCTCCACAAGCAGATATTGAGGAGAAAGAAGCAAGGAGCAGGGCTGGAGTCCTTCTGCAGGGAAGGAAAGCACAGGGCAGCAGCACTGGAGTGATCTTCTCTTGGATAGGGAGCTTTCTTCTCCTTGGAGCCTTCAAGTGGCAGAGCTCAGGGCTCAGTGCAGCTTGCCCATGGCACCTCTCCCTGCAGAGGATGAGCTCAGCCTCATCCTTTTTTTTCCTCCACCCACACTTTCTTCCCCTTAGCTACACTCAGTGTGCCATTTGCAAGGGAGTGTGGAGGAAAAGTGTCATCCTTATTCCCAGGGGAGGAATTCCTTCTGCATCTCACTAGTTAGCACTTGGCACTGCAGTGATACTACAGCCAGATGTAGGAGAGGGAGCATCCTCTTTGGATCACAGCAGCACACAGGAATTTGGGCTAAGATGAAGCAAACACTCCAGACTGGAAATAGCACAGGGAGTAGGTGTTGTGTGCCTCTCTAGTTCAACAAAATAAAGAGTTTAGAAAACAAACAGCAGCAGAAAGAAGGATGATTATCTCTGTTTCAGAGATGTGCAATGGAGAGATGTAACTCATCCCTTTTGGAATTGTTCCCTACAGCCAGATTTCTCCAGTGGCTCTTGGAGTACAAATCCATCCCTGTTCCTGTTGCTCTCACAAAGCCTTGCAGTCCTGAGAGAGATCTGAGGGATGGAAAGTCACAGTCTCCTGGGTTGGAACTCACATTGGAAGGACACATTCCCCAAGCACAGAGCCAGCAGGATTTGGGGCTGGAATTTCCTGAATGAATTCCAGATATTAGCATTCCTGGCAGCCCTTCTAAAAGTTAAAGAAGAAGATAAATCCTGCAGCTCTTGGCAGTGCAGCTAATGTGTGTGGTGCATCAGGAATGCCTCACTAATGCCTCCTGCTTTCCCTCGGAGTGATGGCAGAGGTGCACACAGAGTGAGAATTCATAATGCAATTTGCAGCCATTCAGTCACATTAGTAGGTTGGAGCAAATAAAAGTTGCAGTCACCCAAATCCAACTCTCTTTTCTCATGCAGAAAGTGGCTAAGAACTCTGCAGAGAAGGCTTGGGACCTTGCTTCCTTCCAAAGAGCACAACAACACAGGCTTGTGGATTCTAGGCACAGGAGATGCCTTGGCTGCTGTCATCCCCAGATCTCCAGAGAGCTGGCACAGAGTGGAGAGGGGAGAAGAGACACAAACTGGACCCCAAAGCTCTTGAACACCAACACTTCACAGGTGAAGAGTCACTGGCCTCATCACCACAGATCCCTAAAGGTTTGACACTTGTTCTCCTCTATCAGCATCTTGCCCATCTCACTACATCAAGAGGACTCTCCTGACCTCAGTGACCTCTATGGAGAGGAATCCACCACCTTGACCAGGCCTTTCAGGAGTGCCAAGCTCTGCCAGGCTGCATTAGCTCAACCCCAGAAGATGCTGTCAGATCCTCGTGGGAATATTGCTGAAGAGAAAACTCCCTGTGCCCAAGAAGCTGCTCCTCACCTCCTTCTCCCCACACATCTCCACAGACAGAGCCATGGAGCTATCTTCAGCTGTAATTGAGGGGAGGTTTCAGGAGAACCAAGCCCCAGGAAGGTTGTCCTAGCAGGAAGCCCAGGAGCTAAAAATGAAGTCTCAGATGCTGAGGAGGTGGAGGCTGGAGGTGTCCTCCCAAGGCTCTAATCAATCTGCAGCACTAGTAGGAGTTTCAGCAATCCTTTGCCTCCCAAGCTGTTATTGTCCTTATTGTACAAACCTTAGAGGAAAGAAGAGCCCCAAACACAATGAGGGATTCAGGGTTGGTTTTTTTTTCTCTTCTCCTTGGATTGCTATTGTTTGGAGTTACCTAGGCAGGAAACATCTGCTTTTTTTTTTTTTCCCCAAAATTACCAGATTTAACTAAAACCTTGCATTCTGTGCTTATTTACTGGGACTTGAGGAGAGGGGAAAAAAAAAACAACAACCCAGCAGAAGAAGTAGTTGGAAGCTAATTACACAGCAGATGCTGAGAGTGGTATTTATTCACCAAAACCACAGAGGTCATTCATTAAAATCTCAGCTTTAATTAGCAAACACCTGTTTTCTGTTTGATTTTACACTGATACGTACTGTCTGCAATTTGCTTCCTTCAGTACAAGCAATTAGATAGCCCTGACAGTAACAGTTCATCTCCTCAGAGGAGCAAGCAAACCCACACCCAGCAGCACAGCTCCCAGGCCTGGGGGGGAATAAGGAGACTTTCCCCCCCCTCTTCTGAATGACACAGTGATGTTGATGTTAATGCTAGTGGTTTCTGTCTCAAAGGAAAATGTCTTTGGAGGAAATAAAGCACCTGAGCTGCAGGAGGATATGTGGAGCTGCTTCCAGACCCAAGCTCCAGTGCAGGGTGCACATCAGGGCTGATGCACTGCATCACTTGCTCCACTCAGCCTCCTCTTGATGCCCTCAAGCATTCCTCAAGCCTCTCAAGTCCTTCAGGGAGAGTTGCCCAGATCCTTGGCTCCTCTCTTGATGCTCCTCACTAGCTGAGGGAAGGCTGGAATGTTGGCAGGAATTGTGCCTTTATGGCCAAGAGGCCAATGGCATCCTAGGATGCATGAAGAGGAGCGTGGCCAGCAGAGCCAGAGAGGTTCTTCTCCCCTCTCCTCTGCCCTGGGGAGGCCTCCCCTGGAATCCTGTGTCCAGTTGTGGGCCCCTCAGCTCCAGAAGGATAGGGAGCTGCTGGAGAGAGTCCAGCACAGGGCCAGCAAGATCCTGAAAGGAGTGGAGCATGTGCCCTAGGAGGACAGGCTGAGAGAGCTGGGTCTCTTCAGCCTGGACAAGAGGAGACTGAGAGGAGACCTCAGCAATGCTTAGAAATATGGGAAGGGTGAGTGTGAGGAGGAGAGAGCCAGGCTCTGCTCCATGGCATCCAATGGTAGGACAAGAGGCAATGGGAGCAAGTTGGAGCACAGGAGGTTTAGTATTAAGCTGAGGAGAAACTTGTTTGCAGTTCAGGTGCCAGAGCACTGGCCCAGGCTGCCCAGGAGCCTGTGGAGTCTCCTTGTCTGGAGCCATTGCAGAGGCACCTGGATGCATTGCTGTGTGAGCTGGTCTAGGTGATCCTGCTCTGGCAGGGGGGTTGCACTAGATGATCTTTCTAGGTCCCTTCCAACCCCTAACATCCTGGGATCCTGTGTCCAAAGGTCTCCTCTCCAGCAAGGTGAAAACCAACTGCTACCCCCCTGCCCTCCCAGAGCAGGCTGAGCTCACAAGTTGGATCCTTCCCATTCCTGGTCACTTTGGAACTGGCATTGCTGTAGTTTCTGTTTGCTGGTGTGTCTAACTGGGAAAGAATTGGAGGTTGGAGCTCCTGGAGACAGTTGTGTCCTCTGCCTGAGGTGCTTCATGGGATGCCTCATGCCCTGCAGGAGTCTCAAATGACCTGAAGGATTTCACTTGAACTCTTTTGGAGTTAAATCATCCAGAAGATAAGCAAGATAGAGGACAGGACACATCTTAGCCTGAAGGAAGAGCACAGACCATCTCCTGGCTCCTAACCACCACCTTGCTTCTAGGCTTGACAAAACCCAGCACTTAAACACTGCCTGGAACAAAACCCTGAGGAAAGAAAATGCCCTTTGATTCCTAAGCTGAGATGAGCTCCTTTTGGTAGATGCCAATTAGACATTATCAGGAATCCTTGTCTGAAAGAGAGGGATTTGAAGCTGATGTTCTACATCACCATCACCCACTGCACATTTCCCTGGGAGCACTTGGGCCTCACAAACAAATATTGGCACTCACCTGATGATCTGATGCCATCTGCCCAAAGCCTTCATCAATCCTTGCCTCAGCTTTGGGATGAGGAAGGCACAGCTCTGTCCTGCAGAGAAGGAGGTGGCACTGAAGCACTCCCACTGATGAAAGCTCCTTGAGAGAGGCAAGGGAGACCTGGCTTTATAAAATTAGCATCATCCAGGATGTATTTTCTTCTCACAACATGCCATGCCTTCCATGTGGGCCATTATTTTCCTGTTTTCTACCCTGCAGGCCTCCTAAGCTGGAAGGATCTGGAGGAACATCTCTTGCTCCCTAGATCTGCTCCTGGAGAGCACTGCACCCTTCTGAGCCCACAGATCCTCCTCCCCTCTCCTGCTTCCTTTGCAAGGGAAGGGTCTAAGCTCCCCTTGCAGGGACCAGGAGGGCTAGGCTGGGCTGGGCTGAGTGGCAGGCAGTTACACTGATGTAGACAGCACTAAAGCATCATTTGGCTTTGTTTTCCCCAGTAGGAATCTTAACCTTATTCTATTGACTTGAAGAGGTAACTGCCCATGAGATAAACTCCACTGAGGGCAAGGCAGGAGAGGAGGAGGCAGCAGCATCCTCTGACAGAGAACAAATATTTGCCTAGGGAGGTGCATTAATCATCTTTAATATCAGGAATGAGCACTCCAAACCCCAGCCCCTATTGAATCAACATTGTTTGAGCAGGGAACATTCCTTCACAGCAACCTGAGAGAAGAAGCAGAGCAAGTTTATGGACATAACCCTAATTAATTGAGTGTGTTTGGCTGGGCTCTGCAAACTGCAGCAGCTGCAGCTGCATGGCAAGGAAGCTCCAGCCCTGCCAAGCTTGCTGTCTGCTTCAGCTGGCAAATATTTGAGACTCCTGCCTGGGAAAGTTGACATAAGCATTGCAATCAATTAAACAAACAAGCTACAAGGCTACTATTGACTGGGAACAGAAAGCTCCAACAAGCCTGGCCAGGGAAGGGAATGTGCATAGAAAGAGGAATTTAGTGAGGGGAGTGGTTGTTAATCCTTTTGCCCAGCCTCACGCTCCACTTCAGCAGAGAAAACCCTAAGCTCTTGCTTTATTCCTGGCAAAATCCAACCTGCCTAGCAAATGCTAGAGGAATTCAAGGCCCTGCTGCTGGAGGAAGGATTCCAGCAGCTCTGGGAGGGAGAGGGACCAGCTGGAGAGAAGCTGGAGGAAGGACATGCCAACTTTTCCTGGTGTTGCAGTGCCAACATCCGTGTGGCTGAATGCCAGATGGTTTCACTCAACACATCCCAGCAGCATTCAGGCTTTTGGGGCTCTGTTGGACTGGGTGAGAATGACAAAAGAGGGCTTGTTGTTTATTGTTTAGTGCCCTTTTTTTACCCAGCCCTCAGGTTCTCCAGCCATGGCCATGAGCACTTCTTTTCCATCTCAGATGCAGAAGCAATTTGCTTCCAACGCCTTGCCCAGTGACACCCAAGCACCCAACAAGGGAGGAGAAGTGCAGCAAGCCAGCAGTGCTTTGCTCTCCAGCACTGAGGAATGAGAAGAGTGCTGTGAGGCAGAAGAAAGCCTCAAGGTTATGTTTGGGAGTGGAGATCCTGTTTAAAGCAGAGCTGCCTGAGAAGTGGCCAAGAGCTGAGGCTGCTGCCAGCCCAGCCAGGCAGAGGCTGGCAGGGAAGCTGACCTTGGCATCTCTGATGCTCCTCAGGACGTGTCTGTCCCAGCTTTGGCATCTGTCAGCCCAGCCTAGCAATCTCACCCTGCTGACAAGCCCTTGCAAGCAGCAGGAGTCCCTTGATGGGTGATGAGAATAGAGGGGATCAGCTCCTTCCTTCCTCCTTCTGGATCAGCTCCTTCTTTCCTCCTTCTGGATCAACTCCTTCCTTCCTCCTTCTGGATCAGCTCCTTCCCTCCTCCTTCTGGATCTGTCCCAGGCACGAGGGATGAGGGCAGGCTCCAGACTGAGCTGCCAGGCCTCTGCTCTCCCTTTTGGACTAGGTGATCTTGAAAGGTCCCTTCCAGGCCAAACCATCCTATGTGGAAATCAGGATGGTGCTGAGGCTCTGGGGCTGAGTGTGGTGGCAGAGTAACTGCCCTGGGGATGGTGGCTGCTCAGCTGGAGCTTGGCCATGGAGCTGCAGAGAGCACAGGCACAAGAGCCAAGGGTTTATGCTACAGAAAGCAGCTGGAGCTTCTCCCCTGGCAGCAGCAGGACCCTCTGACCCATGCCTAAGAGGTGGAAGGATGTCTTTAATCCAATTTGAGGGCTTAGTGTTTGCAGCCCCCAGCCAAGAGAATAGCCCAACAGATGGGAAATGGCAAAGGCACCAGAGAATCAGCTTGGTGCTGCTGGGGGAATTTGCTGTTGGCAGCCTGGATTTCCTCCCTATAATCCTATGGAGCGGGGCAGATGCCGCCTGACTTCTCCAACTGCTGCTGTCACTGGAAGAATCTCCTTCCAGCAGCCTCTGGAATGGGTTATTTCCAGGGATACTTTGGTTCCCATCAGCCTGGCTTCGAGAAGTTCCAAGGCAGGGATGAAATCTCCCAGTTGGATGAGACAAAAGTGAGTCTCACGAGCAGATTCTAGCAGCTAACGGGAGAAGAGACTCTGCTAGGGGTGCAAATCCCACTGAGGATCACAAGGCTTTGGGGCATTTGGTTTAATTTGGCTTGATTGGATTGTTTGTAGGAGGTTGATCAACGGTAAGGATTTGGGGCACGAAAGAATTGGCTTTACATTGGATTATTTGCAAGAGGTGGATCAACTTTGACCTTGCAAAGCTGTCCCTGAGCTGATGTGAGAGCCCTGAGCAGGATGCTTGCTGTGCTCTGCACCAAGAGCTCAGGCAGGAACCAGGGAAGATTCATCACTTTCCACCTTGGTTGGTTGTTTTTTTTGTTGTTGTTTGTTGTTGTTGCTGTTGTCATTCCATTTTGTTCTGTGTCTCTGCATTTATGTGATTTGTGCAGCAAAGGCTGTTTGTGTTTGTATTTACATGAATCTTATTAGAGCCCTGCCTGCCAGTTTGACATGGCATTTCCTCTGCTGCCAAGCTCAGGCCTTCTCCTGCTGATGGGCTTGCTTGGCTGCTTGTTTTTCCCATTTTCTTTTCATCCTAGCTGAGGAGGTGCCCTACTTTCTTGTTTGGAAGATGATAGGCTTGCATTATGCATTCTAAATATAGATTTATGTGGATTTTTAAAGCAGGTTGGCACTGTCATGGAAATAAATGCATTCAGAGTGAGTTTCCTGACCACAGGGAACTTGTGCTAAAAGAATCTGATTTCAGGGTGAGATTAAAACATACTGCAGGAGGTAGGATGTCCAGTTACCTTTCTGTTCAATTGGGGAGCTGGAAGGGGAAGCTAAAAGCTATGTTTTTATTTGTTATCCCTTAGGATTGGCAGGAGGAGCAGAGAGTATAGACTGAGTGAGGAGGACACTGAACTCTCCAGTGGGATTTGAGCACCCAGCAAGCTTCATAAAGCAGAAAGCTCCTAAAGGAGGATTCCTCTTGGTCATCCCAGGAAGGTAGCAAGCCCTGGCTGGAGCCTCACTGCCTCTGAACTCTTCCAATGGGCATTTTTCAGCTCCTGTAGAGGATGAAAGATGCAGACTTGAGCCCTAGCTGAGAGCAGTGACATGTCTAAGCCTCCTGAGTTAGAAGCAGAAGCAGGATGTCCTTCCCTGAAGTTGTGTGTTTAGTAGCTCAAGTTTAGTTAACTAACACTGTCATGGAGATTTCCCCTTTCATTTAGGAAGCTTGGCTCCTTCTCCTGCTGAGGCTTTGCTTTCCTGCTTAAAATTCCACAGCCAAATTTCTCTGTAGCCTAACACCATTGATTTCCCTGGACTTACAGCAGGGATAAAGCAGCTAACACTCACTTATCCTATCCCCCCCTGTAATTTTTCCTCCATCAGGTAAAGCTCTGCCTAGCAGACAGGATACAGGGAATTGTCACAGCCCATGTCCTTGTGACATTTCATTAAGCTGGGCTTTTAAAGCTTATCATTAGAGGGGCTGAAGGCTTGTTGGAAGAGCTTAATTGCATCCTATTTTCCCTGACTGAAGATGCATGTGGAAAGTCAACTTGCATTTTGATTTTGCTTTGGTTTCTCAAGGTCTTTGTGCTGCACAGAATGTTAAATCCTTTCAGCTGCCTCACCTGGGCTTTGCACAGCTCCTGCTCAATGCTGATGTGCCTACTCCATCCCAGGATAAGCCAAGCTCCAAGAGGAGCACAGGCTGGAGCTTACCTGGGAGAGACTTGGTACAGGTGGGGAAATGCTGGCAAGGTTATCCCAAAACACACAGGCCAAAGAGAGGAGTCTTTCTAGTCCCTTCCTTTAAAATCCTCCAGACAAGAGCTCAGACTCCAAACAGCTCTTTCCAAACAGTATCCCAGGATCCCAGGATGTCAGGGGTTGGAAGGGACCTGGAAAGCTCATCTAGTGCAACCCCCCTGCCAGAGCAGGATCACCTAGACCAGCTCACACAGCAATGTGTCCAGGCAGCTCTGCAATGGCTCCAGACAAGGAGACTCCACAGGCTCCTGGGCAGCCTGGGCCAGTGCTCTGGCACCTGAACTGCAAACAAGTTCCTCCTCAGCTTAATACTAAACCTCCTGTGCTCCAACTTGCTCCCATTCCCTCTTGTCCTACCATTGGATGCCATGGAGCAGAGCCTGGCTCTCTCCTCCTCACACTCACCCTTCCCATATTTCTAAGCATTGCTGAGGTCTCCTCTCAGTCTCCTCTTGTCCAGGCTGCAGAGACCCAGCTCTCTCAGCCTGTCCTCCTAGGGCACACGCTCCACTCCTTTCAGCATCTTGCTGGCCCTGTGCTGGACTCTCTCCAGCAGCTCCCTATCCTTGTGGAGCTGAGGGGCCCACAACTGGACACAGCATTCCAGGGGAGGCCTCCCCAGGGCACAGGAGAGGGGAGAAGAACCTCTCTGGCTCTGCTGGCCACGCTCCTCTTCATGCATCCTAGGATGCCATTGGCCTCTTGGCCACAAGGGCACATTGCTGCCTCATGGGCATCCTCCTAGCCACCAGCACTCCTAGAGCTTTTTCCCCAGGGCTCTTCTCCAACACATCAGTTCCCAGTTTGTACTGATCCATGTTGTGCTCCTGCCTTCCATCTCAAAGCCTGGCAGGACACAGAAAGTGCCAAGCAGGAGCTCTGGGGCTGAGCAGGCAAGATGCTTGTGTCTGTGCTCAGCTTTGCCCCTCCTCATTCTGCTGTCATTTAAGCATCTCTCCACTTGTAAAGGTTTCTGTGAGCTGCTCTTCCAGAAGGTGAACTGCAGCCTGAGGCTATTGTGGAATTAGAAAAGCAAAGGGCAAATCTAGTTATTTTGTGCAGCACTCACACCCAGGGAACAGCCTAGCAGGATGATCAATCCTGGGCTCTTTGGGCTGGATTCTGCCCCCAGCACAAAATGTTTAGGCTTACACCAAGCCAAGAGAGGCATCAGAATTGGCCTTTGGCTCATTTAGGGCTTTTCCCCTCTCTTCATCATCCCCAATTAGCTCTGCTTGGAAGAGAAGGTTACACTCCAGCAGCCTCAGATCAAACTTTGTCCAGCTAGGAAGTTACACAAAATCCCCACAATATTAAGATCCCCAGGGGTCTCCATGGATTTATTGTTGCATTCTACTTGTGCCAGGGCAAGATTCTGCCCAGAGGAAAAGGAAAGGAGCAAGGCTGCAGGGATTTGCTTGGCTGTCAGGGAAGCTCTCCTGGTCCTCTAGAAGTACATCTGACCTCAGCAGACCTTGCCCTGACCCTTCCAAGGGATGAAAGCCAACTGGAAGGCTAAGCTAGGAGAGCTATGCTTATCCCCTAGGAGAACATCACCCAGGGAGATCTTCCTCTTCCCTCCAGAAGGAAAATTGCCTGTGCTTAAGGCTCTCTGGAGGTTTCACAGCAGAAGCATCAGTGAGAGCCTGGAGGGAGGTGACCATAAACCCAACCACTGATTGGCAATCCAAGGGAATGGACAAGCTGGGGGAATTCTCCATCCATATGACTGATAACCAGGCAGAGGTTGCTCAGAAGAATTGCTTGGGCTATGTCATTCCAGCAGCTTTCCAAGGAAAATTAGAAGAGAAAACCTCTGTGTCGAGTTCCACAGGAGAAGTGTAGTGAGAGGAGAGAGAAGATGATGCTCTTTTTTCCTGGGATATCTTTAGGTCCCAGGGCATGATAAGCAGCAGTAGCCAATATGAGGTGAAGCATAGTTCACAGGCAGAAAAATAAGAGGCCTAATAGAGCAAAAAAATAGCAACACTCATTGTTATTTAAAGGTCATACAAATGGTGTTCACCTGGGAAAAGAAAGGAAAAGCACTTTCAAAGCAAATAAAGGCCAATCCTCCCAAAGCAGAGCTGAGTTAGCTTAAGCAAGGCCAATTCTCATCATCATGCAAGGCTCCTAATTGTCTCCAATTATTCTGCTCCATTATGGCCCAATTGTAGCATCACTCCAGCTTTGCCATGTTCAATGAGGCTGGGTCAAGCAGCAGTTCCTCTTCCCTGGCTTCACTTCCACACTCACATCCTGCTGTCAGCTGGAATTTGCTGGGCAGCTGCTAACAAACTGAATATGCATTTGATGGGGCATGGGGATTCCAACTCCACTTCCCCAGGAAGAAATTGGATTACCACAAGTCTATGGACACTTTTAAAACAACCCAGCAGGCTTTGGGGTTTTTGAATATGCAAATGGATTCTTGTTTGTTTTCTAACTCACTTCTGGATTTGTTTTTCCATCTGTTCCTCACCCAGGGCATGACTTGGCTCTTCCCAGGAGCTGCCCACAGAAGCCAAGCCAGCTTGGAGATGCCCAGCAGTGCCCAAGCTTCCAGGCTGGGCACCTACATCAGCCCCTGGAGAAACACTCCTCACTGACTGAATCCCTTCATTTGTTGGTATTCCAGTTGGGAATAACAACCCAGCTGTGCAAAGAGGGGATCATGACTCTGAGGCATCTCCATCCTAGGAACTGATCCTAGCTCATTGTTCTCTGGAGGAAGCCAAGAGCAAAAGGAAACTTGCCAGTGGAAAGGACTTCTTCCCCACTTTCCTTTTTAGCTTCATTCAACACTGATTCAGGATGAAAATGGATCTGCAAGGGCAAACTGATTTCTGTGGCTGAAGAGCTACCACATCCAAATGGAAGTTGAGGGATGAGCAAGCTCAAGGAGCTCCAGGAATGCCCAGGGAGGTAGAGCACTTGAGATGGACAAACAGTGAGCCAAGGGCAAATCCCATCTGAGATGGACAAACAGTGAGCCAAGGGCAAATCCCATCTGAGATGGACAAACAGTGAGCCAAGGGCAAATCCCATCTGAGATGGACAAACAGTGAGCCAAGGGCAAATCCCATCTGAGATGGACACACAGACAGTGAGCCAAGGCCAAATCCCATCTGAGATGGACAAACAGACAGTGAGCCAAGGCCAAATCCCATCTCTGCCACCAAAAGCACAGGCAAGGGCAAAGCAAAGCATTGCTTCAGTCCAGCTGTGCCTTTAGGGCAGTGCAAAGCCTTCAGAGCTCAGGATGCTCTCGTCCCAAAAATCAAGGCCAAGGTAGGAGCTTGCTGCTTGCTGAAGCCCAAGGACACTGCAGCAAGGAGAAGGCTGCTCCCTGCTTGAGCTCTGCACATCTAATTGAATTACACCTCTGATTCCATCAGAAAACACAAGAACTTTGGGCTGTGCAACACCTTCTGTGCTCAGCACCTGAACCTGGGCTCAGCACTCCTCTCCCTGCCAGCTGGAACACAGCAATTAGTTCCAGCAAGGACTAGATTTGCTTATGGAACTAATTAGAGCTCAAGCAAGTGGCTCCCTTTTTTGCTAATGACATAGTGGTGTCCCATCCATCAGCCACTCTTAAATTGTTGTTCTATTAATGTAAAGCTAATAATCATGGCTCTGGTAAATTGAATAAATGTTCTTGCCAATTCTCCAGTGCAATTAATTCACATAAAAGCCTCTGGAACACAAATTAAAATGATATACATCTTGCCGAGAGTTTCATTGAAAACAAAGCTAAATAATAGAGAAATTATATATGTCTTTTTTCTTCTTTCCTTTGCACGTTCTTATGTTTGCTGAAGTTAATGGCCAAATAATCACTGCAATTGGAGTTGTTCAGCATTTTCCTTTGCATAGGGAGGGATTCATGATTCCAGACAGCCTGCTCCCTATCCAAGGGTGATTCCAGATGATGCTGCAGGAGGTCAGGGGACTTGTGTTCCCTCAGAGCCAGCTGCAGCTAAATGACACTCATCTGTTTCAGGGAAGCATTTGTGCAGAGAGAGCCCTGATGCTGCTGACACACACAAATCTGACCAAGTCCTCCCTGCTACAGAAGGGAAAAAACACACTCTGCCAAGCCCCAAACCTGCCCTGGATCATCTGAAACAGAAGAGTGAAGGTTGCAAGAGAGCTCCAAGCTCATCAAGTGCAACCAGGACACTAAGTCATGGCCCTGAGCAGAGCATCTCTGTGCTTCTTAACCCCCTCCAGGGATGGAGACTCCAGCACCTCTTTGGGCAGCCTGGGCCAAAGCTTAACAAACCTTGCAGGAAAGAAATTCCTCCTGATATCCAATCTAAACCTCCCCTGGGGCAACTTGAGGCCATAATGAAGGAGTCCCACTGTGTTCTGCGATGCTGTCAGGCACAGCAGCTGAGGTGTGCCTACAAACCATGATGCCTGGTGGAAAGGAGCTTGTCTGAAGCTCTGACAGCTGCTCACCAGGTGAGCACTGCCTGCTCTGGTGCTGCTCCTGCCACCTCCTCTCAAAGTGTCTTGAGTATAGACAGTTATCTGCCTCTGGGCCTGAGCTCCACACCAGCTTTGCTTCTCATCCCTTGCCCAAGATGATGCTTCCATCCTACACCCTTCCTGCCACTCCAGCTACCCAAGCATCCCCTGCTGAATGACATCACCATCTCCCAACAGCTCTTAAGATGCTAGGTGACACTTGTCTCTCTGTTTTCCCAGCCTAGCCTCAAGGGCACAAGTTGACTGGAGACAGAGGGCAGAGAGACCTGAGTTTAACTTCTCTGCTTTCCTTTCTCTTTATTACCTTGCCATTCAGCAGGAGGATGGTCAGCAGGTAATTTATGGTATCATGCTGATAGAAAGGAGTTTGTCCTCATGCAATAAAAAGCTTGGAGCAGCAGCAGTGCTAATAAAATGAGAATTAACACAAGAGGAGAACAAAGAGGGGAGGGAGGAGAAAAGGGAGTCATTAAATCAGGAGCACCAAGGTCTGGCTGACATGTGCTCCAGTCAATACTCCCATCAAGCTTTATACTGGCTGGAGGGTGGGAAAATGTTGTCATCCTGGGGGCATGTGAAGAAAGAACCACTGAGATATGATAGATTCCCTTCAGCAGTAACAGGAGAAGGAGAAATGCTCCTGGGATCTAGAAGTCTGAGGGGGAAAGATGCCAGGCTGGGAGTTGACATCTGGGAGAAGAGAGGTGCAAGGAGCTATTGCTGTGGGAGAAGCTGTTCCTGAGGCATCCTCTCCCTACAGCACTGCAAAGGCTTGGTAGAAAACCAAGGAGGTCTGGCAACCTTTTGGTAGAGTTTGGGCCCCTCCAGGGTTCCTGGAGTGCAGCTCAGCTTGCCCAAGGAGCCTGTCTGCTGGCATCTGAGAGCAGCATCAGGGCTCCTGGCTCCTAGGAGAGGGCTCAGCTACAGCAAGAGGGTTGAAATAAAAGCACCATGGACTTAAATGAAACCTCCTTGCTTTTGTCTTTGTGCCTGAATGAATCCCAGTCATTTATCTGGTAGACTTCACATTGCAATTAACTTGCTTCCCTTCCCTACACTCCCTGCTTTACTCCCCTTATCTAGAGGAGCACCTTCTGCTCCTAAACCCCATCCCAGCATCTTGTCTGGCTGCAGAACTGAGGGAGTGAAGAAGGATGCTCACAACTTGTGAGGCAGTCCCTGGCAGTAGGTGTCAGGAATGAGAGACTTCCATATTCAACCTAGCAAGAAATGGACTGTGTGGGCTGGGATTTTGGGCTCCTGGCAAATGAGCATCCAGCCCTTTCCTCCTGATCCTGCAGAGTTAGCTGGGATGGCAGCTGAGTGGATTATGGAGTGGGATGCTGTGGGCTGCCAGCAGCTGATGCACTGGGTTGACTCCCCAAGCCAAACCTGGGCTCCTCTCCCTCCCTCTGAGCTTAGCCAAGCCTCCTGCTTGCTGCCTGATTTATGCCTCTAGCTTGTGGCAGCTCACAGGCAGCTTGGCTTTAATTGGAGCTTGGAGAGACAACTGTCTGCAGCTACAAATCAACCTCTTAGCTCACTTCCCCTCTCCACCCTGCATTCCCATGGGAATGAACCATCAGAGGAGAAACAAAACATCCCAAACAAGCTTGGAGGAACTTAAAGCTACTTGACTTTCTCTAGCTGTCCTAAAGCACTCATGGAAATGTAAGCCCTTAAATCCCATGTTTGGGGCTTTTTTTCCATGCCTATGCAACTGATAGAGCTCAAGTCTAACTTGCTAGCTCAAGCCAAAAGGGCATCAGGGATGTACAGGACCACATCCTGAGTCATTCCAGCCCTGGCTGGGATGTCTGTGCACATCTAAACACATCTAATATTGGCAGTAAGAGCTATCACATCCTCAGGCATCCATCAGCAAGTCAGATTTTCCTTCATTTCAATAGCATTGCAGCTTTAAAAGGAAAAGTGGTTAATTATCTTAACCAGCTATTATTGCTATTGTTTTCTCCTACAAGCAGCACATCCAAGAAAACATGGAAGGAGGAGGGGAAAAAAAAAGCCTCCCCATGCTTGATTGTGCTCTAGCCTAGCAAATCTAGCCCAGCTAATCCAATGAGGGTGTCCTAGCCAGGCTCCAATATTGCATAAATCATGAATAATACATCAGGCAACAACAACAAAAAAACCAACAACTGAGGAACTGCAAGAGAATCAAACCTAGATGGGAATAAATAAAACATAACAGCAGAGCTGCAATCATGTTAGCTCTGCTGATAAAATGTGTTTGTGTCTGCAGGAGGAGGAGGGAAGCATCTCCCACTAAACGATTGCCAGAGCATCCATAACAATAACAAGAGCTCCATGGCATGCCGAGCAAAGGGATAATTAACAGCTAAGGAGCCAGCTCTTTGGTGGAGGATGGCAAGGCAAGGGTTAACAGTGACTTCCCAAAGGTGTCAGGAGTCTGAAGGGGAGACTCAGGGGAGACCTGAGCTCTCTTTACAGCTCTCTGAAAGTTTACAGTGAGCTGGGGGTTATAGATCTCCTCTCCAGGGTTAGCAAGGAGACGATGAGATGAAATGGCCTCAAGTTGCCCCAGGGGAGCTTTAGATTGGATGTCAGGAGGAATTTCTTCCCTGCAAGGCTTGTTCAGTCTTGGCCCAGGCTGCCCAGTGAGGTGCTGGTGTAAAAAAAGAGCTTTATCTAGAAAAGAAAAGTGCATCTTGAAGATGTCTTTTCAATCCTTGGATGCTAACTTAAAGGCAAACAAGGTCTGTCCACTCTGCCCAGCCACTCCTGAGCTTATGGACATTCCAGCAGCTCGGATGCTTTCTGCCTCCAGTTCTTCTCCCCTGGGCTCTGTTCAGTGCTCTGAAAGCAGCACTGTCCCTCCCTAAGCCCTGGGAGCACTAAAGCTTCTGCAAACCCAACCACTTCCAGTGAAATAAATCTCTTCCAACCTCTAACATTTCCCAAGCTTGACTCTTGCAGCTAAAATGTGCCTGGAAGCTGGGTTTTTTGTTTTAACTTTATGATCACCTTAAGAAGCAGAAAGTCAGAAGGATAAAGGAGAGATGACTTTGCTCCAGGCCAGCTGGCATCAGAGCAAGGATTAATGTTGGGAGTCCTTCCTCTCAGACCCACTTGGGATGAGACTGAGCTGAGCTGACTCTGAATAAGCTCTGAGTCAGGCACAACACCTAATCCAGCTTGGAGCTACTCATCTCCATCAGGATAAAGACCTTGACAGGCTACATGCAACCTTCCTCACCATCTAAACCCAAGGGTGGGATTGAGTTTGAAGTGGATGCCAGTCCTGAGCAATCCAGGGGGGGATGCAGGAGCTAGCAAACTGCTAGCTCAGGGAATGGCACTGCTCCTGCAGCCCAAGGCACAGAGTTTGGCTTCTAAATTCCTCTTAGCTGGATCCCAGCCTTGCACTTAGGATGAAAAAACCCCAAATGACATCAATTTAACTTAAAACAAGTTGAGACAACTCAAGTGTAGTCTCTCTAAAGGACATGGTTTTGTGGCATGGAAGTGATAGGTTAGTGGTTGGACTTGTTGGTCTTAGAGGTCTCTTACAACCTCAAGGATTGTGTGAAAATTCATCTCTGTAGTGAGTGAGATGATGCAGAACAGATCTGCAGCAAGCTTTGGAATAACAAGAGCCAGTCTAGGTCATTGCTGCACTGGGATCCTCATCTCTGGGAGCTGAAGCACAGAAGCCATGCAGGAGGTGGTGGCATCCCAAGCAAAGTCCCTGTGGCTCCTGCCCTGAGTGGCAGGGAGAGCTTCCCAAGGTTTTTACCTCCTTCTTCCCCATCTCCATCAAGGAACTTTGGACCAGCCTGATGCCATCTCAGCAGCAAGAGATGCTAACAGAAGCACCAGACACTAGCAGGCAGCTTGAGGATCTGTTTGTGAGCTTTCCCATCCTCACTCCACAGACAATAATGTTTCTCCTAGCCTGTAATATGCTTTCAAAGTCTCTCTGAGTGTATGAAATATTGTTACAGGCTCTGTGCTCGGGTTTGTTTGTCAGCACAGACTGCACTGAAGCAGCAAAAAGCTCTTTGAGCAAGAGCTGCTTATTCCTATTTAGCCCTGGCTTACAGCATCTGCATCACAAAAGGTTTTGCATCTGCTCTTGCACTGCTTAGCAGGACAACACAACCCCCAGAAATTACCTTGTTCTTTCAACTCCTCCAGTCTTGCCAACAACAATCCAACAACCTTTTTTTGTGTTGATAATATCTTTGGCTTGGTTTTCTTTTACATCAGGGCACTCAGAGCTTTCCTTTGATTGCTCTAGGAAAGCAAAGTGTTCAACTCACTCTGCCTCTGGGGCAGCCAGGGGAGGGCTGAGCAAATCCAGCTCCAAATCACCCACACCACTTATCCTTCCTCTTTTTCCTTTTGAGTTCAAAGAAAAGAAGCAGCCTGGTTTTTATCCAGCAACCTAAACCACTCAGAAATCCCCACCTGTAGCTGAATTCCCACTTGGATAATGCAAGAAGCCACATTGCTCTGGAGAATATTTGCTCTTAAAGGTTGGGAATTCAACTATTCCAGGGCAGGTGTCCAAGCTATGGAGCTTGGTCAGAGCTGCAAAATCTCTTCTTTTTCCCCTTGTTTTCATTCTTAGCAGAGCTCTCTCAGTGAAAAACTATTCAGGGATGATGTAAATCCAGCTGGCTGGAACAGGAGAAGAGAGAGGAAGAGGAGAAAAGGAGAATAAAGCTCTTAGAGTAACAGCTTGGCCACCAGAAAATATATATATATGTATATATGGAACCTGCTAAACCCTCTTTCCCTGCTCCCATCTCACTGGGCAATGTCCTGGCATTATCCAGATTGGATGTTGTTCCTTTATCCCCTCCAACCCAAAAGTGATTTGCTGGCAAGTGTTGAAGCATCATTGCCTTGTGTTTGTCTCCCTGCCCACCAGAGCTCCAGCTTGTGCTCTGGGACACAGCAGGAGCTGTTAAAATCCAGCCCCAGGGTCAGCAAAACAGAGCACATGGAGCTTTAAAAGAGGAAGATCTGCTGCTCTGTACCAACCCAGGAGAGACAACAGAGTGAGCATCCTGGCCTGAGATGGCAAGGGAAGGCTGAGATCTGCACACAAGTGGAGAGGTTAGGCAGCACCTGGGACATGCCAGAGCCTTGTTTGTCTAATATTAGGAGGAGAGAAATCCTAATCAGAGAAGAGACGTGCAAGGCATGAGGAGACACGAGGCAGCAAGCTCTGCCCCAGCCCAGGGACGGAAGGGACATGGCACTGAGAGGAGAGGACAATCAATCTTCTGCTGTCCATGGGCTGCATCCAGAGAAGCGCTGTGTGCCCTAGGGTGGCCAAATAGTGCTCCAGTGTACCCTAGGGTGCCCTAGGGTGGCCAAATAGTGCTCCAGTGTACCCGAGGGTACCCAAGAAGTGCTCCAGAGTGCACTAGGGTGCCAGAGAGGTGCTCTAAAATGCCCTAGGGTGCCCTAGGGTACCTGACGAGTGCTCCAGTGTGCCCTAGGGTGCCCTAGGGTGCCCGAGGAGTCCTCCAGTGACACCTAGGGTGCACACGGATTGCTCCAGTGTGCCCTAGGGCGCATGATGAGTGCTCCAGGATGCCCTAGGGTGCCCGAGGAGCGCGCTGGGGTGCACTAGGATGCCTGAGGAGTGCTTCAGGGTGCCCTAGGTTGCCCAAGGCGTGCTCCAGTGTGCCCTAGGGTGCCCGAGGAGTGCCCTAGGGTGCACTAGGGTGCCCGAGGAGCGCTGCAGTGGGCCCTAAGGTGCACGAGGGGNCCCTAGGGTGCCGGAGGAGTGCTACAGGATGCCCTAGGGTGCCCTAGGTGTGCCTTAATGTGCCCGAGGGTGCCCGAGAAGTGCTCCAGTGTGCCCTAGTGTGCCCTATGGTGCACGAGGAGCGCTCCAGTGACCCCTAGGGTGCCCAAGGATTGCTCCAGAGTGCCCTAGGGTGCACGAGGGCTGCTCCACGGTGCCCTAGGGTGCCCGTGGAG
>VWZO01005089.1:240-18314 GCA_013396975.1 Bucco capensis
TAAGAATTGAGAATTTAACCAATTCATGATCACTAAGCCCAAGACAGCCTCTGACCACCACATCTCCTGCTAGTCTTTCTTTATTTGTGAACAGGAGGTCAAGCATGGCACCCTCCCTGCTAGGCTCATCTACCAGTTGTGTCAGGAAATTATCTTCCATACACTCAAGAAATCTTCTAGGCTGACTGCTGTCTGCTGTGTTACATTTCCAGCAGATGTTTGGTAGGTTGAAGTCCCCAATCAGAACAAGGGCTGGCAACTGTGAGACTTCAGCCAGCTTTTTGTAGAATATTTCATCTGCCTGCTCCTCTTGGTTGGGTGGTGTATAGCAGACTCCCAGCACAAGATCTCCCTTATTTGCCTTCCCTTTCATCCTTACCCATAAACACTCAATATTATCATCACTAAAATCAAGTTCTATACACTCAAAACACTCCCTAACATACAGGGCCACACCCCCACCACTCTTTCCTTGTCTATCCCTCCTGAAGAATAGGAGCTGCAAGAAGCTGGTACAACTCGTATTTAGAGCACACTAGGGCTCCTCATGGGAACACTGAATGTTGGATACCCACCTTTTTTATTACAGAGACAAATGCAAACAATGCCAAAAGTATCTCATGAATTCACAGTTTTGTCTTGCACTGTTGATATTTTGACATTACAGTTACTTCAGGGTTTACAAGAACTTCATTCTTGGATGGTGTAAGACTTCAGAATTCTACTGGTAGTTAACAGATGTCTTGAACTCCTGAAAATGACAACAAATGGGGCAGAAGTAAACTTAAGTGCCCTTTTAATAGGCTTGTGATTTGCCTTGATACACAATTTCATAGTGTCTATACAGCTAGGAATATAGCATAAACTGTTAGATTGACATTGTTTCTGTAGAGTCAATACTTACTAGAGCATGGAGGTTATAGAATGCTGCACTGGGAGGAAAGAGTTTTACAGGTTATATTATTTTGAAAAAGGAAGGACTGGAGAAATTTACATTTCAATTGATCTCCTAATCAAAAATAGGTAATTGTCCCAAATAAGAAGTCCTATAAATACCTAAATGTTTCCCAGGCATCCAAATAATCTTGAAAAATCAAAAAGTAGTACTTTTCCAATATTCACTAAAATATAAAATAGAGCTGTATTCTAAAGTATTTCTTTGATAATTCAAAAGATTCCCTTTCAGCCAACCCTTAACTGATTGATATAAATTGGAAGGGATCTTTGGAGTGGTATTTTGTAAGGCTGGAACACAGAGACGAGGTGAACGTCTCAGAAACAGTGTTCAGATGATGTGCCATGAATTACTCCCTAAGACTTGATATTAAGCGTGTGACAGATACCTAAAACAATTAAGGAGATTTTTCTCTTATTAAATATAGTCTACTTTACAATTTGGACAAACAACAGTTTTAATTCTTTTTTCATTCTTAAATTTCCAGGTGTGAGTCGTAAGTCCCAGATAAACTTTAGGAAAATGAATACACCTCAAATTTTAAAGTAGTAGATTCCAGTCAGTCAATCTGTGTATTTAATGCCTGAAAGCTTGTATACCAAAACATTTAGAGTTGTCTTCTCTGCAATGCTACTTGACCAGTACAGATGCAGAGATGGGAAGATGTGTGTGGAGGATGAATCATAGAATCGTAGAACAGTTACAGCTGGAAGAGACCTTGAAGATCATCGAGTCCAGCCTTTGTCCTAGCCCTGTCAACCTGCTAAATAATGCCCCCCAATGCAACATCCAGCCGTCTCTTAAACACCTCCAGAGATGGTGACTCAACCACCTCCCTGGGCAGCCTGTTCCAGTGGCTGACAACCCTTTCAGGAAAGAATTTCCTCCTCATATCTGGCCTGAACCTCCCCTGGCACAATTTACATCCATTTCCCCTTGTCTTACCACTCTCCACTAGGGAGAACAGACCAATCCCTGCCTCTCTACAACTTCCCTTCAGGTAGTTATAGAGAGTGATGAGGTCTCCCCTCAAACTTCTCTTTTCCAGCCTAAACAGTCCCAGATCACTCAGTCTTTCCTCATCAGGCTTATGTTCTAAGCCCTTTATCAGCTTGATAGCCCACCTTTGTACCCTCTCCAGCACCTTAATGTCCCTCTTGTAGTNCCCAGCAAAGCATATGCCCATCCAAGCCAAGAGCACTTAATTTCTCTAGGAGAATGCTGTGCGCAACTGTATCAAATGCTTTGCTAAAATCAAGATAAATAGCATCCACAGCCTTTCCTTCATCCAGCAAGTGGGATGAAGGGCAAAGGAGCCTAGGAACACTGGACATTCTTTAAGAAGCAAATCTTTAAGGCACAGGAGCAGGCTGTCCTGGTGTGCCATAAGATGAGCTTGTGGGGAAGAAGACTAGACCGGCTAAACAGAAAGCTTTGGCTGGAACTCATGAAGAAAAGGAAAGTTTATGGCCTGTGGAAGAAGGGGCAGGCAACTCACGAAGACTACAAAGGTATTGTGAGGTTATGCAGGGAGAAAACTAGAAGGGCCGAAGTCCAACTAGAACTTAATCTGGCTAAAATCATAAAAGAAAAAAAAAATATTTCTGTTAATGCATTAACAATGAAATGAGGACTAAGGACAATCCCCATCCTTTATTGGATATGAAGGTGTCCTACCAGCTTTCAGAGAAATGCAGTCACTTGTTAAAGGAACCTTGGCTAGAAGCAATACCACCTTAGCAGAATAAATTCTGCTCCAGCCAGAACTAGGACAGAGGGATAACATAGTGACTAAGGATGAGGAAAAGGCTGAAATAGGTACTGAATGCCTTCTTGCTTCAGACTTTAATGATAAGACCAGTTGTTCTCCAGGTACCTAGCCCCCTAAGCTGTCCAACAAAGTCAAGGAGCAGAATGAAGACCCCATAATTCAAGAGAAATGGTCGGTGACCTACTGCAGCACTTAAATGCACACAAGTCTATGGGCCTGCTTGGAAGACATCTTTGAGCTCAGGAATGACCACCTCCAGCTGGTTTGAACTGAATGTTGATGACACACAGCAGAATTACAGGACAGGAAACCAGCTGAAAGTGGTGCTAATATAGCTCAAAATTGGGGCCATGCTAGTGAAAGGAAAATCTGATATTGCCATGTTTTGTACTACATAGTAATCTGACACACATGCAGGCAGTATTTTTATTGAACCGTTGTAAATAAGATACAGGATTCACATTTCAGTAGTCCCAAAGGTATTCTAGTCTCATTGCTTCTCCACAAGCAGAATGCCTCCTGAGACTGCCACCCATGGCTCGTTTATTTTCCTGTCTTCTTCCTTTGACTGATGCTGAAAAAGGGATATTTTTGCCTTCCAATTCTGTTTCACAGAACAATTAAACTTTCTTGTTTTGCAGAGTAAATCGATCTAAACATACAAGGGGATATTATATCATATTTTCACTGTTTGTTTTGGTATATATTATGTAGAGTATTAGTACATATTAGTAAAACAAGGAAAAAAAAGATTTTTTTAATAGCCACTCTGAGCAATATTCTGAAAAAAAATTCTGTAGGTTTGTCAGATGGATGTGTGTTTATCATTATCAAGCACCCTTACTGATGGTCTCACTCCTTAGTTGTGTTTGATGGAATGTGGAAAAAATTATGAGGGACATTTATTTCTTGTCACAAGAAAGTGATATTATGAATCATATAGTCTTACAAAATCGTTAAATGTTCTCATCAATGATATGACTTTGTTCATTTTCCAGTGTTGGTATCATGATCAAGAAATTGACATGAAGTAAGTTCAAGACCTTCTTCAGGAAAGGAAAAAGCAGTTGATTTTTTTTTCTTTCAGCTGAGGCAGTGACACCAATTTTATTTTCTCTTTCTACCCTGTAATTTAAGAAATCACTCCTTTTAGAACCACAGCTAATCTGCTGACATAGCACTAACTTTATTTTCAGTTTGTGAAACACTGATAATAAGATAGAGACCTGCCCTTGGTAAGTTTTAACTCACCCAGTAAGACAGTATCTTTGATGTATTATGTCCATAAAGGCCATGGAAGAAAAGCAGAGCACCATGCTGAAAAATAATAGCCTATCATGTAACTGAGAGTATGACTCAACAACATGCTAATAAGCAGGTGTCTGTGGTGTTCACAACGGTGCATCTGCCCTCTGAACAGTTTTCACTACCTGCAGTTCAGGCTATGACTGCAGCTGTGAAGGAATGGGAAAGCCAGTTTATGTGACCTCTGTGATATTCTGTGCTGAAAGTTTGTGATTCTCCCAAGCAATGTGGAACTGGCCACAGGCGGCTTGCTTTTCACACAACTGTTTGTGGAGATGCAGATCCAGACTATGGAAGACAACACTAAGGACAGGCATCCAAATGGCTTTGTGATCCTATTCTCACTTTGCAAATCAGTCCAAAAGATACTATTTAAAAACACTGTCCCCTGAACTGTATGTTCAGGCATGTCTTCATTATACACGAAAGCAATTTAACAGGTTACTATCTCCTCCTGTGAACAAAACAGTTTATATGTCTCAGAAAAAGTGATGGTAGGGTAAGTAGAGAGTTCAGTGTGTGAACTAAGCCAGGAAAGGCACTGATTCGCATTTGTACAGTGTGCAGTTTTGGGCACCTCAATACAAGAATGTATTTAAACAAAGTGCGTGCAGATGAAGGTGACCAAGATGGTGAAAGGCCTCAAGGGCAAGACTTACAAGGAGTGGATGAGGCCACTTGATTTGTTCAGCTTGGAGAAGAGAAGGCTGAGGGGGGGGGGGCCTCATCACAGTCTAAAACTTCCTGAAGGGAGACAGTGGAGGGGGAGGTGCTGTTCAACACTCTCTGGTGACAGGAGGAAATGGAATGAAGATGTATCAGGGGAAGGTTCTTCACTGAGTGGCTGGTCACTGGAAGAGGTTTCCCAAGGTAGTAGTCATGGTACCTAGCCTGTTAGAGTTCAAGGAGCATCTGGATGACACTTGTGAGGTTTTAAAATTTTTTTGTTTATGTAGTCCTAATGAGGGGCAGTGAGTTGGAATTGGTAATCTTTATGAGTTCCTTCCAGCTTGAGATATTCTGTGATTCTATGAACAGATCACAGAATCACAGAATCACCAAGGCTGGAAAAGACCCCCAGGATCATCAAGTCCAGCCTATGACCCAACACACCACAACATCTAAACCATGCCACTCAGTGCCACGTCCAATCATGATGTTGCTGAGCACTTGAGTTTTAGTGCAGTATTTATAAAAATTATTGGTAGACTCAACTGGAGTTCTCTATCATCTGATGTCTTTTTTTGTGCTTTACGTTCTAATCGAATGATTGATCTGGAAAGTTGGGGTTTTTTTCATTCTGCTTGTCCATTTCTCCCCTCATTTCAAATATGTTTGCACAGCATCTCAAACAAAAGCTGCAAAAAGCTTTTTTGCATGCCTCTAGTTCTACTTAGTTAATCTGTTATCACAGTATTTGGATGGAAGAAGTGCAGCAGAACTAAGTACTCTAACATGTGCAAGCAGACTGTAGACAAGCAACAAAAGAACAAATGAGAAATGTTAGATAAATGTCCATTTATGTTCAAGTAGAGCAAACCCATTTTGATTGTTTTGGTTGCTCATCATATGTTTTTAGTCCTCAGGGATAAACCTAATCTTTTATGCAATTCTAGTGAAGCCAGTAATGAACATGGCTCATCTAATATTAAATGGAATAAAATTCAGAAATGGATGAAAGGAAGAAGGTAAATGACAATTGGGAGGCTTGGGAGTGCTAAAGGTTAACCCATTTGCTTTTCAGCTTTTTGAAATTTAATTCAAATTTCTCCTTCAGCACAGAAGGGATAGAATATATTTGAATCGTCAGAATACAAAAAAATCTATCAGAAGAGAAAGTAACTTTGTAAGACAGTTCATAATGAAACAAGGTAAAAGGGTGCTCCCCAGTTAAGAGTGACCAGTGTCATTATGTAATGCTTACATAATACTTAGATGAATTATATTTATTATGACAGTGTTTCTACCCTGTAAGATACAGATTCACAGATCATTTATTGTGGATTTGCAATATGAACAGTGCTTGTTTTGCAATAATCTAGTGGAGGTGAAAATTTAAGGTGACATACAGATATGGAAAAACTGTATTGATCTACAAACTGGAAAAAACTGAAAGCCACAGACTGAAAACAGGATTGTTGTCGGAGAAATATGGAATGAAATAGAACAAGCAGCCATGGAAAAGTTAAAGGACAGAAAGGAAGATGTAGAAATGTCTGACAGCCTGGGAGCGATTGCTGAATGTGAAGAATTGGCTTAAGAACATAACGAAGGACATAATCCACAGCTGCAAAATGTCTAGATTAGGGAACTAAAAGATGTTTTTTAGGGTTGCGGGTTAGATAGTGCAAAATTGTAATGGGACTACGTAACTGTACCACTTATACTCCGCTCTGTAAGTGCCGAGATGACGCTGTCATAAACTACCAGTGAGAAATACCAGCGGAAATCTTGGGCCTAACGCTGTTGTAAATTATCCAGTGAGAAATACAAGATAGACCTTGGGGCCTTGGAGGGCGGAGGGTATATAAGGAGTTGTATGCGAGAATAAAGTTGGCTCTTTTAGCACCTCATATTCATAGAATCATAGAATCATAGAATGGCCAGGTTGGAAGGGACCTTAAAGATCATCTAGTTCCAACCTCCCCACACTGACCAGGGATGCCAATCACTAGACCAGGTCACCCAGGGCCGCATCCAGCCTGGCCTTGAACACTGCCAGGGATGGGGCATCCACAACCTCTCCGGGCAACCTGTTCCAGTGCCTAACCACTCTCCGGGTAAAGAACTTCCTCATAATCTCCAATCTAAATTTCCCCTCCTTCAGTTTATAACTATTCCCCCTTGTCCTATCACGGTCTGACCGCTTAAAAATTCTCTCCCCTTCTGTCTTACAATCCCCCTTTAGGTACTGGAAAACTGCTATAAGATCGCCTCGAAGCCTTCTCTTTTCCAGGCTGAATAATCCCAACTCTCTCAGCCTATCTTCATAGGGGAGGTTCTCCAGTCCTTTAATCANTATTAATTGGCTTAGACGTCACAGACTGTTATTTGACACTTATAAGGCAGCCAAAAATTTTAGAGTAAAGATTGCTTTGGAAGTAATTTTGAGGTGGTAATCTAGCTACTTTAGTTTCTCTATTTTTTCACTTAATGCAGTTCTCAGATGTTGTATAGCACAAAGCTAGACACCATGTGAACTAAAAGATTACCTTTTTCTTGCTGTACCAGACTAAATTGCCACAGGTTACTTTTCCATAGGCCTGTTGGTAAAGTTAAAAAGGTCATGCAGCCCAGCAGTGCTACATAACAATACCGAAACTGGTTTCTGTTAATCTAGTTAAAGTTTTCACACTATCTTCTGTTGGCTAGAAATTAAGGCCTATGTTAACTTCTTTTGTCTTGGTTTGTTTCTGATAGTGTTAGAAAATATATTTCTTCTTCTGAAACAAGACATACAAAGAAGTTTGGATTGAAGATCTGAAACTGTTAATTGCTTCAGAAAAATTAGGCCTAAACCTAACATTCTCAAAAATGTCAGAACACTGGGGCAAAAAAGTAGCTTGTCACATTCTCATGTAGGATTTGCAGAGAGCAGCAAAATTTTGCCAGACAAAAAGGAAGGAAATATATTAATTGTAGAGTTGCATCACTTGCATACTTGCTCAAACAAAAAACGTTATGTAAAGTCTCCTATGGGATTGTAAAGGATTCATGCTCTAGAAATATACTCAGTGATGTGGAATTCATCTGCTTTGCCTTCGTGTTGGAAAAAGGAGTTCTTACTGTCAATATATTGGGTTATAAAAAGGATTTGAATGTCTGTTGAAGCTGAGGAAAAGACAAAGTGTTTTTACAGAGAGATTAATGTGGTTTCTGTCTTTTTCCCTCTCTGTAAGAGAAAAACTTTGGATCTAGGATGTGTATGTTTTATTAGAAGTGTGGAGAAAGTATTACTGGAATGATGTATGCTTTCCAACAGTTTTAAAAAGTCTACTATAAATAAGGCTCATCATAATTCTCAGTATGATGAATGTCAGGGGCATTTTGAACTTCAGGACAACACCAAGGATAACATTTAGCTCCTTTTTTTTGAATGCAGAGACCTTAAGTAGTTGGACACACAATTTTCTTGCAGCATGTCCATGATAAAATATCTTTGAAGGTCAAAAAGGCTTAATAAAGGATCCCTTCCATACACACAGGGTAATACCAATGTTTGCTGTCCCCTTTTAGTGGCAGTAAGCTGTTAGATGTTCATGAAGCGTTGTTGGATGCGTTAAAGGTAATGTTTTCTCCAAGACCCATATTTTGGACAAAAAATGTGTGATCTGATTCAGAGCAAATAGGAGGGTCCAGAAGGAGCTCATGAGGATGAGAAACTTAAGTGTGCTTCATTGTCAAAGACAGCGTGTTATGACTAGAGCCTCATTTTTGATAGCTATGTTATACATGGTCTCTCTTCTCATTATTTAGTGGTGGCCTTGCTTTTTCTAGCCTGTGGCCCTGTCTTGTATGAGAAAAAAATCCAGGACTTTTTTCATACCTGGCCTCAAAAAACAAAAAGGCAAAGTATATCCTTGTCCCAGACCTGTCTGTGATCATAATGTCAGCATCATTACACCCAGACTATGAAACCGGGATATGGCATGCATTGCTGCAAAAGTGAAGACTTGAAATGTACACAATTTGGGGCAGAGAGAAGCAAGAATCAAGCAAAAAGTTCTTCTACTAAACCAACCATATTGTGTTAGAAAATTAGATTGTATCCATCACATCAAAAGAAAGCAGCACAGCAGAAGATGATCTTTATATGAATCAAAGCTGATCAATGCTCCTGGTTACAAAAAGAAAATCAGGAGCTTCATTAATCTGAAATGCTGCAGGGAAAGCAGTTTCTTCTTTGTTTAAACCTATTCTTATATAACTTTTCAGTCTCAGCTCAGTTTCAGAAATCATCTAGAAACTAAAAGGAAAACATGGTTAGCAATTTTTGCAATAGTTTTATTGTACATTATAGGAACATTGCTTGTGCTCTCCTGCTCTTGAAGTAGGCTATTTGACCAACAGAGATAAAGATATTATTTACTAAATTCAAGGGTAACCAAAGTGATGCACAGATAATGACCAAAGGGTTTCATGTCTGAGTATAAACAGGTACTATCAAGGTAGTGTGCAGGGAGTTTAAGTAAAAATTTTTACTTTTTAATGTGAGAAACCTGCAATGTGATATTTTCAAGATGGCAGAAGATACATCTGTTTTCTCGGTCTGGTTTAATCATTGCTTCTTCCCTGTAGCATAGGAATGCTTTTATTAATTAATGTTTGTTCACTGTTTTTTTCCCTAGGTGCCTTTATGTCCTGTTATACTCAGCAGAAAAATTTCAACTCAGGTATCATTGTTTCAAAAGGATGTAATTTATTGTAATAAAATGGTGCAGCTCTGCTGTTTTGACCAGGAGGTCAGTCTGAATATAGAGTAAACAGGATGGAGTTGCACATATCCTTTAAGGAGAGACAACTTTCCTTTCTCATCAACAGTATTTGTGACAGAGAAAGAAGAAGCAGATAGAGCAAGGCAGTTTCAGAGAAATGAGAGAGTAGCAGGGAAGTAATATGGCTGAAGTCCAGGTAAGATTGTTATGAAGGAAGCAAGTCTATGACAACGACTCCGGGCTACTGCACTTGCTCACAAACATAAAAAAAAAAATCTTTAGGGGAAAACAAAAAGTTACTATAATTCTCAGCCATGTAGTACACTCACCAAACTGGCCAACTGCATTCACAAAGCAAATGCATTACTTACTGACTGAATGAGCTCTCATCTAAATTCCTATTACACAGAAGAGAAAAAAAAAAAGGACTTTCCTTAGAACTAGAAATGAAAAGCATTAAATTGCATGTGCTAATACTGCCTGGCACCAACAATGATGTCCTTGATTCTTCCTGCCAACATCACCTCTATCTCTCACCTGAAGGAGGTCGATCTCTTCTCACTGTAATGGCTACTTTAGGTCTAAACTGAATCTTTCCTTAAACAAACATTGTAGCAGTAAACCATACTAACAGAGAATTTGTACAGAGCATAACAAATCCAAACTCAAATCCAGAAATCAAAAATTCTAGTGTTATTCCCTAACACAGTAGAGCTGACTATCCCCCACTGCCAGAATGCTGACTGTGCTTTCCTTTGACACACTGACAGACTGTCGTAACACCTCCTTTGCTGCTCTTTTGACCTTGCCATTGTCCTATCTTTTCCCTTTAAAAAAACAAACAGGGAAAAAAAATAGCCAGAAACTTCATTTTGGACCAGGAACACCACCTGCAGCAACTCCAGTTCTCTGCAGATTCCTGCTCCTTGGTTCTTGGTCAGCAGCTCACTGGGGTGTTGGAAGAGGAAGGTGTGGGAGTGTAGGGTGGAGGTCAGTTCTAGAGCATTCATTTTCCTTGCCCAGGCTGCTTCTGTGGACCCAAGAATAAATTAGCAGCTTGCAGCAGTCCTCATCATGTGAACAAAAAGTGAGACACTTGTGATTAGCGTAGTGTAGGTAGAAAATTGGAGCCCTTAGGCACAGCTCATAACCAGGCTTTTTTGGTTCTCCCAGTCTTGGAGTGACAGCTCTCGTCCTCAAAACAAATACAACCTTAATGTCATGGTATGAATCTACTGTCTACAGAATGGGCTTAAATGTTTTTCTAGTATCTGTGGCATTTCTGAGTGCTTGTGATGCCTGTACTGTAGTCTTCTCTTGCCTGCAACAAGGTTGATATTAATTCCTCCACTCAGCAGCAGATGTGGAACTAATGCTCCATTGTCCATGGGACAATTCTTACCCTTCACTAAAAAATAAAGATTGGAAGTGGGATAAAAAGGGACATTATCATGCTGATATTTTGCTTTCTGTAGGTAGAGGTCTTTCAGGACTCAGACCCTCTCTCAGCTTTCCTCAGTCTCAAAAATGACCCATTTTTTTCACATACTGGCACAACGCAGTCAGTGCAGTTGGTAGAAGGCAACAGCATCTGGGATGTTGAGGTGAATCAACTGATTTGTGTAGTATAGGCAAAAAGGGAGGCCTTGCTGCATCTTACAGATATCTGTGGAAGGGTTTGCTTGTAGAAGGACACACCACTCCTTTTGATTTAAGTCAGAAGTTAAAAGGACTTGCTGCATGGATGCAGAAAGCAAATAGTGATCTGGGGCACCACAGCTAGGCTGACCAAGAACAACGTAGCAAAGTGCTGGCTAACATTCTAGATCTTCCCAAGAAGCAAGAATTAGAACCATGTTTTTGCTTTATTTAGATAGCGTCTGTTCCTATGGAGATTGTTTGTTGTGATGTATGACTTTGCTGAGTATGGTACAGCTGTTACCTTGGAAATTTGCCAGTGAGTTTGTTTTAATATTCTGACAGACTCTCCCACTTCCACTGGGGGTAGCTGACTGATACAGATATTGAAGAGTTCCCTCTGTTTATTTTTCTGGGTCTTTTAAGCTAGTTCATAGTTATCAGGTTTTAAGAAGCATAGTAGTTGTGGCACAATGGTCCTAACACTGTTCTATAAGATGTATTGGGTATTTTAACTTTCCTAAATGTGAAAATACCAGCAATATATAACACATTATTATTTGATTTATTTATTTATTTTTATTTACAATTATCTGACAGGTCAGGACAATTTTCAGGATCCAGATTATGAAAGTTTAGCAGAATTCCGGGATCCGAAAAGAAAATGAGATGCCATTTGCTGTTTTAAAACATTTTTTTTTTAAGTCTCAGCAGTCACTTTAGCTTAGTGGTTCCTAGAGAAGCACACCTGAAGAAGGGCAACATACCTACTATTAGCTCTAGTTCAAGAAAATACATTTTGGTGATTTTAACTTTAAATGTTCTTTTCCAATATTAGAATGCTTTAGCTAATTTTGTATTAAACCTTGACCTCATTAGTAGGCATGGGGAGGTGCTTCTAATGGTTCTTTCAAAGAATCCATCTGTTTCCTGGGGTACAAAATAGAAAGTGAATTATATAACAGATTAAGAGAAACTTCTACCTTGAGTAGCTCAGTGTTGCTTCTCAAGTTCTTTAGTCAATTTCTTCTTCAGTAAATTAATAATTCTCTACAAGCTGTACCTTAATGCTGAAGACATATAAATGTGCTTTGTGCTTTTCTTTCTGTCCTATTGCAACTCTCTCATTAAGTCTGTAGACCTGTGCACAATTCTTCACCTTAGAATAGGTCAACACATAGCTGATTTTATTTGTCCCAGATCAATAACTGAGCCTGTTTAGTTTGGAACTTGGATATGTGTGGGATTTTTTAACAACCAAGGGCAAAAAAATATTTGTCGTGGTCAGGGCAGACAAATGACACTGGACAGGTTTCATATTATGGTGAAGCAGCAAGTTCAAATCTCTTTATTAACTACAAGTGTCTTCTTATATACTTTTTCTCTAGCACAGTGTCTCTTTGCTACTGGTTACATCTAACAATAATAATGCATATTGTTTAACATTTGCATATTGCCAAGCCATCCTTGCTTTGCTAAACCCCTGCTCTATGGTTAATCCTCATCTGCTCTATGGTACACTTTGATGTCTCCAAGGTCACTTCCTGACTCCATACCTCCACATTTCCCCCTTTTTATATATTTATGAAAAGAAAAAAAAAAATTTTGTCCCCATTGTCAGCTGCAGGGCCCTTTGCAACAGAGAGATGGTACACGGCAATAATAATAACACAATTACAACAACCATCAAAATAACTAATCTCATTTTTACCATTGACAATAACCATCCTGATAACTCCCACCCATCAAATAACTTATTCAATCAATCCCATCTGTCATCAACCTGCAATTTCTGAACTCTCTCTTTTAACAGTTGTGTTCTCCTGTGAATGGATTCATTTATTAAGCAATTATGCATTATGTCAACCTTATATACTTTTCTACATCAAGTTAGAAGAATACTAGAAAAGCAGTCTTGTGCACCTACAAGATTGAGCTACTGCAAAAGTAGTCAGAAAAACAACCTGTTCATTAATTCCTTTCTGTTTTCCAACCTTCACTGAATCTGTTCTCGTAACATCCAAGGTCCAAGATATTTTCCCTCTCAAGTACCTATCCAAAAATACTCTCTTCTTCACAAAAACATCCACTTGGAAAATATTCTACTATTCTTAAACAAATTCTCTACTTCAACTCTCTCTTAAAAAGCACTTTCCCCCAAAATTATGTTCCAATTCCCCTACATTTCCCTTCTTTTATTTTTATTTAAAAACAACAGATTGTGTAAACCCTGGGAGTGGCCATCTCCCAGGATCAAGACAATACTGTTCTGATTTTATTAAAGCAACATGTTGTATAAACCCCAAGGGTGGCCAGCTCTTTGAGATCCAGACAACAGGTGAGTACAGCTTAAGTTGTTGCAATAGCAAGTATAAGCTATAGTAAAACACTTTTCTTTCCATTTTTCTCCCCCTTTTATTTTGCCCCCTTTTTTTTGCTCCCCAGATGATGGAGGTAATAGCCAGGTTCACACAAATCTAGCTGGNCATCAAAGTTTTTACCCTTTCTTTCTGATGTTGGATCAAAGTACAGCATAGCAGAAACTGAAGCAGCTCAAATTGTTGGCTCCAGCAGCTCTGAAAACGGCAGTGTTTCTTGAAGCCTCCTGGCCGGTGTCTTGCTTCACACCTTGCTGGGTCGCTCGCTCGACATTTTTTCTCGGTGGCTCGCTCGGCATTTTTTCCTCGGCGTTTCGCTCCACATTTCAGGTGGGCGCGCAGAGGGTTTTTTTGCATTCAGAACAGGCTTTCAAAGATGGCAGCAGCTCTGTTTACTTGCTTGCCAAGGTTTTGCCAGACAGATTTCAGTGAAAAGGTCCANTGTCCTCTAGGGTTAACACCGTCTTTTGCAGGCAAAAAAAGGTACCTTAGCTTAATTAAGTGTAATTTGAAACCATCTCTTTAGGGCTCTGTTCCCTTTAAGAAGATCCTGTAGAAGACAGACAGACAGTCTTGGCACAGAGCTGCTTCCAAGCTTGCGGCTGCGGGGGTGCGTGGGGATGCGTGTGTGTGTGAGCAGCTGCTCCAGGGCTTCCTCCTCCCCTCCCCTGGGCAGCTTCTCCCTTCTAGCCTTCAGGTCCCTGCCCATCCCAGAAGCACCCCGGANCCAAGCATTTTTTTACCAACTTGCCTGCAATTCGGCTGCTGCCAGACAGGAGGCTTGGGCTTCTTCCACGCTGGCAGGTTTTCTTATCATGTCGGAGGTCAACAGATGCCATGGTTGGGGCGGACAAATGACACTAGACAGGTTTCATCTTATGGTGAAGTAACAAGTTCAAGTCTCTTTGTTAACTACAAGTGTCTTATATACTTTTTCTCTAGCACATGTGTCTCTTTGCTACTGGTTACATCTAACAATAATAATGCATTATTGTTTAACATTTGCATATTGCCAAGTCAGCCTTGCTTTGCTAAACCCCTGCTCTATGGTTAGTCCTCCTCTGCTCTATGGTACACTTTGATATCTCCATACCTCCACAAACATTCCTACGACAAGAAGCTTTTTCTTGCACATATGACAGTCTTCTTGGATTTCTTCTAGAATAGTATAGGACTCCAGGTAGTTTTCATGTGCAACCTTAGGAACTTTTTTGGATTAAGATAATTTTCACTCATGAAAGTGCAAAAATTATACAATGACGTTAGTCTTCCTGCCAGTCTCTTTTATAGGCTTATAGGTCTTTTTAGGTATTATGTTTTTGCAAAAGTACTTCTTTTGTTCTGGTACTTATACATAAACTGCACGGAAGCATGCTGACACACTATAGAATTCATAGGTAAAATTATCTATTTTAATCTTTTAGTGAATAATCTGCAGTATTAGTCTGGTGAGCTGATTACAATGAAGATCATGAATGCACTTTTCTGCAGTCTGCATAAAATATATATGTTGTATTAAATCAGGAGAATGTTGCTAAAATTAGGACTAAAAATCCTGATAATGTTGCCCTAAACACTTAAAAAATATATTACAGTTAAATTTAGCAGTGAAAAAGCTAAACATAGCTGAGTGATAGGTGTTTGCTTTAGGAAAGGGTGAAGAGACATGGGAGTGTATCCTACATTAACAAGCTATATCCCATACATCTACTTTTCTCTTTCCCAAGGACTTCAACAGAGGCTGACTGTGCTAACAAGTCTTATTTACATCTCTGAGAAGTGGACAAAGGAATTCCTAACATGATTCCTGACAGTGCATGAGGCTGAGGTGTGTTCTGCCTAATCTCCAAATCCTACTTGCAAGCATGCACAGCAGAGCCCATCATATGAAATATACTAAGTTCTTCCTTGTTTGAGTATCTTCTGCATTGGTGTAGAAATAAATAATAAGCATTACAAAAGGAGTTCATGCTTAACTATACCTAAAGCAATCATGATTGAACATCTTATTGTTAATAACGATGATTGAAAAGAATACTGTCAAAACCAGTACATGCTTTTAAAGAAAAGGGCAGCAACTTTGGTATAGAAACAACTAGACAGTGCTCGTCTGCTTTGGAACTTGTCAGGGCTGCAAGACAGATGAACTAGAGAAGGAAGATAAAATTGCTATGAAAAAATGTGTAATCATAATCATTCTGTTCATGTTTGTTACAGATGCCTAGAACACATGTTGAGTTACAATTAAGGTTGTAATTTATCAGAGAGAGAACAACTGCTTTGCAAAACATTACAGCCTTTTCTTATTTTTAACTGAGTTCTAAGCAGGGTAATTAACCCCACGTGTGTATTGTAACATAATACTTTCCTTTTAAAATACTGTCCTTTTAAAATACTGTTCCTTTTAAAAAAATACAATAATAACATTTTTAAAAGGATTTACTCTAAGAGGTTTTAGCAAGTTTACTGACTTTTTAAAAGTAATGACAGCCACAAATGGTGGAAATTTTGCAACAATGACAATATCTGAATGAAGCCCAGAATTTAAACAATCCTTAAGTGAAATAACAAATTCGAAAGGATGTCATTAACTTGACAATCACAACTGTAATTTAAAATTATGTAACTCTAAGAATTTCCTAAGATGCTAAGCTATTGTAAGATGAAATAGTAGATTTTTTGTTCTGTTTTCTGATCATTTACTATGTGCTCATGATTATATTATATGAAATTCATGCCATGACTTGGGAAGTTTTGCTTGTTTTTTCATATTTTGCCATCCATGATATTTAGTGGCAACATTAATAGACAAGATGAGAACCTGTAGGCAGGGATATTCAAACAGACTGATGTAATGCAGTAGAAAGGGCCAGAGAAGTTCATGTTGTTTTATTAGTAATGCACAAACCTCGTTTTATTACATAATAAAAAGATAAAAAAGTCTTTTTGAGGGTTGCAAAGGAAATCTTACAGAGAAATTTCAAATTCACTTCTCAGCTGTTTTATCAGAAAGCTGAAATATTTTAAATGAATTAAAGCTACTGTGTCAGTGTAGGTTTCTCAGTGCAGGTGAAAAATTATGGTAATTTCTTTGATCTGTGAGGTATTGCCTCTTCCTCCTTTCACTCACATATATATGAAAATAATACAGTCTGTATAAATTTTATAGTACTGAAAACTGCCTTATCTTTGTCATGTTTTGCACTTATTTACATATCAATAATAAAATCTAAAGTTCCTTGAAAACACTTTGAAGTATCATACATTTCATGTATTTATATTCTTGTAATATGAAGCAGCATTGCCAATTCTATGCCCTGGCATTGTTTAATGTGCAGAGTGAAGTAGAACTTGTTATTTATCATACTGAAAGATAAATACATCCCTGGTATAAACCAGGAAAATGATAAAATGCTACTGTATTACTGCATGTGTTTAAGAAGCATGCTATTTTTCAAAGGCAAAGTTTAAGTCTGTATAGTTTTACTTAAAGCAGGAGATAAGAGAATTTTTCAAGCTGCTACTAAGGCTGCTTCCTGTTTTTACCAATGACCACATCAAGTAAACATGTTTATAAACTGAACAAACTCAAATCATCTTTGCTCAGCAACCCCAAAATAATGGTTTATAGTAATTTGTGATTAAGTAATACATTAAGTTTTTCTAGCTATACTGGTCACTTGTCACTGCTAGTTCTTACAGATCCCTATTTTGGCAGTGAGAATGGAAGTTGAGAATCTGAGACACTATGCTTAGAGCTTCAAAATTTGCACAGAAAAACCAGGAATTCCTTCTCTGGCTGCCTGACTAAATTACCTGATGAATAAATGACTTCTTTAATAAGTAATTTATGAAATAACTAGGAAATACTTCAATTGACCAGGTAGGCTTTACTTAGAACTCTTCAGAGGAAGGTTCCTTGGCATTTCCCATGCTGGCAGGATGCAGCAGTGTGTTATCCAACTACTCTCCTCACTGCAGACTTCTTTTGCACTCTTAATCTTCTGGTGCAGTTAGACCTAATCTATCCCCAGTTTCTTTGCTTAGTCCCAGGTCTGTCTTTCTTAGCTTCTCTACTAGTCATAGAATCATAGAATCATAGAACAGTTACAGCTGGAAGAGACCTTGAAGACCATCAAGTCCAGCCTTTGTCCTAGCCCTATCAACTTGCTAAATGATGCCCCCCAACGCAACATCTACCCGTCTCTTAAACGCCTCCAGGGATGGTGACTCAACCACCTCCCTGGGCAGCCTGTTCCAATGGCTGACAACCCTGAAAAGGAAAGAATTTCCTCCTCATATCTAACCTGAACCTCCCCTGGCACAATTTACATCCATTTCCCCTTGTCCTATCATTCTCCACTAGGAAGAATGCCAAGGAATCCCTGCCTCTCTACAACCTCCCTTCAGGTAGTTATAGAAAGTGATGAGGTCTCCCCTCAACCTTCTATTTTCCAGCCTAAACAGTCCCAGATCACTCAGTCTTTCCTCATCAGGCTTATGTTCTAAGCCCTTTACCAGCTTGGTAGCCCACCTCTGTACCCTCTCCAGCACCTCAATGTCCCTCTTGTAGTGAGGGGCCCAAAACTGGA
>VWZO01005089.1:18448-31528 GCA_013396975.1 Bucco capensis
GTTGTCCTGCATGTGCTGCATAATGGAACTCAGGATGATCTGCTCCATCAGCTTCCCTGGGACTGAAGTTAGACTTACAAGCCTGTAATTTCCCAGATCCTCCTTTCTTCCTTTCTTATAGAAGGGAGTTATATTTGCTCTTTTCCAATCAGCTGGGACCTCTCCAATTAGCCAGGACTGCTGATAAATGATGGAGAGTGGCCTGGTGAGCACCCCTGCCAGCTCGCTCAGTCTTCCTCTTCCTCCTGTGCCTGCATTCCTACAGGCATGGCAAAATACGTTCCATGTCCTGGTTCCCTCCTGTACCCCAGCTCCCACTGCCTTGTGCTTGCCCTTTCCAGTTCGCTTCCCAATTTCAGCCTCAATGCCTTGCAAGATGATTTTACTCACTAATCCCTCTGATTCTTTCTTTGCTCCCACTGGCATCGTGTTCCCCGATGCTATGTCTTTGCCAACCCACTTGTAATTTCATTTTCTACATTGCACAGTTGTTACCTACTGCACTCCTAGTTCCAACTTTGTACTGCCTTCCACCAGGTGGTTTGTTTTTGGCCCTAATCCACTCTCTAATACCCATTTAGGCTGAACTTGTTTCTTTTCCAGTTTTGAATGTCTACAATTCCTCAGTATTCAGTGAACACAGAGAAGCGTGCTCCTGCTCTGTCAACAAATGGACAGAATTTGCTCCTTGATTCCTTATTGCCCACAGCCATCCAAACTAGCAGCTGCACAGAAAACATTTTTCTGCAGTGGCAGAAGCAGGTTGACCCAGCAAAGAATGCATCTATACTAAAGCTCTTGAGATCAACATTTTTGCAGAGCACATGTAAATGGCAACATCCTGAATTTTGTAACCTGGACAATTAAGGCACATTTCAGAAATATGCCTTAAGTCAAAGCATTTGAGCACCAGATCTTTACAGGGCAAATAACCCTCAGAATACTTTTTCCTTGAGTTTACAATATAACGTACCCTGTATTTACCCTCAGGAGGAGCTGAATCCACTTTACAATGATTTTGTGAAAGAGTCTGGCCTTGGGATTTAAAAGTTTCAGTTGCAGCCAATAAAATTTTGTAAGATTATATGCAGCTAAATGCAGAATACTATAATGGGAAATGTCAATCAACCCAAATAACAATCAGCCCCACCAATTTATCTGTACTAATGCAAGTAAATTGCCAGATGTAGATAAATAATCTAGCATACACGTATATGACTTCAGTCTTCTATCCTCCACTCTAATGTTACTTGTCTTCCTTGTCTTTAAACTGTTGAAAATGTAGGATTCAACTACCTGTTGAACAATCTGACAGTGGCCTTAGGGTTCAATAGCAATACTAATGTTAGAGAAGAATGATAAACCTGTAAAACATTTGGGACATCTTAGGAAATGTATTCCCCACCCATTATTTTGAAATTTGGGACAAAGATGTATGAGTAACGACTTACTGTCCACTCTATATCCATTTGGAGTTTTTGTCCTCTGAGTAAACTTAGGAGATTTTTCCCTCTCTTTTTCAGACCTAATGATAATTAATTTAAGGTTTTGCCCTCTAAACTGTAATAGTAGTTCAGCAGCCACAGTTCCAATTTTATTCTGACAGAAGATGTTCATAACACCTATCTTTCTCTAATTTTCTCAGGCTTTTGTTATAGCTAATTGAAAGGGTCATTCTGTGGACAGAACTGCAATATACTATAATAAGGATCCCAGAGTTGGACCCTAATTAAACTGGTCTGTTTTTTCACTTGAGAACTTTATTTTTTCCATCGATTTAAGAAGAATCCATAAAGATTTTTCTCACAAAGTTATAAAATTCACAACTTATATGAGTAAGTCATTCTCTATTTGATGTTGAGTGAATTCTATGTCATAATGTGGTGATTGTCTAGGACATATTAGAGATTATTTAAACTAGTAAGTAAATACTGGACAATGAGTTTGTTATCTCATGTCCATCAACTTAATTATTGATCTTCTGAATATTTACAGCATTGTAATTGCCTTAGAGCATGCACAATAACAAAATAAACTTTTCTATCCTGTAAATTCCATGGAATTCAGTACAACTACTCACTAAAAAAGCATCCCTAAGTCTTCACAGGTTTGAAATCTACTATACTGCCATACTTCCTAAAGACAAAGGGACAGCTCTTGAAACAGTATTCAGTATATCAGTTGCTGAGCTTAAACACCAATATTTTCATTTCAATGTTTTAGTACTGAAAGATGCACTAAGGATACTGGAATTCCAACATTTCTTTTTTGAATCCAAGGACATTCCTATCGCATGGATGGTAGTTATTCTGATGATTTTCCTTGGTAAAAATCATTCTGCATCTCAACAAATAATAGGCATTAATATCTTTATCAATGATCTGTATGAGGGGATCAAGTGCACACTTAGTAAGTCTGCAGATGACACCAAGTTGGGCAGGAGTGTCTATATTTTTGAGGGTATGGAGGCTCTGCAGAGGAATCTAGACAGGCTAGATGCACTGAAGCCAATGGCAAACTGCTGGATCCTGTACCTGTGTCACAACAATACTATACAACTCTACAGACTTGGGGCAGAGTAGCTGGAAAGCTGTCTGAAGGAAAAAGACCTGTGGGTATTGGTCAACAGCTGGCTGAATATGAGCCAGCAGTGTGCCCAGGTGGCCAAGAAGGCCAACAGCATCCTGGCTTGTGTCAGAAATTATGTAGCCAGCAGGACTAGGGAAGTGATCACCTTCCTGTACTTGACACTAGTGTGGTCACACCTTGAATAGTGTGTTCAGTTTTGGGCCCCTCATTGCAAGACAGACACTGAGTTGTTGGAGCATGTCCAAAGAAAGGTAATAAAGCCATTGAAGGGTCTAGAGCATAAGTGTTACGAGGAGCAGTTAAGGGAACTGGGTTTGTTTAGCCTGGAGAAGAGGAGACTCAGGAGAGAACTTATTATTCTGTACAACCAGCTGAAAGGAGATTGTAGCAAAATGGGGGTCTATCTGTTGTTCCAGGTAACTACTGATAGGACAGGAGAAAACAGCCTCATGTTGTGCCAGGGAAGGTTCAGGTTGGATATTAGGAAATTCTTCACTGAAAGAGTTGTCAAGTACTAGACAATGCTGCCCAGGGAAGTGGTGGTGTCACCATCCATGGAGGTGTTCAAAATACATGTATTGTATGTGGCACTTTGCGACCTGGCTTAATGGGCACGGTGGTGTTGGGTCAATGGTTGAACTTGATGTTCTTAGAGGTCTTTTCCAACCTTAATGATTTTGTGATCTTTACTATAAATCTTTTCAATTCTAGGAATTTGGAACAGAAAATTTGATTTTACATGAAAGAGACAAAACCATTATCTGCTGATGATTTTGTCTTTTTAGATTCTTTGTACCACATGAAAGGTGTTTTGCACAGTCATAAGTTTATTGTTATTTATTCGTGATTTTTATTCAACATCTGTCTTCAGTCTTATCTGACTTGAATATATTTATTTATGTTCAAATGAATTAGTGAAGGATTGTCTGTGAATTTCTTTTGATCATGGCTTATTCAGATCTTTTTCGCTTTTGACCACAAAGAAAAAGTAAAGAAGAATCTATTCATGAAATCCTTTCAAATGAAGATAGAACACATACATATACAAAATATCCTTCCTGATATGGAAGGCACAGAGGGAATGTATCACCTCTTTCAACATTGATCTTGTACATATTCAAGGCATGTAAACAGGAAAAAAACTGCAAGAGAGTAAGCAAAAAATTGTCTTCAAACTGTTTTCTAAAGGGCCTTCAAAGAGATATAAAATGTTTGAGATTGATGATGTGAAATGGTTAGGATGCACATACACAACATCTGTATTTTTATTGTAGTGCTGTGTAAAGAAGATCCTTATACATTTGGCTAACCTCTCTTACAGTCTAGCGTAAATTTTTTTTCTGCTTTAAATTTTGACTTACAAAAATCCAGTGCTGTAATTTGTAGCCAAGCAAATTTTAAATGTCTGTTTCTTCTCTTCATAAGTGTCCTACAATGAGGATCTAAGTGTTCCCTACGCAAATTGGATGATTAAGTGGTAAATAAAGGTAAGAGTGAAGAGGCATAATAAATCCATATTCTGCTTTTATCTTTGTTTTCCCAGCCACAGGGATTTGTTCTGATTTAGTTTAATGTCATCATGTATCTCCTAAAGTTCAAAATTCAATTTTCCATCAAAGAAGCCTTCCTTATCTGCACAAGTACCTTTGCCATATTTTTATGACAGTCCAATTTTTTGATGTATTTTTATAAAAAAGACACAGGATAAAGCAGGACATTAGGGAGTATTTACAATGACTAACTTCAGGTACAGGACACTGATTTGTCAAGGCTTCTTCAGTATGTTGTAGAGGTCTCTTTATGAAATACTTTACAGTAGTAACCTAGTAGTGTTTGCCCTGAGGTACCTTCTATAGAAAATATTCTCCCCTACTGTATGCAGCAAGCCTAGAGAAGTAACATTCTTTGCATAAAGTCTTGTGAGTCCTGCATAACCTGCCCCACCCCCTATCCACGCTTGTTTAATTGAGTTTATGTTTCCTAATCTATACTTTAAGAAGGGATATACTTTCAAGAATATTGAAAATCCAGATGTCAATTTGATGAATTTTTGCAGGTATTATATCTTTTTAACAGCGTTTCTGCCTTGCTATACATGATTGCATACATATTTAGGGCCCAACTACAACACAAAAATACATATATATATAAGATGTTTAATATAGTAAGTATATGCATTACATAATCCATATTGTCTATAATGTACATGTTACATATCTTATGCAAATGTTAACAACCACTTAATCTTCATATTTAGACTCTAACATAGTCTTCTAATTCCAGCTAACATTTTTTAAGAGATCAGTAGGTGGTAATTTTATCACTACTCTGTACTATTATCACTATAGTAAAAGTATGAGCATAAATGTATAAGTATTTCAAAAAGTAATTATTTACTTCCCCAAATTTTCAGGTTTTGTTTCAATATATACTCCCTGCCAAGTAGATTCCTGATGAGCTGAAATTTACTCTCCTTAGTCTCGGCTTGTGATTCTACTATTTGTCTTGTTCAGTTTTCTCAAGATTTAAAACTCCATGATCTTAAGGTCAGTGCAGTCAAGGTTGCCCTTGACCTTCACATTATTTTCCAGTTCTTAGTTATGTGAGAGTAATAGGTCCAGCAGAGCTTCTCCCTATTCAGTTGACCCCCTTCATCAGGAGGAACCCAACTTGTTGTCAAATCTTCCAGTTTGTTTGCACCCAGCTGTATGTCCTCTCAGCAGATATCAGAGTGGCTGAATACCCTATGTGTACGAGGCCATGTAAAAGTGATGTGGCTAAGGAAGTTTTTGTTTTCTTGTATTCCTGATCAGGTGATATGTCACATACATACCACAGTGTCACCCCTGTTGGTCTGTCCTACTTGGAGGCTCAAGCCCAGAGAGTAGTGGTCAATGGAGTTCAATCCAGTGGGAGGCGGGTCACGAGTGGTGTTCTCCAGGGCTCAGTTTTGGGACCACCTCTGTTCAACGTCTTTATCAGTGATCTGGATGAGGAGATTGAGTGTGCCCTCAATAAGTTCACAGATGACACCGAGATAGGAGGGAGAATCAATCTGCTTGAGGGTACAGGAGGCATTGCAGATGGACCTGGGTAGGCTTGATCGGATGAACCTCAACAAGACCAAGTGCCAGGTCCTACACTTCAGTCACAGCAACCCCATTCAACACTACAGGCTTGGAGAAGAGTGGCTGGTTTGCTGTCTGGCAAAGAAAGACCTAAGGGTGCGGGAAAATAGTTGACTGAACATGAGTCAGTTGTGTGTCTAGGTGTGCAAGGCAGCCAAGAGCATCCTGGCTTGTATCAAAAATAGTGTGTCCAGTAGGACCAGACAAGTGATCATCCTTCTGTACTCAGCATTGGTAAGGCCACACCTAGAGTACTGTGTTCAGTTTTGGGCCCCTTGTTACAAGAAAGACATAGATGCATTAGAGCGTGTGCAGAGAAGAGCAACGAGTTTATAGTGAGGTGTCTAGAGAATAAGTCTTATGAGAAGAAGCTGAGGGAATTGGGATTGTTTAGTCTGGATAAGAGGAGGCTCAAGGGAGACCTTGTCTCTCTCTACAACTGCCTGAAAGGATGTTGATGTGAGCTGGGAGTAGGTCTCTTCTCTTGGGTTAACAGTGAGAGGACAAGAGGAAATGGCCTCAAGTTGCACCAGGGGAGCTTTAGATTGGATGTTAGGAAAAATTTCTTCACTGAATGGATTGTTAGGCATTGGAACAGGCATTCTCCCATTCTATTGCCTTGACTCTCTCTCTCTTTTTGAAGTGTTGGAATAAGCTTTGTTTAACTGGCAGCATTTGACCTTGTTTGCATCTTATTTTCTCTCTCGGGATCTCACTTGAATTCTCCCAAGTCAAATAGTAGACTGGTACAAGCACCAAAGACAGAACCAAAGTAGCACGTTTCTGCTCCCATGCAGTAAAGCAAGCATATAGGCCCTGATGCACACATGTGCCCTTGTATTTGGCACTTGTGAGGCCTCAGCTGGAGTACTGTGTTCACTTGTAGGCCCCTCATTATAGGAAGGACATTGAGATGCTGGAATGTGTCATGAGGAGAGCTACCAAGCTTGTGAGGGGTTTAGAGGACAAGCCATATGAGGAGAGGCTGAGGGAGCTGGGCATGTTTAGTTTGGAGAAGAGGAGGATGAGGGGGGGCCTCATTGCCCTCTACAACTACCTGAAAGGAGGTTGTAGAAAGGTGGGTGTTGGCCTCTTCTCCTTAGTAACTAATGACAGAACCAGAGGGAATGGTATGAAGTTGTGACAGGGTGGGGTTAGATTGGATATTAGGAAGAAATTCTTTAGAGAAAGAGTGGTGAGACACTGGAACAGCCTTCCCAGGGAGGTGGTTGAATCACCATCCCTGGAGCTGTTTAAGAAACATATAGATGTGGTGCTCCAGGACATGCTCTAGTGAGGGCAGGGGTTGTGTGGTTTGTTTGGGTTTTGGTTTTTTGGGTGTTTTTTTTTTTCGGTTGGACTCGGTGATCTGAGGTCATTTCCAGCCATGAATGTTCTGTGATTCTGTGATTCATTGTCTCTACCAGCGTAGAATATGAGCATACAGGTATAATTGTGCATTTCAGCTTATTTTCCTTCCATAGTAAGAAATAGAATCTTTGCCTTGGAGAGGGATTTGTAAACACTGCTACCACTGTTCATGTCACCAGGAACAAAGACAAATATTGGTCCTTGGGAGAGTACAGGGTTTTGAATATGACAATATATACAGTTCAGGATTAAACTTCTAAATTGTGAGAAGTACTTGGATCAATGCTTGATATACTAAGTGCTACAAATGTTCTTTCAATTCAGTGTTTATTTGTGACATGTCTCCTGGCAAGATATTGTTACCTGGCAGTCCTTGAAAGCTGTTATTGCACTTTGCTCAGGAGAACTGGAGTAACCGCGCTTTTGGAGTAGACCTCAGGAGAGGGTATACACCAAGTTTAAGTACCCAGTCAAATCCCACCTCATCTGTTCAAGCAGGCTCTAAATGACTGTAAAGGTCAGTCAGGGTGGGGTTTTTTTGGCTTCTGTGTGCAAGAATTGTTTTAATTCTGTGCATGTTTATAGACATATCACAGAATCCTCTGTGTATCTCTTGTCTCTGGGCAACCTTTTTTTATTTACAACAATGAAAAAAAAACGCTTTTTTGTTTTACAGACCTTGGCTTAAAATACTAGACCAGTTCTCACTTATTTCACTGCTGTCCAGATTAGCAAGTCATATGAAGGACCCATCCATCATAAATCTTAAGTCAGATTCCTATTTGTTATGAAATCATTAAATCTGCAGGAAAAAAATGTGACCTAAGGACCTCAACATTTCCCTTCCATAAAGTCAGAATACCTTTTTCCAAGCACATATCCCAATTGCCCTCATAGCAATAGCAGAGCATAGAAGAGGCAGGGTAGGCTCTGACAGATTGCTGGCTGCCATGACATTTGGCAGAAGCCAGAATAAATCACTCAATCTCTGATCAGGTGATATAAGGTTAGATTAGGAAAAGGACAGCAGAAAACAGAAAGTCACTTCTAGCTGAATAAAGCACAAATTCAATATATCCTTCCCCTTTTTCTCAGCATTACAAACAAAACCAGGAATACATTTTTCAGTATAGTGTATGGGAAGATTGTCTTCACAAGCTTGTTGCACTTGGCTATGGGCACCATGGGAAAAATAGACTTGTGGACACAGGTAAGTGCTCAAATGAATCTCCAGTTTCAGTTTCGTTTCTTCAAGTCTATTTTCTTTCTTTCTTCCCTGGGTTTTACTGCAGCACGTGGTTTCTCTTTGCTTAGGTACAGTGACGATTTCCGTCCTCTTCCCTACTTTGATGGCACAACAGTATTCTCCTATGTTTTGTGTTTTGACCTCTTAAGCCTCTAATCTCCTCCAAATGTGTTGTTTCTGCACCAAGAGAGAAGAGTGCAACCAGTCAGGAAAAAGAAAAAAAGAAAAGTTAGTTCTTCAAAGGACTAGACTGCAGGATTAGTCCCAGACCAAGGAACATACTCCTAACCATGGAAGAAAAGCAGCTGAAAGACTAGTGAGGATTTTTTGGGCTGTTTTGTTGCTAAGGCAGAAAAGAGGAGAGAAGAGAGGAGCTACCAAAGAAGTACAAAACACAGCCTGAAGCAATCTTGGGAATGTGGTCCTTAGAAAGGCAGCTTTTGGGACTGAGAACTCTAGGACAGACATGTAAGATGAGAGACTTACTTCTTTTGATGTTCACAGAAAAATAATTTTGTATTTTTTTTTGTGTTGATGTAAATAAACAAGATTGCATTATCAGCATCTCCTCACACAAAAAACCTGCCAGTCCCAAAGTCTGGCTAACTGCTTAGGTCAAAAAGGGGTATTAGTACATATTTATGTAGAATGAATAATACATGAGCCCTTTGCTTTCCAAGTGTGATGTTGTGTTCTTTAGGATGTCATTTATTTATCTGTATGGCACAAGCAGTGGGAGCAGGTGAAAACCGTTAAAGATAATTAAGAATTGATTAGCACCTGAGAAGCCAAATGAAAAGACACTTTTTTCCCTAATGACTGGAGTTGCTGAATTAATTGATAAAACCCAAGAGTCTTTCTTTGATTTCAAATTCTGTTGCTCTTCACAATTACTGAGATTTTTTTTTCCTGTATTTTAATATTGGCATGTATCAGTGACATTGCACAGTGCCTTAGGTCCCTTATCCTTTGCAGTGCTAAGGGCCTTCTCTTTCTGTAGTCCGCTTTCTGCTTGCAGCTCTGTAAACTTTCATCTAAGTTGCTGGATACCTCCTAGGGGAGGACACTTGTCTGGGAACTCCTATCACTTCTCTTCACATTTGGCCACTGGGGAACATTCTCCTTTCCCATTCTCTCTCTCCACCACACTCCCCTCCACACCTTGTTTTCATTCTTGCCAAAAAGAAAGTTTTGCTATTAACTGTATACCTTTCACACAGACACTACTAACTTATGCACATATGAACCTGTCAGAAAAAAAACAAAAAACATCAACTCTAGGAAAAGAAATAAAAATCATCTTTCATTTACCTTTTATAAAGCATTTAATTGAATTTTCATGAGAAATGTAAAGACACAACTATACATTTTTACAGTTTTAATCTCTTTTAATCCATTCCAACACAAGCTGAAGGCACATATGTTTTTTGCAGACTACTAATATTTGGCTGAAAGTACTCCTTGAATGTGAATCCTGAATACCTCTAACAGGTGGCAAGTGCTTTCCACAACTAGTTTTAGCTCCTTAGAGTGATTTTGCAAAAGCTGTAAATGTAATTTTCTTCCATATATTTTCTGTCCTTGTAAGTGCAGTGTGCTAGACTGTCTAGAGAAGATTTGTAGGGCAGACCTTTGTGCTAAGTTTGGCTGTCATCCCACTCAAAAGTGGATCTTGTCACAATCTGTTGCATTTTTTCAGAATAACTTGTATGAAAATCCATGCTACATCTGGCATGAATCTTGTAATTTTTTTGCATAATATAATAAATACCACCCTGAGAAGGCCTGATCTCGTCTGATCTCGGAAGCCAAGCCGGGTTGGGCCTGGTTAGTACTTGGATGGGAGACCACCTGGGAATACCAGGTTGCTGTAGGGTTTAGTTGGGGATGTCCCTGCCCACTGCAGGGGGGTTGGACTAGATGACCTCCAGAGGTACCTTTCAACCCAAACCATTCTGTGATTCTGTGAAATATGATGAGGTGCCTCAAACATAACATAGCCACCCAGTCAAAAGAGGTGATTGTCCCACTCTATTCAGCATTGGTGTGGCCTTGTCTTGAACACCGTAAGTAGTTCTGGGCTCCACAATTTAAGAAGGATGTGAAGGTCCTTGAATGCATCCAAAGGAGGGCAACAAACTGGTGAAAGGGCTGGAACGCATGTTCTGTGAGGAGAAGCTCAGGATTTTGGGCTTGCCTATTTTGGAGAAAAGGAGGCTGAGGGGCAACCTCATTTTTTTCTACTGCTTCCTAAGAGGGGAAGTGGAGAAGCAGATGCTGAACATTTGTCCTTGCTATCCAGTAATAGGACATTTTGGAATGGTTTGAAGCTGTGCTATGGGAGGTTTAGACTGGGCATTAGGAAGCATTTCTTTACCTAGAGGGTGGTCAAACTCTGGAACAGGCTTCCTAGAGTGATGATTCATGCCCCAAGCCTGTCAGAGTTTAAGAGGCATTTGACCTTAGTAATATGGTTCAACTTTTGGTCATCTCTGAATGGGTCAGGCAGTTGGACTAGATGATCATTGTAGGGTCCCTTCCAACTGAAAATATGCTTCTCTTCTCTTCTCTTCTCTTCTCTTCTCTCCTCTTCTCTTCTCTTCTCTCCTCTCCTCTCCTCTCCTCTCCTCTCCTCTCCTCTCCTCTCCTCTCCTCTCCTCTCCTCTCCTCTCCTCTCCTCTCCTCTCCTCTCCTCTCCTCTCCTCTCCTCTCCTCTCCTCTCCTCTCCTCTCCTCTCCTCTCCTCTCCTCTCCTCTCCTCTCCTCTCCTCTCCTCTCCTCTCCTCTCTATTCCACTCTCTGCTGTTATAAATAGTAATCCTGTCCTTCATTTGCTCTTGAGATGTCTCCACTGGCTTTCTTTTAAGGACTAAAGACATACATTCAAAAGTGTGCCACATACCACAGAAGATGATGTTGTTTTAATATGCATCTGATACCTATTTCTGTTACTCCACTTAACCAATAAAATTCTGCTGGGATTTCTTTTAACATTCTAACACTCAAGATGTACTTTCTCTTTGGAAATCCAAGAGAAAAAAATCTACCTAGAGAAAGATTTCATTCTTTCTGCTTCCACCACAAATGCTAGATTTCTTTCAATATGGCCTGAAGCCCAGGACAGGCAATACTCAGTGGTGTTCCAGTGACAGGATTAAGGTCCAATATTTTGTGATTGGTCAGTGTAGAAATGGGAGCTGTATACCATTGGTAGGGCAGATCATTGGAAAGGAAATGGAATGTGTGCAGTACTCACTATCAGTAATGTCATTGTTGAAATATCAGATCTTGCACTTATATTATGTGTGAAAAAGCAATTTATATTTAATTTTTACATTTCTAAGAGTGCTAGTGATTATTTCACTCATCTTTAGATCTCTGCACAGTTATACTCCTGATATTAGATGATTTATTCTACTGATGGATGAAGATGAAAGTGGAATTTCTTAAATGCACTGAATATCTGCATAGTCTGTTTTGGTAAAGTCTAAGAAATACACAGATTTGACATAAGATAGATGATGTTGTCATTTGTATAGCATAAGTAAATTTAAGGCCAAAATTACTAGATCATCTAGTTGCTTATAACTAGTCACTGCATTTCACAGTTTTCCTAAGGCACATCTTTTGAAATAGAACTATAATTGAAGCTTTTCTGTCAGTGATGGGAAAATTCAATGGCTACACATTCTCATCACTGAAATTTTGTGCCTGAGTTTCATATGAATTTCTGTGGATTCAACTTCAAGCCACTTGTTCCTGCATTGCTCTCTCCTGCTAGATAAAATAGCCTTAGCACCTGATGTTCTCTCTTTGCAAAAGCACTTATATTATGTAATCTCATAGCTTCTTCTTCTTATAAAACTGGATGGATCTATTTTGTCCCTCACTAGGATGTATTTTCTACAACCTTCAGATTATTCTGTATATTTTTATATACTGCTGAATTTTCAACAACTTTTTCCAGATGTAACTCCTAGACCTCGATGCAATCTCCTTGGATTACTTTCACCAGTACTGTATATAGCACAGTAATAACACTGCATTGGGAGTTTATATTTAGTTGCTAGTCTGCTGTGAGTCATAGATTCATTTTAGTCACTGCTTTTCAGGGTTCAGTATGTCAGACTGGTAGGTTTTACCTCTATTCTTATGTTCTACAAATATAAATACATTTCATAGAATCATAGAATCATAGAATAGTTTGGGTTGGGAGGGACCTCTGGAGGCCATCTAGTCCAACCCCCTGCAGTGGGCAGAGACATCCCCAACTAGATCAGGTTGCCCAGAGCCCTGTCAAGCCTCACCTTGAATACCTCCAGGGATGGGGCCCCAACCACCTGCCTGGGCAACCTGTTCCACTATTCCACCACCCTCGTGGTGAGGAACTTCTTTCTAATATCCAGTTTGAATCTACTCTTCTCCAATTTAAAACCATTGCTCCTTGTCCTTTCACTACAGGCCTTTGCAAACAGGCCCTCTCCAGCCGCCTTGTAAGTTCCCTTTAGGTACTGGAAAGTCACTAGTAGGTCCCCCCAAAGTCTTCTCTTCTCCAGGCTGAACAATCCCAACTCCTCAGCCTGTCCTTGTAGGAGAGGTGTTCCAGCCCCTTGAGCTTTCTTGCAGCCCTCCTCTGGACCCGCTCCATCAGGTCTGTGTCCTTTCTGTGTTGAGGGCTCCAGATCTGGACACAGTATTCCAGAGGAGGTCTCAGCAGAGCAGAGTAAAGTGGCAGAATCACCTCTCT
>VWZO01005090.1:0-17018 GCA_013396975.1 Bucco capensis
AGAAATTCCTCCTAATAGCTAACCTGAACCTTGAAGGTGCATTACAACATACAGTAAAAAGTTGGTACAATCTCTGAGTTTCTGGTTCTTGTCTATCAATCGGAATCATCTTAGGATGCCAGGTAAGCCAGAGCTTTGAGTCTGATCTTCCTCCTACAGCCTACTTCCCCCAAAGCACAATATGCTTTTCAGTTCAGTAAGTCAGATGTTAAAATATGACTTAGGAAAACTCACCTTGTAAGGAAAGCCAGAATGATTAAGTCAGACAGCAGAAGTACAAAGAGTTCACATGCATCTCTTCAGCAAGCATTGTGAGCAGATCCTTGCTTCTTCAGTAGATTTATTGCAGGTTTGATCTTGATTACAATTCCCACCTGTGATGGGTTGGCCTTGGCCAAGAGCCAGGGACCCACCAAGGTTCTCTATCATATCCTCCCCCCACACCTCCCACAGCACAACAAGAGGGAAGAGAACAAGATGAAAGCAGCCCGTGGGTTTCAATAAATGCAGCTTAATAAGCAAATAAAAAAAGGCAAGGCTGTGCCTGCAAAGCAAAGCAAGATTAAGCTTTAGTCTCTACTTCCCATAACAGGTGATGTCCAGCCCTCTCCTGGGAAGCAAGGCTCCAAAACACTTAATGGTTGTTCGAGGAACAGACGGCTTCTTCCCACAGATACTCCCCTTCCTCCCCCTTTTGTTACTGAGCTGACATCATATGATATGGAATAGCCCTTTGGTCAGTTTGGGCCAGCTGTCCCGGTTGTGTACCCTCCCAGGATCTTGTCCACCCATCCCCTTGGTGCTGTGCCAGCCCTGCCCAGCAACAGTCACAACACTGCATGTTATCTTCAACCCAAGGCACAGCACTTCTGAGGACTGCTATGAGGACATTAACTCCATCTCAGCCTAACCCAATACACCACCTCACTCTGGTGCCTGGGAGACCCTACCTTTCGTGGTCAAGACCTCCATGGTCTGTCTCTAACTCCCTTCTTGACCATCACAGCCTGTGACCCCAGAAACTCACCCTTATCTGGACAGGCTGAGTTTGTTCCCTCAGGGAGACATAGTCTTGATCCCCTAGCAATGACTTCTTCCTGATACAACATTCTTCCTAGAGAAGCATAATGTATAATTGAAATTGCAAAAAAAAAATTATATTACCATCAGACCCAGTGTTTCTGCATTCCTAATCTACCAGGGCTACTGAGACAGTATTAAACTCTCCTGAACCTTTCTCAAATGGTGACCACTTGCAGCCTAAATGCAGTGCACACTACTGAGAGGAGGTACATGTAACCTTCTTGACCTTTGTTGTTTCTTTATTCCTATATGTCATATCTGCAGTGCAAAAGGAAATATTTTATGCAGATTGGAAATTAGGAGTTAGATCAATTATGTTGATAGAAAACCAAACTATAGCAAACATCTTGGTAACACAGAACCTGTGCAGGGCCATGTTCTCCTGCTGTTGTCACATTGCATGAAGTGCTATTAAAGTCTTCATTTTCCTCTCTGCTGCCTATGTGTTCTTGTCCCCTCCTTATTTCCCAGTTTGCCATACAAGTGAGTTGCTTGCACAGGACAAACCATTGGAGAAAATACACTCTTACAAAACAAAACTAGACAGTCAGGACAATACCACTTACTTAAACAGAAGTAAGGGTTACAGGAAGCTCCACAAAGACAAACATTCAATCCTTTGTTCAGTACTCCCTCTCCTGCCTGTTTCTTTACAGTCCTAGCCTTTGTTGTTATCCTTGTTATGGTTTTTTCCTGCTAGTCTGAAGAAAGGATTTTTTTTTATTATTCATTAATGTTTGTTTCCTCTTTGGAAAAAGTCTGGGATGATTGTTTCTTAACTGGATGATCAATCAGCTCCATCATCAAATTAGTCACTGTGATGTAATCTCAGATGTGGAGCTGGGTAGTGCATTGCTGGCAAAGAAACAGGCGGCACAATGATCTTGCCAAGGGGTAGAAGGAACAGAACTGTAAAGTTTCTCAGGCTATCTGTCATTAGTAATGTTTGTTGTCTACAGGCTCTGTTTTCCAGAAAGAAAAGATGACCAGAGAAATGATGACTAGCAATTCCTTCTGTAATAAGCAATACATTTCTTTTATGTTTAACAACAGCAGTCCTACTCTGTTTTGCAAGAATTACTGAAATGTTTTTTATATTTTATCTCAGTAGGTGGAAGTAAAAATGCGTCATTTGACAAAATATGAACTCATGAGGACTAACCAGGCTAATGGTAATCGTTACTAGCGTCACATACCTGAAGATGATGGACTAGGATTTTTTTCCAAAATATAAATGTATACTGAAAATAAGAGTATTTGGCAGGGAAGAAATGAGTTGCAGCAAAGTTCCTTTTTGGTCTTTATTCACTGCATTAGTAATTAAGTTCAACAGGAGACAGAGCAAGACAACAAGAACCTGTTTCACGAATGCTATTGCATGAAAGTATGCATTCTACTCTGTCATTTCCAAAAGGATTTCCTAAAGATACTATATGCTCCCAAAGTAAGAATTGTGGTGATTAGTTTCAAAGTGAAAAAAAAAAAAAATCATAAGTAACTTCAGTGAGTTAATTTGTGAGGACCTTTACATTTATCCCAGCAATGCCAGTGATCTGCTTCTCATAAATATGCATGTGCTCCACAAGTGCGGCGGTTGAGGGTGTGCTTGCCCTTAGTCCTCCCCTCTCCGTGGTCCCCGAGATGCCCAAAAGAGCAACACAGAGACCGCCAGTTCACAGTCACAACACCACAGAATGGTTAAGCAAACAGAAAGTTTGTTCCTAGGGGAAACAATTCCATGGAGGAAGTATGAGAAAGAGTTTTCATAGAGATTTGCCTTCTTCTATTCGCTGTGGAGGCATAATCCACTTGTAGATATCCCAATACTTAAGTTACTTAAAGCCAGAGATTAGAAAAAATAAATATGTAGCTACTAGCCTTATGCACTTAAGATATGAAAGGTAAAACAGCTACAGAATCAATGGATGAAAAACAACTACTTCAAGGATTTACAGAATTTATTAGATACTTCAAGAGCTTCCAGATAAGGAGCAGGAGGAGCGTGATGTATCTTTAATGTAAGTAAGAGTAATAATAGCTCTCTTGCAAACACTGAAGGGAAAGAGAATTTGCTGAGCTTTTCTCAGATTTGTCACCAAAACTATTCTCTGAAAAGCAAAAAATTTAGAATATTAAAGCTTAGGGTTTATTTTTTTTATTTATTTAAATGCCAGAGCCATAAAGAAAGCGCGGAAGACTGAGAATAAAAGGAGATACACAGCATCAGGTATCCTGTTCACAGGAACATCTATTTTTTCCTTTGACTTTGGAGAATATAACCAAGTCAATAGCAGATATGATTCTACAGCATGTTTTTCAACTGTTTTATATTCTAATTTATGGTCTTCAATTGGTTCATTTACTAGTCCTCACTGTGGAAGCAAGGAGTGGATGTGAAGGGTCAGTGTAGCTTCAGGGCACCCTGGTGGACTTCAGACAGACGGGGATGTAAATTCTCATGGTGTACCCTAGAACCTGCTACATTTTTCAGTGGAGCTGGAATCACTGGTCCATCAGAAATTCAAGGGAACTGACATTAAAATGAACCAAAACCCAGAATGGTTCTTCCATCCTCAAACCTGACTTCAGAATGTTATTCTTATAAAAATGTTTTCTATACCCATTGTAACACATTACAGCTGACATGAGAAGAAAGTGATCTCAGATGAACAATCACCAGGTGTAATAACACCCATAATAGCACCATTTTGAAGAAGAACAATTGTATAGAATGACATTGTATTTCCCTCTAATGTTGGCTTTCCTTTTCAGACAATATATACCTCCTGCATGTTAAGTATGAATAAAGGAACTATTGAGAAAAATGAAGGTAGGTGCCATGAATTATTAATATGTGCTTTTGTTCACCTGTCAGGAAGAAATCTCATTTTAAAACTTTGATGAAAAGCCCTGAGAGCTAACAAGGGCTAGTCCAGCACATAAGCTTTTTTTTAAAAAAAATTAAAAATATATATATTCGTTTGCTTCTGTTTGAAGTCTGTACAATAAGAAGAATGTTGTTTCTTGAATACTTTTCCTTTTCTTTTTTTCAACAAAAATGTAATTTTCAGTAGAAGAGTAAATTGATTAAAGAGAAATATAGTTGGTCTCTACTAGCCCAATCAAAACAAACATGACATCATTAACACTTGACCTGTGAAGATTGCATTTTTGTGGTTGCATCAAAAATAATGGTTGCACTGGCAAAGTCCTCCAGTGTCAGAGAAAACACTTAAACTGCACCTATTTTTTAAATATATCTGAAAATTTGTTTGTAGAATTGCTTCTCAGTCAGGAAGAATTCCCAGTATTGTTCATGAGCTTTTGGGCACATATTGCAAAAAGGAATTTTAAAATAATAAAAAAAGTTACAAAAGCACTTGATAGTATATAAGCTGAAGACAAGTATTTGTGTTTCTATCTCAGTTAGTGATCAAACCATAATTGAATTCAGAGGTGCAGCATAAAAGTGAGAGTTCAGTTCCTGAAAGACCAGATGGTGCACTAGAAATATTGGCATTCTAGGATACAGAAAAAAGGCAGCCTAGCTGTTCCAGTCTAGTGGATCCATAAAGTGTGTTCAGTTAGGCTTTCTTCTTACTTTTCTTCTAGGGAGAAAAAACAGAATCTTTGACTGGGTAATATTTGGGTACTTAAGCTTTTGGCTCCTCTTCAGCACAGCTGGTCAGTTTGTTCAAGTAAATTTTTCCTAGAGATATGAAATTTTTATTAAATGTCTGTGAGGTTGTAATTTGGGAGAGTGAGCCATTTGCTTGCTACACAAGACTCATCAACGCAATCCAGGAGAAGAGGAGAACACCTCCATGTATTTTGCTGGAGGAGAGCACTCTTGTCTCTCAGTCTTTGAATCTCCTCAATTAAGCATCAACAAAGATTCAGGAAATAAAATTTAAAACCAAAAAATCTTGGGAAGTTTTTATATTCTTCCAGCGTAAAGTTGGGAAAACCTCTCTGGGGTGGGAGGGTGCAGACCTGTCTGTGAGATGTGCTGCCCTCCCAGCCAGGTCTCTTCAGAAGAAAGCATCGTCATCATGGCTAGGCTTCGCGAATGAANCGGAGGTGGTCGTTCTTCATCCTGGAGACATGCCCTGCCCAACGCAGCTGCATTCTCAGCAACATGGCCTCAATGCTTGAAAATTGCTGCACGTTCTAGGACAGAGAAGAAAGCACTGAAGTATAAAATTAACAAGCATAAAAAAAAAAAAATAAGCTTGCTCCTTTTCTTCTGAAAGTGTTCTTATCCCATCAATCTGTTTTCCCTGGTTTCATAAGCAACCCAATTTCCTGTCCCTTCTTCTGGTCTAGTCACTAGTCTCTCATCACTTACTAGAGGACTAGGGACAGTATAATTCAACTGTGGGTCTCTCAAGTTTTCTCCAGAAGTAAAAAGACTCATGGCTTTACCATCCCATCTCTCAGTTCACTGTGGGGCTAGATTAGCCATTATGGGAGACAAGGGAGAGAGGAGATTTTAATATTTGCTTCTAGCCTTTGCAGGTCTCAACACAATCCATAAATAATGGATAAATTAATTAATATTGGTAAAGGATTCAGATAGTGTGGTGATAAATGCTTGCAGAAAATCTCATTCATTGGATTGTACTCAGGACCATTAATCCAACTTTGGAGAGCCTTGAAAAACAAACAGGAAAAACCACACTTTTCCACTGGGGTAAGACAAGGAGAGGAAATCTCATATTTGCATACTGGAAAAAGGTTAGATTTTTTTTAATATTTTAAGCTCATCTCGAAAGGAATTAAGTCAAATTATTATACTCTATTAGTCATATATTAAAATATATTTGGCACAAAAACATAATCTTATCACTACCAGAATTGCAAGGGTTAAAAAATTTAATATGCTTCCAGTATAATATTTTTGGCAATTTCTAGGTACCTGATAATGTACCATTTTAGTTATTAGATAGAATTCTGGCCAGATTCATTGCACTTAAGGTCTCTGGATAACATAATTCATTCTGGGAGTGTAGAAAATCTGTAAAATACAATTGAAAGATTTATGGCAAAAATTTCTCCACACTCTCAGCTGCTAATATTACAGTGAAATTTCTGAAATGTCTTTGGAATCTGGGAAGAAAGCAGTTAGTTTTGAAATATATGGTCAAGATGCAATTAGGAGGCAAAGATTAACCACCTGTTGAAGCTATAAATCAGCACATGGACTTCCATTTCTGAAGAAAGAACAGTCTGGGCATAATTAGTGGCCAAGTAAGTATTATGCCAAAAATAACTAGATGTCTAGATTTAGAATTTTGTGAGCTTTATATTTTTTTATGTTACTCAATGCTTCTTCTAGCTCAATTTTTTAAAGTATAAAAATTTCAATTACAGCTGGTATAAGAGAACTTATACAATAATATAAATGTATTATTTATACATGCTCTCAGAGTATTAATGTGACTACTCAGACAAGTGTAGATTGTGACACAAATTATTGCTTAAAACATTAAAATCTGACTTAAAATATCAATAGACTAGGAAATTTCTTAATAAAACCAGCCTAATTTGTAGAACTACAGTATACCCTGTCTTTTACCTAAGGTGGCAAATGTTTTAAGAACTCAAAATCAGGGAAGGGTTGAGTGTTTTAAACAACCAAAATGATATTTGCCTTAACAACATGGGAAAAAGTCCTCCTCAAAAGGGTAGAGAACAGGATGAGTAATCCACAATTTTCATGGGGAAGCTTCTAGTAATAAGTGAAAAGTTAAAGAAATAAGACATGAATAAATCTACCTGACTGTATATGACTTGGTGAAACAGGAGCACATCTTCATATGAGGAACTACAGAAGGTTTTACCTTGCATAGTCTTTCCTCATAGCCCATACTGTTAAGTGATGCTATGCTTTTTATATATCTCCACAGACCACAGGAGAAAAATGTAAAATGCTTCTCAAATAGGTGGTGATCTGGGAGTGTAACTGGAAACGGGTATTGCAAGCCCACATTTTACTTCTTTTTCCAGGCAAAGCCACAGAGAATAAAGCATTCATAAAAAAAAAACAGCTTTCAATTCTGTGTACTAGTATTGATCTCCTTCAAAACAAATGGAACTCATTTCCTCCCAAAAGGTTATCTCTTTTCCTAAAAAGTGAATTCCTATCTGCTGAAACACAGAAACCCAGGAATCAGGAAGAATCCTGAGTAAAGGTTGAAAATTTTGGAAATACAGGAGCAGCTCCCAACAGGTCTCTATTTGGACACACTCCAGGGAAAATGAAGTATTAAGATGCCTTTCCTCCTGGTTTGTAGAGATGCAAGTGTATCAGGAGTTTCTATCTTGCCCGTAGACGCACTTCCTCTTCCTTCTCTTGTCTTACTCTCTGTCTTAAACTTGTTTAGCCCTGGGAAGGAGTCATTCGTGAACATGAAGGAGAAGCCTGACAAAGAGTGGCCTTTGACAGAAAGGTGCAGCAGACTTGAAATCCCCATTCACTTCAAAGTTCATCAACATGGGGAGTGAAACAAGGTACCTGCTGTTCATGAGCAAAATATACTTTTAAGGGACAACACTAAAACAGAAGCTGCTTGAAGATGCAATCATCCAAGCAGGAAGCTGGAAATGAACATTAGCAAGTGTTCATCAAGGACTTTCCACTTCATGTTCAAGGGAAGAAAAGTAAGATGCCCATCTTTCAAGGTCTACTTTTTTCCCCTCTCTATTCTCATGGTGAAAATTGCAGTCTTCTTTTTTTTTAACCCATATTTATTCACTCCTGAGAAAGGGTGCAGGGTGGTGGGGCAGAAGAGAGGAGGGAGAAATGCCTGGGAGAGATGCAGTCCTGTGGAGAAATCCTACTGCACAGTCCAACAGGGACAAAGAGTGTGGACCTCTCATTATGCCTGTCATTTCACTGCTTTGCTCACATCTGACATATCCAACCAAAAAATATTAGTTGGTAGCAAGTAATATTTTGCCACAAAACCAACAGTTTGTCATCATGAAATAGAGAGCACAATGAGGGACAGGGGTTAAAGACCCTTTCCAAACAACATACTTTGTGCATTCTTGTTGCTTATGCAAGCATTTCTCTGTCCTTACCTCTGACATGTCCTTAGTGGCTACATTCACAGATTGCACCTTATATATATTTGGAGACCTAACAGGGAAATATGAGGATTTAAACATCATCCCCATGTCTGTCTTCCAAACTGAGTACTCTCTTTGACCCAGACCACTTCATCCCCCCTTCCATATTCACTCCAACTGCTACGTTTAAAATTTTTCATCTACTTGAGTTGGTTTTATGTTATTAAAAGTTTAAGTTTCAGGTTTTTGCCTGAAGGAATAATTTTTTATTGTTTTTATTAGTAATACAGTTTTTTCCTTTAAGGGTAAGCCTGAGAACATCCTTCCTGGCAGCTTCCATGCTTGCACTGAGGAATAGGTACCAACCTTTGGGGCTCAAAGGGGGATTTCTTGGCCTATTCATCTCCCCATGCTACAGCAGACTGCAAGGGAGATGCAAAAAGAAAACATGTAATGCAGGAGACACTGCCTTCCTCCTCCCTCTTTGCTCATAAATAAACCTGTCTGTGCTAATGTACAGTTCTGCTTTCCCCGATTCATTCAAGTTCCCAGAGCACTCATGTTTCTACTATACATAAAGAAATGCCTCGTCTCCTACTTAGCGCTTTTATCTGATATGACAATAGGAAGCTTTTTTTCTTCATTGAATTAACTCCCCTTTTCCCTCAGTGCTCAAGACCATTGGTCCACCCAAGCACCAGGAGAAGCGGAGCGCCCTTTGCATTATTCCAATCTGCTACTTGCCTCTAAGGGCTTTAGTTCAGCTTTCAGACTCTGTCTGGTTTTGTGATGTTACAGTCTGACAAGCCAGGCACTCAGATCCTAGGAATGCCTCCTGGGCATTGCTGCAAAGCAAGTGCCCTCAGATAAAAGAACAAGTTTGGACATCTCACACAAGGAACGTGAACATACCTAAGTCTATGGGACCTGATGAGATACACCCCAGAGGCCTAAAAGAATTGGCTGATGGAGTTGCCAAGCCACTCTCAATAATATTNTGGGGCCTGGACTGTTTAATATTTTTATCAACAATATCAACAGCAGCATTGAGTGCACATTCAGCAAGTTTGCAGATGACACCAAGCTATGGGGTGCTGTTGATAAGCTGGAGAGGTGGGCCCAAGTGAACCTCATGAGCACAAGGGGCAATGGTTTTAAATTGGAGAAGAGTAGATTTAAACTGGACATTAGGAAGAAGTTCCTCACCACAAGGGTGGTGGAACACTGGAACAGGTTGCCCAGGGAGGTGGTTGAGGCCCCGTCCCTGGAGGCATTCAAGGTGAGGCTTGACAAGGCTCTGGGCAATCTGATCTAGTTGGGGATGTCCCTGCCCACTGCAGGGGGGTTGGACTCGACGACATCCAGAGGTCCCTTCCAACCCAAACCATTGTGTGATTCTATGATCCTATGGGTCATTTTGGCCGAGTTTATGCAGGTTTTAATCCACCCAAAGACTGCTGACTGGTTTCACAACTTCTACAACATTTCTTGGTCCTGCAGCTAGTGTAAAAGTTGCAGAGAGAGAATTTATTAAACATGAATTTATTAAATATCTATAATTGCCCACAGTGGATGAAAAATAAGTGTCTCCATTTAATGGAAAAAAATATCTGACTCGTTCTACTGTAATTGTGGAAATAATAATAATTATTATATTTATGTAAATAAAAGTGTTCAAAATTAAGAGTAATTTGTGAAGAATGAAACCCAGTACAAAGTGAAAACTAAAAAACTAATAGAAGTAGTAAGGTTCTATATCAAAAATATACAAAGATTATAAAGAGTTAACCAATGCTATGAAATTTCAGAAGGGCTTTGGAGAAGATGCTTCATGAAGTAGAAAATTAATAGCTTATATGTGATCCATTGCCTTTATTACTGTCCAGGGTCAAAAAGCAGCCAAATACCTGCAGTAAGGCAGAGAGATCTGGCTCAGAGTAACCTCTGACTTAAGATAAGGCTTAAAAATTTGTCTAAAGGTTTTAGGAGCGTATGTCCCACTTTTACAAACCAAACTCCAGCTTTTGGCAGTTTATATTCCAATGGTCACTCTTACAGAAAGGGACAGGAACACATTCCTTGAAGTCATGCTGTTCCTGACCCTGAGCCAAATCCAGGGTATATTGCTTTTCTGTACCAGAATGTGAGAAAGGTTCCTTTCTTGAGAAAGGAAACCTGAGTGCCCAGGGAGGGAGAAAGACATAATATTCTCCAGCTGGCTTCCAGTTCTGGTCAGCTGGAAACAAACACTAATGACACATTATAAAGTAAATCTGCCCAATTGTGTAAATTCAAAAGCAACAGCGTTCTAAAGTCTCCCCAGTAGCAAATGTTTAGACTGTAAAACCTATTTCATTCATTAAATACATTTGAGAGTAATATTCTAATTTAACTTTGAAAACAGTCCTATGCTGTTCAATAATGTGCAAACACCACAAGCCAAAGGCTTGTCCTTTTGCACATTAAAAAAAAAAAAAAGCAAACAAACTAGAAACCACTCTGTCACATCCCTTTCATTTTAACTAAGCTCCTTCTACATTGCAGCCCTTTATTCTCACAGCATCTTTTGGGGTATTAATAGTTCTGCTTCCTCAGCCATTCTTTCCAATTTATTTAGAATTGACTAACGAGTTTAATACATTATTCACCAGAGGCACATGTATGTATATATACACTTTCTTGTTCATGAACATGTATACTGAGTAATCACATAAACTTAATTACTTCAGGAAATTAGGCTAAACATTTATTTATTTATTTATTGTTAAACTGTGAAGATTTCAAGAACACACAGCTACTTACGCACTATGAGGTTTATCCATACCATATCTGATTACATGAATTTTACTTAATTTTAAATTTAAATTAATTTCTTTGAGGACTGGAAAGAATGTCTATTTAAAAGGAGACAGATTGCTATTTTTTGTCTAGCAGTTGCATTCCTCTTCTCCTTTAACCTGCAAAGCTCCCTTTTAAGTGAGAGGGTGGGCAGTTCCCATTCCTTATTTTAGCTCCTGTTCCTTTTATGTTCCTGAGAGAGGAATAGAAATCATCATATTTGGAGGAAGAGCTGCAAGATGCTGTTGTGGAAAATGGCTGCTTATCTGTTGCTGCAAGCAGATTCCATTATTTGATTAAACAGAATCTAGTTATTCTTCATCCCCACAACTGACTGCTCACTACAATCCTTTTGGGCAGCGTTGGTAAAACGGGATGGAAAAAGAATGCACACTTACTGTGGCAAAAAGGCTGGGAAACGTTTACAAATGTTGCTTTCTTTTTTTTTTTAGAGAGTATCTGCATTTCTTATCCACAGCTTGGTTGCTTGAATCTGCTTACGCTTACATCCCTTAATCATAAACACTTATGTACAAGGCTATGAAAGATGGAGAAGAAGGTAGGGGGAGGGTTGTTTTAATCTGAGTATTTCTTAGACATTGCAACTGAACAAGTAAACATATGATACCTTGATTTGCTAGTGATCAATCACACCCCAGGCAAGCAACACACAAATCAGAACTGATAATGTCCCTTCATAGCATATTGTTTTCTGTGACAAAATAGAAATTGCTTTTATATTCTTCTCTTCTTTTTATCCATCAGAGGACAAAATCAGGAGCTCAGGAAAGAGCACAGCCCAAGTAATTCTTACAGCTGAGCAGACATCAATACTTATAGACCTACTCAGGGTTTGCAAACACTGCACAGTAGGACATGTCAAAACAGGATTGGCTAAGGATCAAAACAGATTATACAACATAATTGGTCAGGAGCACCAATGCTTCTGGCAATATGAAATTACTCACAACTCTGATTATGGCATACACTGAAGGGTGCATAGGGCAGCTTTGGAATTAGAGACAAAAATAAAGCATCAGGAAAGAGCATGGATAACAACCTTCTCTTACCATGTCTCACATGCTTGCTGGGTAGTGATCCTGAGCAGAAGCAGGCATCTGTGCACATATTTTTTTGTTGCGTGGGCTTTGCACACCTTCCCACATCAGACCTCTCTTATCCTGGTGTGACCCAGGCAGCTGTTCCAAAGCTAGTCCATACACTAGTGCCCAGCCTGAACATCCAGGCAGGAAGGACTCTGGAGCTGCTTTCATAATGGAAGGTTTTGCCACACCAAAGTCTCAACTTCCAGGTGAAGTAATTCCTACACTAGCAAACCTCTGTAACCAGGAGGATGCTGGTCTAGTGTATCTTTTCATATCTGGCCAGACTTCTAATTATACCATTTTGCAGCTGAGTTCACAGGACAATGCAGGAACAAGGAGCTTAAAAAATTAATCTTCTCCTGAAATTCTTTCCCTTCAGTGAAAGAGGTCATTGTGAGGAGAAAAAAAAAAAAAAAAAAAAAAAAAAAAAAAAAAAAAAAAAAAAAAAAAAAAAAGAGAAACAAATTAAAACTTAAGGAAAATACTGTAGAATGAAGTTTACCTGAAGGAAGTTGACATGTGTTCACATTAAGGATTAAATGCAGAAAAAAAATCGTAACAGCTTAGCTACGAGAAAAGATATGGACTCCACATTCACATCCAGCTACATCACATTGTATTACCTTAAACGTACAGACATGAATAAGTAACATCAGCTTTCACATCCCACAACTACTGCTTCTAGAAAACCTCCCCTTGGTAGTTCTGTTTCTCTAATAGTTAAAAGCAGCCTGTACTCAGTCCTAATATCATAGCAGTACATTACTTAACTCACATTAGTGTGCAAAATTTTGCACAGCTCATCTCCTCAAGACTTATGGTTAACCAGGGATGCATGCAGTGGTGGAACACTGCATTGCTCATACTCATGTCTCTCCTATTCTTTTTTAGTTTCTTGTGTTCATCATATCTTCCAATGTCAACATAAAGTCAGCCCAAGTCTACTTTATAGTAAGAGTCCTAGGGTTCAGTGTTACCTTTTGATGTTGCACAACAAATTGAAGAATTAAGAAGGAAGTAAGGAACACAAACTCATTTCCAGCCTTCCTTTGTTTGGATGGATAGTGAGAGCTAGCAGTGAGAACTTCAGGTACTGAGAACAAAAGACCAAGAGCAAAATTCCATACTCAGATTAGGTTAATAAACCTAATAAATAACAAATAATAAACCTAATAAACCTAAAATGTGAGTCATTGTATGGATTATGGTTTTATGTCTAGAAGCTTTTTTTTCAAGGATTGTAACACTATTTTACCAATAGAAGATAGTCTATAATGTTAAAAGTAGCTACTGTAACTGAAGTGGCAGTTTATTTTATTGGAACAGATGTTCTGCAAATGAGCAGGGAATAAGAAGAGCAGTCATTGTTTTGATGCGGTTTAAAGGTCAAGAGTGATGCCAATCATAATTATCATCTGCTATAGTATATATAAAGTATCCATATGCTCTTTATATGGCCCCAAAGTAATTTTGATCTGCCATATTGAGATTTCCCATTCGAGGACAAGATAGCTTTATATCCCATTATTAGCTCCTGACTGACAAGGGCCTTGAAAGAAGTTAATGCAAATGTCTCAAAATCACTGTTCAAATACTTGTTGATTAAATTTAGAATAGAACAATCTTTGCTGTTCTCCTTCCTTGGATCTTCTGCCATGATAGCATTTACCGTCTGAAGTCTAAGCATGCCTGGCAGCTATTAAAAAACTTAAATCCAGCCTACTGTTCCCCATTCCCATACTCTGCAGGCATTGTGATGTTTGTCATGGTTCTACACACGCCGTGTCAGAGCCCACGTTTTTCTGGGCATCAGCTCAGAAACCAGCTCTGTAGTTAACCTTCCATTCCCTGCCTTCCAACTGAAATGTGTTTCTTCTTTCAACTGAGTATATATACAGCAATATTTCACGTACTAAAAATGATACCACTCACATCCATCCAACACACATAGGAAAAAATATTTTTAACCTTGCATATCCATGGCCCTCTTTCTACTTTGTGGCTGTACTGTGCATGAGCTTTCCATTAAAATTTTGTGTCAACTGGGTTAACAAATGTTTGCCATGAATCCAAAGAAATAAGTTCAAATCTATTTATAACGCAAGACTGAAAAACTAGTACAGAAAATAATGAAACATAGGAGCAGTTATATAGAAATAACTGGTGATCAATTCATTTACATGTCATTCAACAGCAATGTAAATCTCAGAACGGATGGTGCCATAGCCAGCATAAAATAACAGTGGTTCAAATGACATTTTGTTGCAGAGCCCAGCCAGTTAGTGATAAGCTTATTCCTCAAAGGAATTTAGTTTATATTTTGCCACCTTCTCTTGTTTTGTTTTACATATTTTCATCATCACATGACTGTCTACTTTTGGAATCCATCTGTGAATCTATGGAAATGAGTTCCAGAGATTAAGATATTCTACGTGACTAGGTTTAAACACAGTTTTACAGGTTGGCTTTGAGTATCTTCTTGTCATTGTGTTCATGAGATTGTGTGGAAAACAACATTTTTGATACGTTATCTCTTTTTTGCAATTCATTTTTACAAGGCTGTAAGGAAAACTATGGGGTTTGCCCATTTCTGAGCTGTTTCCATTTGAACCTAACTCTTTAAATGACCATAGTTTAATATCCAACAATCCAGGAATTTGGGTACTGCCTTCCTTCAACTATTTATCTTCACCATGTCCAAAGCTGGAGAGGCTGCTTTGAGGTTGTCCTGGCACAGAGACATTTCTGTGTTTTCCAAGGGCTGTTGTTGAAGTAGATTGCCTTCCAGGTAATCTGTCTGGGTTTTTTCTTTTCCCTTAGTCTTTTATAAGGGTCTATCACAGTTCCCCTTCTATACTTTTTCACATTAGTTATTTCCCTCTTGGGCATAGCAATGACTACAGTATGATGTTGGGGGACGTTTTACTAGGATATGGCTCCCTTTAAGTCAGGGATAATTGACCATGCCAAAAGGTAAACTATTTCTCTCATTACCATCTATAAATAGCAACAGAGCTACCACACAACAGTCCACGTTCTGCTCCAGTAGTAAAATGCACATTAACAAGAAAACCCTTGTAACATCAACATGCAGAAAAATGTATGTACTAATAGAGACTGTGAGGAAGGAAACCTTACAAATATAACAGCACTACAAACACAATTACTCTCCTTCAGGAAAGGATAAGAGAGAAAATTAATCTCAGGTGACAGATTGTTAGTCATGTTGCATAATGCTGGAGGGCATTCAGCCACAATAGTGATGAAACTGGAAATGAAATTGCAGATAGTGTATTGTTGTATACATGCTTTTGATTTAACAACAGTAAAATAAAATTCTAAACTAAAGAGGAAAAAGATCAGTTCCTATTATACCTCTTACAGTCTGTACCTCCTTTGTAAGTTTATTATACTTCAAGCACACTCCATTTTGTTTTTTTCCGTTTTGGTTTATTATTCTATGAGTAATAAGCTATATATTTAAATGTAAGTGGTTTCACAGAATTGTATACGGTTTACTGTTAGCATAGATACTCATTATTAGGAAATTTCCAATTGTTAAGTTTTTTCTCCAATATGGTTCACCAAAAGCTTAATAAACATTTGTTTTGCCAAAATACCACATTACATTGATCTTAATATGGGATGTACAGAATTCTATTCAAAGCAAAATCATGAAATGGAAAGTTGGCTATAGAGATTAAAAAGGTGTAAGAATATATTGATGTTTTACATTCACATTCATTATCATTCTAAAAAGTAGTATAAAGGCCACAAGAAATTTTAAAATTCACATAATTTCACTCTAATTATTCTAATTTACTGTAATTAAGACACACACACAAAAAATCCAGCAATAGAAAGTGATAACATCCTTTTAATATAAGAAAGAGAACAACAGCCTTGCATTTATACAGTATTATTAATCAGAATCCTGTAAGAGCAGGAAAAATGCACAGAAGCCATGCTGATATTAAAAATTTTGTTTCTACATTCGTGTACAAGTTTCATTTATATATATCTGTATATATGTATATCTATATACAGATATATAAATCTGTTTTATTTATATATTTCAGTAGAAAGAATTTTTAACCTATATTAGTTTTTTGTCCTTTGTTTTCTTTCAAGGTCATCACCTACTTTAAAAACAATGAGATAAAAGCCTAAAGGAGATGCTTTTGCTGCATATTCAGTCCATTTTCAGCAAGGGATATACAGCAGACCAAGCTGGTTTGCTATTATATTCACCTGTGCAACTGACCTGACCTCTGCTTCAGTTTATGCAGACCCATGAATACATCTGAAAATTCATCTACCAACCATCTGTGATTGTGGTGGGTTGATCTTAGCCGACAGCCAGGTAGGTGCCCACCAAGGTTTTGTATCACGTCCTCCCCACACCTCCCACAGCACAATAAGAGGGAAGAGAACAAGATGAAAGCAGCCTGTGGGTTTCAGTAAAGGGAGTTTAATAAGCAAATAAAGGAAAGCAAAGCTGTGCGCATGAAGCAAAGCAAGATTAAGCCTTAGTCTCTGCTTCCCATAACAGGTGATGTCCAGCACTCTCCCGGGAAGCAGGGCTCCAAAATGCGTAATGGTTGTTTAGGGGACAGATATCTTCTTCCCACAGATACTCCCCTTCCTCTCCCTTTTATTACTAAGCTGATGTCATATGGTATGGAATAGCTCTTTGGTCAGTTTGGGTCAGCTGTCCTGGTTGTGTCGCCTCCCAAGATCTTGTCCACCCATCCCCTTGATGCTGTGCCAGCCCTGCCCAACAACAGTCACAACACTGCATGTTATCTTCAAAACAAAGCATAGCTTTGAGGAGTGCTATCATAAACTCCATCTCAGCCTAACCAAATACAGTGATGCACACTCATTTTCATAGAATCATAGAATAATTTGGGTTGG